>CM042143.1:84298164-84565664 GCA_023376005.1 Doryteuthis pealeii | reverse complement strand
TATCTTAATCTCTCATCATAAATTCGGATTACGTGCGTTATTCTCAGATATTTCAAGATTTGTTCCTTAATTTTGGACACATGATACTTGAATAAAAAAAATTAGATTTAATCATAGCTTTCTCACAATTAAACTATCAATTGTCTACATTTAGTGACATTTTCATAAAAATTGAGCTTATATTTTTTAAGATATCAAAGTTTTAATTTTTGTTCCTTAATTTTGGTCGCTACTATATATATATACGCACGCACACACATACATATACACGCACTTAGAAAATGATTTAGAATTCGTTATTTGGTAAATGCATTTTTTTTTTCATTTCTAAAACACTTTTTTAGTAAGCCCAGAAAAATACGAATATTTCAAATGCTGAATTTCCGGAGCACTATTTGGTGCCACATAATCTTTGTATCTTAAGTAAATAATTAAAGTTGGCGTAGTGGCCGATTGTCGGTATTAGCCGGACAATGAGGGAGTCTATCCCTTTTTGCTTGCGCTAGATCAGGGAGATTAATTTTGATGAAGAGGAGTGCCACACCTTACGTCAGCTCCCCACTTTACCACACAGATTAGATTACGTAATCTGTGCTACTCACACACTAAGTTGACGGGAACTGATATCGAACTTAGAACCTTGCGATTGCAAGGTGGGTGTTCTATCGAAGCCGGTCTCTTTCTATCTTACTGTGTCTTTTTAATTGGCTTTGTGTCGGATACAACTTATTTAGTAAATATTATAATGGAGATTCAGTGTCAGTTTATCTGTAACCGAAACTACGTCACTGATTACGTCACAATACCCTCAGAAAATGCGTAAGATTATCAATGAGTATTTAGTTTATTGTAAGAATCATTAATCTTATTATAATGGAGATTGTGGGTTTGTCTGTCTGTAACCGAAACTATATTACTATACAAGTCACAATTCCTTTAGTTATTTACATCATATTCTCCATGATTTTATTTTTATTTAAACCTCAATTATTAATAAAATTGTTTTACATTATTAAGACTGTTGACCATATCTACATACTAATTACATGCAATTGTATTTATATATACAACAAAATAGAGGTTTACAGTATGAATGGAAGGCTAATTTGCATATTGATCTTAAAAAATGATTTTAATAAATATATGCTTAGTATTATTGATTTCTAATTGTTTGGTTTTATCTTATTGAATATGAGCAAAAATCTCTTCAATAAATCTTAAAAGAAATCCCTTAACAAGAAGAAATAACTGTAATATTATTCTTTACTTCCTATTTTAACTAAACAGTTTAATTAGGAAAATTACCAATGAAAGACGGGAGTAACGGAAAATGATGGAAGAGTTAGTTTCAAAGTTGTTCTATTTTTCAATCATACCCCCTCTGTTCAAAATCTTTTTATGTACATTCTTATTCAGTTTCATTAGCCTTTCTAATTCAATATCATATTTTATTATAAAATTTAACTAAAATACTTGCACCCGGAGGGTGCATATATTTGCTAGTACATAGAATATATGTTATTCATTAACAATGTCTCTATGAAAATCTGAGTTAGATCTGCCTCAAAACACCCTATGTCATTCGTACGTTTAAAATCCTGCAATGTGTCTTATATATCATTAAGAAATAAAGGTTTACATACTATGTGATTAATTCGCATACTGGTTTTAACAAAACCGGGTTTAATAAATAATCACTTGGTGTTATTGATCTCTAATATTATTGGTTTATTCTCCAACATATCAAAATCAATCCTATGGATAATTTTATTTATAAACCAGTTAATATTTTTATGTTCGTTCTCATCTAATTTCGCTAGTCTTTATAATTTAATATGTTTCATTACATTAAAAGTTAAATACTTAAGCCCGGAGGGCGCATATTATTGTTAGTATTTATGATAAAGATTCAAAGAGAGTTGAAGGAGAAAATTGAAAAGGAATCATTTAAAAAAAGAAGAAAAATGGAATTGAAGGATTTTTGTTTCTTGTAAATTATCAGTTAGTTTTTTGTTTGTTTTTTTTTATATTGGATTTATAACACTCGAATTTATTACAGATTATTCTTTCTTCAAGATAAACACTTTTGACTTTAAGATAAACAAAAGAAAAGGTTTATGGGCTTTTAATGTAAAATTCGTCTGCGAAAATAAATCGCATTGATTGGCTTAAATATTAACGAAAAGAAAATTCCTTCTATGAGTGGATGTTCTGCTGAATATTATTTATTGGCTTAACATAAGACTTTGATTAGATTTCGCCAAGAAATTTTAAGTAAGAAGAAAAATGCAACCAAGTAAACAAGCAAAGGTTTTTAAAAAAACTAAATTAATGAAAAAACGACAAGTTGTGACGAAAAGGTTTTGCATCCGACTACATTTCGTCAAAAATTAATTATTGACCAATTTGATAAATATTGTGTAACTAGCAGTACCTGTGGATATACCCCAGTATGATAATTTAATTATTACAACTATAAGATAAAATCCTATATTTTATATACAAATAAGGAAAAACATTATTCTGTATCCAAATAAGGAAAAACATAAAAATCGCACCAAACGCGATTCTTTTTCCAAACTTAAGGAAAATAAATTAGAAAAATAATTATACATCTGTCAGAATTCGATTGGACAAATTGGTGCTTACACATACGTCCGCACTTTAACGCCAAAATAAAAATATCGAGATCGGAGCGTCCCGTTAGATATTTAACAGAGACCAAATCAATAAACGTTCAGATTCCATTCTGCTTCGAAACAGTGCTAAACGACGTCCGCAGCCGATGATGTTTATTTAATATGTAAAAAGTATAATAATCTTGATTTAACCCCCCCCCCTCTCTCTCTCTCTCTCTCTCTCTCTCTCTCACTCTCTCACTCTCTCACTCTCTTTCCTTTTTTTCATTATATTCGTACTTTTAAGGAACACGAGTATTAATATAATAATAATAATAATAATAATAATAATAATAATAATAATAATAATAATAATAATAAACTAGCAGGACCTGTTGATATACCACAGTATGATAATCTAATTTCCTTCTCTTCATCTTTTCATTATGTTCGATTGAAACAGATTGGTGTTATCGCTTCCGCGCGCTCCCCCTCCCTCTCCCCTCTCTCTCTCTCTCTCTCTCTCTCTCTATCTATCTATCTATCTAACATTTCCCAACTCTCTTTCTTTCTTTCTTATTATATTTTTTCTGTGTAGCATGTCCTTTTTTCTTACCTTTCTTTCTCTATAATAAAAACGGGATGGTCCATTATTTATCATAAAAAATAAGAGTTCGTTGGATAAGCAAGACCAGATAATAAGAATTTACATTTTTGCATTTCATCTTAGATGATTTGGGCGTTATCATTTTTAACCATATGGTGTTGCAAGATGATAACGGTCGGAAGATTAAGGAACAAGTGTATTAATATATAGATGTAAACATTCATTCGGTTTTTGAGTAAAAAAAGGGTTTAAAAATAAATAGATCATATACATAGAATATTTTCTAAGCTTTAATTAATTCGACACTGTAGCGATGGAAGAGACTACCTGGTGGAGCGAAACGGGCGAGGACTTGTCTTACGTGTAGGTCCATGATTTAGGTGAGATGGCAAAAAAAAAAGAATATGTATTGTTTTCTTTTGCTGCAGAAAAACAATGGCTCGCCACCCGTGAAACCGGACGTGACAAAAAAATAGTTTCGCGAGAGAAGGCTGGTCCATTTATGTGATTAGTTGCTTGTGCTGATTGGTCTGCCGAACCAATCAGAAACGAGTCATAGCAATGTAAACGCAGTGTCGCCTGAGACAGCAATCGCAGTCTGAATTTGAAGCAAGGCGGTGCTAGTGACGAGTGTGTGAATGATATCCAGGAAAGAAATTGTGTTGCCCCCGAAAACAAGCCACATAATGGAAAATTTTGGGAAGAAAAATATCTACCTAGAAAAATCAGCTATTGGAGTAGTTGTGTCGTTATCTAGCCATATTACAGAGCTGCCTCTAACTGAGTAATAATTGGGCAGCTACACTCAGGGTGTAGGAAATTAATTAAGATTTGCGACATTTCTCACACTTGACCAATGGGTTTTTAATATGGTCAACTCGATGGCCCTGTGTGTCAAGCCAGGGCCTTCTACGATACAGAAGGCCTGTTCATAGGACGTGTGACGTCACAAAAGTAGGCCTTCAAGCCTTCGAAATAGATATCGTTGTCAAACTCGTAAAGACAGTAAATAAACAAAACAATGTTACGTTTCATTAAACTTTAATAACTGAAATTCGTTTATAATTTTATTTATTTCAAATTTGATAACAATTTTTATAAATTATAACAAACATTGTTTTGATTTGCATGCTTTTTATTTTAATTTAAAAAAAACTGTAAATGTATCTTAGAAGGCGCTGGTCAAGCACCCATCCCCGGCTTTCGGTGAGGAACATTTTGTTTATCATACTACTTCTCTGCGACTGTTTTTCAATTACATCAGCATTTCCTCACTCTGCACCTGGAGACATAAGGTCATTTTCAGATCATTATATTTACACATCCGTTAAACTCAATAATATTTATGTCCAACGACATCAAAAATCTCGTAGATCACTGTTTCTATTCCTATATATATTCTTTTGTAATTTTTCTAGTTAGTTTCCTAAATTCAGTTATTAGATGTTTTCACGCTTTTACTACATGTTGCATTTTGTCTATCTATATAATAATACTGGTGTTCCAAAAAAATTCGACCGTTTTCATCTTGCAATACACTTTGGTTAAAAGTTGAGACCGTCCAAATCGTCCAAGATGAAATGCAAAAATGGAAATCCTGACTATCTGGTGTTGCTTATCCGCCGATTCTTATTTCTTATGGGTTTCGTCACCACGTCTAAAAAATGGACCATTTCGTTTTTATTATAAAGAAAGAAAGGGGAAAAAAGTACATTCTACACAGAAAAAATATAATAAGAAAGAAAGACCAGGAGAAAGATATAGAGGGGAGAGAGCGCGTGGAAGCGATAACGCTAATATGTTTCAATTGAACATAATGAAAACATGTAAAGAATAAAATAAAGAAAAAAGTGAGAGAGAGGGGGAGAAAGAGAGAGAGAGAGAGAGTTAAATCAAGATTATTAGACTTTTTACATATTAAACTATTTAGCAATGGCTCTTAAGTAAACATATCAACCATTGTAATAAATGAATTTTCATATTGTGGTATATCCATAGGTCCTGCTAGTTATTATTAATATGGTGAATGTTCCATCGCGAAATTGAATGTATTTTAAATCATTTAGTAAACTAGGGTTTATCTTCTTAAAAGGAAAGACTATTAAAAAGAAATATGCTGGGCACGGCTGGAGAAAGAAGAACGAACTCATAAGTGGTGTTCTCCTATGGAAACTAGCATATGGGCACGCCAGTGTGAGCCGTCCTGCAAAGACCTACATTAACCAGCTCTGAGCGGATACTGGATGCTGCACAGAGGACCACCTGGGAGCAATGAATGATAGGCATGGTTGGCGAGAGATTGTCATGGATATCCATGCTACTTGCACGACTTGATGATGAATGATTACTATGGTAAATGTTCCATCTCGAAAGTGGGTGTATTTTAGATTATTTAGTAAACTGGGGTTATCTTCATAAAAGGAAAGACAGTATTAAAAAATAATCTAATATTAATGATTATAGTCTTCTCAGCCACTAAAATGTCGTAATAGATTTACATATTTTAATCACCTAAGTGCTACAAACGAAGAAAAAAAAACACAACCACTGCTCTCAAATCAGAACAATTCCGAAGATTACTTCTTCAGAAATACGAACGCTGATTTTTCCGAAAATTGGGAGTGCCAAAAAACAAACCTTAAATGAAACTTCAACACATTTCAATCCAAAATTCTATTAAAATACCCAACAGCAAAATACGACAAAAATTTATACATTATAATGCGCCAAGAAATCGTTTGCAAGGAAGTAAACAATGCTTTTTACAAAATAGACGGCGAAAACGAAAACGAAAAATAAAAAAAAGAAGAAATTCTTAGACTAATGTTTTCGGTTATTTTAACGCTTTGCTTCCAGTAAAACAAATGAATTTATTGATTTTAAACTCTAAAATGTTATCAAAATACTGTTGTACACCTACATTCACGCACAAAAGTCAATTTCTCTCTGCAAGTCGAAACGAGATTTATTCTTAAAATAAAAATTGAAAAAATCTTTTGAAAAGGAACCTACTTTTCATCGAGTTCAGCTTTCTTACTTGAAGTTGCAAACTTCATTTACTTTTTAAGATACTCATTTAAAATAATGCTTGATAATTTGTTCAAAAAATGAAAAACGTTAACTCAATAACACATTAGAATTAACAAAATCTGTCAAAAAGCTATAGTCCTGCTGTTGCATAATTTATGGATAGCCTGTTAATTGTGTACAGTAGCCTAGATTTTAAAATAACGGTTAATGGAAAGATATAGGAAGGATGATGGACACTTCGTAACCTTGTATTTCGGTTTGTGAGTGCAAACGTGGGAAGTTAGTAAGAGAACATCAGTCTTTGGCTGGCCGCGGAGGAGAACGGACCTTAATGGCTGGTTCCGTTCAATTAGCAAAATTCTCACACGTGTGTTTGTGAACTGGGATCTTAAATAAAATATATGAGCTCAAAACAAAAAAGTCTTGTGTTGTTACAAAGAACAAACAAACAACACAAGACATCCCAGATTAAGAAACATCTACCAGACCCAACGATAAGAAGATACCAGCCCAGACTAGCCAGATAGCAGAGGGTCGACCGATAGACAGACCAGCCCAAGCTAATAGGAAATATAGCAGGATCACAGCATCAATATTAACACATGATGAAAGAAACAATGTAGAGTTGATAAAATAAATCATGACCGGAGAGATGGTTACATTGCTATTCCTAGAAATCAGGACTGGAAAAAAAGTCCAGGTAGAAACCGAAAATGTAAATAAAGTATTATATAATATCTCAGCAGACAACATTACCGAACTAAACGACCTAATTTATGCAGAAGCAAAACTAGTTAGTGGTAAAAATTGGTATCTTTCTCCGCATGGAACCCGAAAAGAAACACACAAGCTGGATGGGAAATGAGACTAGAATGACAAATAAAGAAACTACGATAACAAACGAAAGCACTATAGAAGAAAAAAGACACAAATACATATTAGAATGAAAAGATTTTTTTTTAAACAACAGCAAATAAAACTGACCATACAACTGAAAGTAATAAACCAAAAATATTTGCGAAAGAAGGAAGAATCGAAAGATACCGGGACAGAACCAAGCAAAACAGGATCTTCCAAAATAACGAAAGAAAATCCAACCAGCAAGTCGGCGGAGAGAGTATGAATACAAATGAACATCTGAATGCGAATGAGAAAACGTTTTGGGGAGTAAGATGTGGAAAATGAAAGAACATAACAAAAGAGTCGAATGGATAAATAACATGAAAAAAGAGTCTCAAGGACTTGTAGAAGGTCCCGATGTCGCCATACATCGGGACTCGCTAACAGCAAAATTTACAAAATACCAAACTGGAAAACACCAGGCCGTGATGATGTACATGGTGTCTGCTTCCAATATTCCCAAGGACTTGTAATTCTCCAAATGTTCTTATATTTTCCTGATTTTGTAGTTGTATTTCTTCCAATGTTTCTCCTTTCTCCTTGTTTTATCACGTGCATGCCACACTTTTCAGTAGCAACAACAAAAACAGCAACAACAACAATAATAACAAACTGGAAATCAAAGGAAGAATTGGGACCAACCAGACAATCGCATTATTGAAATCGGTTAGAATACTCAGAAGAGTCCTGTCGACCAAGGGAGACTTGTTGTCACTCCAGTGAAAAACCAACAGCTAACGCTGGTGGGGAAAACCTACAAGAAGAAGAAGAAGAAGAAGAAGAAGAAGAAGAAGAAGAAGAAGAAGAAGAATTGACCCTGCTGTTCCAGCAGATCACAGGGAAATCAAAGGAAAACGAAAATCTGGATATATACCTGGACCTAGCCAGAGAGCTGAACAAGCTATAAAATATGAAGGCGATAGAAATACTAACTTTAGCAGAACCTTTGGAATAATCCCAAAGAACCTTGAAAAGAGAATGGGGAAAATGAAAATTGGAATATTATATATATAGTCATCCACAGACATCGTATTTCGGCGTATCAACGTCTCCTTAATGGGGCTAGACTTAACAAGCTACCTCCGTGCGAGATCGAAATCCGACCATTTTTTATAAGTCAGAGCTCCTAACCACTGGGTCATCAGTGACCTACAGACTGGGTGGAGTTTTTAACTTATAAATACATACATATGTATATATGTCAAGGTCGCCAGAGAGCTCACATTCATCAAATAGGATAGCATTGCAATTTAAGCGTAATATATATATATATATATATATATATATATATATATATATATATATATATATATATATATATATATATATATATATATGCGGCTGTGAGTGTGTTTTATAGTTCGCGTCTTCCTTGTAGTGAATGAATTTATTTCTCAATAATAACAGAAAACAGCTGAGTAACAACAATATATAAATACAATTTCTATATATTTCCTTTTTGGCTTACAATAAGAAACAGAAAATGTCTTCCATCGAGAAACCTTTTGCAAATAAGAATCTTGTCTCTCCTTTTCAGAAACACTCGAGTAGTCCAATAACGATTCGTTGTGAAAAATGACACTGAATCCTGAAGGCGAGCCTCTCTTTTTTTCTTCTACTTTTCTAGCATTTTTTTTTCTAATAGCTTATGATAAAAGTAACCTCTGCTTGTAAAATGCCCCTCTCGATATTTTTGTTATATATATATATTATACATACATACATACATACATACATACACACACACACACATATATATTAATATATACATATGTATATATAAAATATATATATATATATATATATATATATATATATATATATCAATATACACATATGTATATATATTTTATATATATGTATATATTAATATATACATATATATATATATATATATATATATATATATATATATATATATATATATATGTTTTCTTTTTCTTTGTGGCAATAATACACTGTGTCATCCATTCATAGGGGGGCTTCACCTATATAAACTTTTATTTAGATATTGCATATTTTTTTTATTTTTTTTTTACTTAAAGCTTCCCCATATTTTTTATTACATTTGTACTTATTTTATTCATTTATTTATATTGTATTCTTCCTGCCGTTGAATTACGTCTAAGAATCTGAAACGATTTCGCTTAGATTTTCAATTGTAATTTTTTCCCTTCAAATATAAAAGATTTTTTTTTTCTTTTCTTATTCGCTTATCTTTGTTATTGATGCTTAAGCTCGGCTTAATATGATACACAGCCAAATTGGGGTTGGGTGGGTAATTAGGGTTAAAAAGACTGTGTTACGCCAATATTACAATTGGGGGGGGGTCCAGTGTGTCAGTGTGAAACCTCGACGCTTTTTATTATATATGTGCTAGAAGGCAGTGGCTGAGGGTCTTAATGCCCTGGATATGACGTTAAATCTATCTGATGGCGAAGATGATGCACAGTTATCTAAGATTGAGTTATTTCTCTAATTCTTTAATCTGGAGTACACCTTCATCCCCATTGCCCACAGGTTCCACCTGGCCCGGAGTGGTAGTACCTGTTAGGGTCCCATCTATGGGTTAATAGAAAAACGTGAGTTTAAAAGAAATGTGTTAAAAATTATTTGTCCATTACAATAAGCACTGTGCTGTTGGCCTTGTGTCCGACTTAGTAATGAATAGTAGACAAATTAACCGAGCAGGTCGGTCGAAACTGGAATGCTTGGTGGGAGCAGCATGCTGGCTCTTGATTGACATCGTGTCAACAGCCATGAATGTTATCCGCAGGGGGAGGGGCAAAGTAACAAAGTGAGCTTAGCAAACCCGGGGGTCGAGAGGCATTCACGCCGGCCATTACAAGTGCTTTCATACACTTTTCTTTATTGACTTGGACTAAGCTATGTCTGGCACCGGACCTCATTCGTCGGTGAACGAGTACACATTGGATTTACTCTCGATGTCTTTGCAAACCTGAACATTTATTTAGTTTTATTTTATTTTTGACGAGATGAGCGAGCCTTTTCAAATACTCTGTTTATTTTGCTGCGTTTGCTTTACTTTTGCGTTTCAAAAAACATCACCTTAATAGTCATACGTTTATCTTTTTGATAAGATATATATATATATATATATATATATATATATATATATATATATATAGCCACACACACACACACACACACATATATATATATATATAGATAGATAGATAGATAACGGTGAGCATGTGGAACACCCAAAGAGAATCCAACTCACAGGAGTAATAATGGCCTGTGAGATTAATTTGGTATCTTTCCACGGTGAGGCACTGAATATCCATTACACATATATATATGTAACTGCACTGATATATATCGATATACTATATATATATATATATATATATATAGCAGAAAGGTATATATAGATAACCTACTTAAATTTCACCAAAAAAAGGATCATCAGGGTTAATTTTAATGAATTAATCAAGAAATTGATTAATTAAAGATAATTGCGGAAGTGAATAATACAATTATACCCGCTGAAAACAATGAATACGAACGCTAGTTAGTTGATTGCGTCATTCAAATGTCAAATATCAAACATGATTACTCTCAAATGTCGAGCGTGACTGCTGACGTGAAAACACAAAAATTGACGTTGCCAAAAACTCGATATTCTAGTCTCCGGTAAGTCATCTTCTTTATCGTTATATATATATATATATGAGCAAAAGGAGGTTGGAATGAATCCGACAGAATGAGGTAAAATAAGGAATGAAAGAACAAAACTCAGACAAAAATGTGTAGTATATTTCGCTGGAATATTGAATTCAGCTTCTTCAGCTTTTATTGTATGATCCTAATGATTCAATAAAAGCTGAAGAAGCTGAATTCAATATTCCAGCGAAATATACTACACATTTTTGTCTGAATTTTGTTCTTTCATTCCTTATTTTACCTCATATATATATATATATATATATATATATATATATATATAATCCAGAGAAGAAATCTTCCTTACGACACAAGAGTTTTATTTTTTAAAAACCTGTCGCAGTTTGAGAGCTCAATGTGTGCTCTTAATGTTAGAGTCACAGAGCAAATATATAATTAAAGAAATAAGAAAAGACTTAGAGATTTAGCATTATAGTCTATTTCAGGGAGCTTAGACAAAGTGTCTAACTCTCCCGACTCATCAGATGCGAATGATGAATTCTTTATTACTTTAATATATATATATATATATATATATATATATATATATATATATATATATATATATATATATATATATATATATATATCTAGTATTATTTTTTCAAGCGATAAAGTGGAAAATATTATGGAATAGCCCAATATACAAAATAACTTTTAAGGGTATTGTGTATCTAGGATAAAGAGCAGTATTCAGCTGTTCTTAAAAACAATATAATACAAATGCACGAAACTTGTCTTTGGGGCGTTACTGGACGTTCCAAAATGACAATGAACTAAAACACATTAAACGAATTGTTACGAAATAGTTAGATGACGACAAAATTAAGATATTGGTGTACCCTGCACAAAATCCTGACCAAAACTATTGCCAGGGACGAATAAATCAAAATAAATGTCAGTGTATGTAGTGAGAGTAACTGCCACTAATTTGCGTATAAATAAAACGCTTGACTCCTCGACTGATGTTAACAAGTTTATTTTAATAATCACCTGAACAAAGAAGAAACAGACAACATTCGATAAATGATAACAACAAATACATTTCAAAAGAAGTGGAAAAAAAAGAACGAAATGGACACAAATTCTTACCGTGTCAACCATCTCTAACCAATGGGAGTAAATTAATTAGGGTTTGCATATGAGCTGGAATTCCCTTGCCCATTTCCGCTTAGAGTCTCATAGACCGCAGTAAATTAAGGACCAGCAGCAACTGATAAAATGGGATTTATAAAAGTAAAGACTAAAATATTCTAAAAACACTAGATTTGTGGTGGTAGTTGGATTGATAAACAAAAAATAATTTTAAAAATAACTATAAAAATAAGGTATAGCTAACAGTTCAATTTAGTGACCGTAATAGTGATCTTGTAAGGAACTATCAAAAACGATTAAATGCAAAAAATCGAGAATAAAGGTTATTGATTATTTAGGCAAGGGAGACAATCGTTTTCTCCCGCGTTAAATATGTCTTTTAAGGGGTTTTTTTGTATTATTGTTTGACATTGAAATAACATTTTGTTGTGGGCTGAAATGTGCATTCTTTCAAATCGATTATTCCATAATTTGTGAAAAAATACACGTAAAATTTCCATGAAAATTTGTGTCGCTAGAGCTTTATTCATAACTTCATAAAATATTCCTTTTCTTTTATGTATATTATAACTAGAAGCGGCTGCCCAGCATTGCCTGGGTCGAGGAGGGGGACAAAAAAAACTCCTGGTGTATTGATTTGTTTACTTTTGAGATTTACAAATGCTGGAAATTTTTATGTAGAATTTCAATGCCATTTCTATGTATATTTTAATTTTTAAATATCTTCGAATATAAATCAAATCTTCATAATTTTTGCACCAAAAGCAATAACCAATGATATTCAATGTGTATATATATATATATATTAACTTTGACGTTAATTGTTTTATTTTCGTAGTTTCATCTGGACATACATACATACATACATACACCAACTGCCCTTTATATATGTATAGATTATGGGTGAAGGTGAACAATTTTGGCACCATATATATATTCCGCCTTTAAGCATCACGGGTCGCCATCCACGGCCAACAGGTGGCCCCATTGAGGGGAGGGGCCTTACCCCTCTTCAGAGTTGAAGTTGGTGTATTCTAAAGTCCCATCGACAGGCCTGAAGCATTTTGGGTTAAAATAACAATAAAGTTTAAATCTCCATATATATATATATATATATATATATATATATATATATATATATATCAGTCATCCACAGACACGTGTTTCGACATTTACGTCTCATCAGTGCGGCTTGACATTTTTAACAGCTACCTCTAGCCGGGATCGAAATCCGACATAATTTTCGTCTGTCAAGCCCTTACCTTCATGGCTATCGGGTACTGTCGGTCAGGGGCGAACAATTAATTGATACAAACACTACAGGGTGTATGTTTTTACAATCACCAGAGAACTCAAGTCTGTAAACAACAGGCGAGTAAATGCTTTTACGCTAAACGGTGAAAGGTCAACTAAGGTCTCCCCTACAGTGCTCTACCAGGAAATTGGGGAAATCTCATAATATATATATATATATAATTTTGGGTTAAAATTGCAATAACTTCAGCTGTTGCATTTGTTTCATTGCAACCTTTTCGTTTATACACGACAACAGATAATTTGACATAGTTTTGTTTTTTAATCATTTAAACACATTTATTTTAGAAATCATATCGTCATAATAACAAAGACCAGTCAACTGCACCAATGAATGTCGAGTATTTTTTTCTTTCTTTTTTTACCTTGTGTGTTTTGTTTTTGTTTTTGTTATTTTTGTTTTTTGCAATTAACATAGATTTCTTCTCTTTTTTCAGTTCAAGGAAATTGATCTGTTTCCCTTGATTTAACAAATATAATTCCAGGCATGTGCAAATGTTATCATATACTTTTATCCTTTTTATCTTAATTCGCCAGGGAATCGATTGTTACATTGACAATAAGATAGAGTAGATAACACACAATACGTAGACAGTAGACACACACACACACACACACACAGTTATCACTCATGTGTCATATGTAATTGTTCTTTGATAAATTGTTGCGTGTTTGAAAAACGCAGATAAAAATCAGATAATTCATTAATAATTTATGATCATCAAACATATCTTATTATTGTTGAGATTCGGTGTCTGTCTGTAACTACGTCACTGCTTATGTCACAATATCCCCAGGAACTTCGTAAGTTTATCAATGAGTATTTAATTTACTGACAAAATCATTAATGCATAGAATAAATCTTATTTATTAACGATGTATATGAAAAACTGGCTTAGATTTGCCTCGAAACAGCCCATCTAATTAGTGCTTTGAGAATCCTGCAATGTGTCTTATATATCATGAATAAATAAAGGTTTACATAATATATGGTGTGGTTAATTTGCATACTGGTTTTAACAAAACTGGGTTCAATAGATAATTACTTCGTCTTATTGATCGCTAATATTATTGTTCTATTCTCCAACATATTAAAGTCAATCATATGAATGATTTTATATAGAAACCAATTAAAATATAACTGAAATAAGTGCAATCTTTTTATATGCGTTCTTATTTAATTTCGTTAGACCTTCTAATTTAATATATTTCATTATATTAAAACTTAAATACTTACGCTCGGTGGAGGACGCATATTCCTACTAGTATTCATAAAGTAAAGTTGGCGAAGTGGCTTAGTATCGGTATTAGCCGGAAAGCTAGCTCTAGACCAGGGAAATTGTTTTGCTGAGGTAGAGCGCCACACCTATCGTCAGCTTCCCGCACTACCGCACAGACCAGATTACCCAATTTGTGCTACGCATGAGTTGGCTGAGTTGGCGGAGATCGGTATCGAAGCTGGGACCTTGCGATTCTGAGGTGGGTGTTCAACCGACTGAGACGCAGACTCAAGGTCTGCAGCCATGACTGAGGCATTTTCTAACGATGCTAGTGGTTGGTGATTCGAGATAAACAGAAGAGAAAAACAAAACAAGATTTCAGGTGGTGAATTTAAAGGTAGATATATCCCTGTCCCTGGAAAGATTAATACAACCTAACCTTACTACTTTGATTTAACCTCATTAAAACACTCCAAGTTTCAGAAATATATCTGTACCATGAACATACATAAGTTCAACTGCGTGGAATTTATCTGTACCATGAACATACATAAGTTCAACAGAGTAGGATTTATTCAGTTCAATTCAATAGACTTCAGACGTGTAGATACAAGTTCACCTGAAGATCGGGTATCTATTTACCAACCCAATCCACAGGATGCGACACAGTTAATTTCTTAAGCGGAATTTAACATGTTTGAATTCAGAGTTTTAATTCTCCTAGACTGGTTGTCGTAAATAACCCAGTCCACCCTATTATTTACCCATAGGGAGAATAGTTGGATTCATACCTTCCTAAATGGCATTAGTTTCACGGCTATGCGATTTTCAAGCCAAAAATTTGGTCTGAAAATCGCATGTGTGAAACTGTCAGTAACCAGGTGTTGACTCCATGTCCACGCTAACTTAACTTAAATATCAATGCTCTATCAATTATATGGAGTACTGTCTACCTATAAATATAGCACCCATATTATATATATATATATATATATATATATATATATATATATAGAGAGAGAGAGAGAGAGAGAGAGAGAGAGAGAGAGAGAGATGTTTAAAGCTAGATTTAAAGGGAGATAAATACGTAAATATCTTGATTTTTGGCTAAGAATCTATTTTGCTTTTTGACTAAGAATCTATGGGTAGCCATAAAGTAAACATTTTTCGAAGTGGGTTATAAGGGGAGATAACTTTTTAATACGTTTGGCGATAAAAAAGGGATAACTTACGTCCTTTTTAATCTTCCGTAAAGGTCGTTAGTAAAAAAAAAATTTTTTAAATATATAAAAATTTCGGAAAATATTGCGCATTTAAAAAATTATATTTTTACATACATAAATTAAAACTTGTTCTTGTGTTTAAATATCGTCTTCAAGATGCATAGTTCCAGACCTTTGAAATTCACTATTGAATTTTTAAGTGAATAAAAATAGGCCAATTGAATCAGAAAAAAATACTTTTGTTGCAACAATTCAAAGAAAAATATTGTTTTTAAAACTACGAAAAAAAACAAACGTTACATAAACTATTTTTTGAGTTTTAAGAAAATAACTTTTAAATTTTCAAATCACTTTTTTCGGGTATTGAATTTTTATTTTATTTTTTAAATTTTTTTATATGTTCTTCAGGATTCAATCTTTCTAGAAATGTCAAAATTAGGGACTGGATTTTTTTTTCTTCAAATGACCAAAGATCAAAACCTCCCCAACACTCTGAACTGATAAAAAAAAGTTGTTTTTTTTTAAGTTTTTTAAAACCTGTTTTAATGAAATAAGCTATTCATTATAAAATTAGGTTGTTGAATAATGATTTGGTGAAAATTTCATTAAAATCGGACAATTCTCTGATTTTGGTAATTGTTTTAAAATTAGGAAATTAAAAAAATATTATCTTCCTTGATCATTTTTGTACATGGCTACACACACACACACACACACACACACACACACACACATATAATATATATATATATATATATATATATATATAGTGGGTGGAGAGAAGAATGTGATAATACGAACTGTAAGTCAACATCTATTCTTTTAAGTCTTGTTTATACTTGTTGTAAAGTGAATTACTTCCACAATGAAAAAGAGATAAAAGCTAAATACATGTACATTCGTATTTGGATCTTTTCATCTACTTTGCTTGTATTCAATAGGAACAGTGTATTAGATTATTTAATTTCAATATTCATTGTGTATATTTGCATTCAAAAAACGTATCTGTACGCATTAACGATAAGGCAGTCTAATGTATATTAGATAAAATACTAAATTTATTTTCTAGTTTATTTATTTATTTTGTGTCCATAGCTTTTTTAAAAATTCTTATTGTGATTCCATATTTCAAATTTCTGCAATGTGTGTAACATTGATTTTACTTTGTATCGTAAATTATGTCAAGTGTAGAAAATATCTTCTATTCGCTTAAAATGAAATACACCGTTCGTTGCTCAAATTCAAATGACATATAGTTGAATGAAATTTTTTAAAAATGGATATCATCTTGAAAAGGTATTGTCATTTTTGCCTATCAATCATGGAATCCTTGATTGTCTAATGGCCAAATACAATGCTAAAAGTTTTAACTCGTTATTTTAAATGTTATTTTATGGTTGATTTTAACACTTCTCTTTTGAAACCAACGCGCGGGTTTGAAATCAAAATGTAATTAAGTTTTTTAAAAAAATCGAAATAATTTCGGTAATAGAAACCGCGCACATGCGCACACAAAGTTTGCATTTCCTGTCTAATAAATATTCCTTTATTTTTATTGTTTACTTGATGACACAGGAAGCCATTGGATTTCCGGTTGTAACAGCAGTCCATGATGATATTTGTGCTTCTATTTAGGAAGGAGTAAAGGATTTTAATTAACATTTCATAAATCTGCTTTATCAACAATTTGGATGTTTATAAAGATGGCGTTCAGTGATATTGTAATCTTACTGGTGTTGGTTATTTAAATAATAACTCATAGTCAGCAATTAGACCTACTGCTATTTCTGCAATTTTAAACCTAAATGAATCCCTATCGTACCGTGTAAGTTCTTAATGAGCTAAAATATCAATGTAAAATAAATTGATAAAAAATAACGTGCACACTGGAAGCGGCTACCTGGCGTCACCTGCGTAGTGGGGGTGGGGGGTAAAAGTTGGCCTTGCATATCTATTATTACTGAATCACGGGTTGGATCTTCGCCGGATGTCCCATTAAAAACCCAATGTAAAAAATAAAAAATAAAAAAGTGCATTAAAAGTATTTACGGGATTCGAAGGAGCTCTTATTTCTCCGTAGTTGTAGGCAAATTAGAAGAAGACAAACACACAATGGAAATTTAATACATGTATTGACAAATAATACAAGAACTTGTTGCAAATTTTATTGGTATTTGCTACAAGACTTATCTGAGTTAAGTAATGTTCTTGGAGTAGCGGTGATAACAGGGGTATTCTGTTGCTTGTTGGAAAGTTGCTAGGACGTTTCTTCGGACGTTTCTCGTTTTCCCTCGTAACCGGTTCAGTGAAAAGTAATGGGGGATGCTATTTCAGAAGCTTCTCGCCCTGGTAACAGTTCTTTTAAATGACGGTGAATGGGCCCTTTTCAAGTAGACTATTTGGTCTTGGTGCCTTCTGTAGTGTGCTATTGTGACAGCCTTGTAGTCTGCGGACACAATGCCTTCGAAAGTGTGCTGTGAAAATATGCCTCCGTCCAGTTCAACGGTCCGTAGAAGTAAGCCCTGTTTTGGGGCTAAGTGATGAGTGAAGTTTATGGACCGCTATTTACGCGACTACCCCCAGTGCGTGCTCCGTGATAGGTACATTTTTGGTATTGGCGCCAACATCGTATGTTGGCGATTCGCCCCCTAGCGACAGGGGGAGATTATATAACTATGGAATTTCCAATAGCATAGACACTCTGAAAAGAAAAATTAATGTCTCCTATTTTAAATATTAAATGCAAAAATAATTCATGCTATTACTATTTATATATTATTTTTTGATAATCTTCACGAATATAAACCAAATCTTCATTATTTTTGCTCAAAAAGCAAGATCTGGTGATAATGAATGTGTATAGATATATTTACTTTGTCGTTAATTGTTTTATTTTCGTAGTTTCCTCTGTACATACATACATACATACATACATACACAACAACTGCCCTTTATATATGTACTCGAAGCGGCTACCCAGCATCGCCTCGGTAGAGGGGTGGACACCCTGGTGTATTGATTTGTTTACTTTCGAGATTTACAAATGTTGGAATTTTATGTAGAATTTCAATGCCATTTCTATGTATATTTTGATTTTTAAATATCTTCGAATATAAAACAAATCTTCATAATTTTTGCACAAATAGCAAGAACCGGTGATATTTAATGAGCATATATATATTTACTTTGTCGTTAATTGTTTTAGTTTCGTAGTTTCATCTGAACATGCATACATACCAAATGCACACACACACACACACACACACACACACACACATATATATATATATATATATATATATATATATATATAGGGTGTTCAGGATAAATTTGACAGTTTCATAAGGAAAAAGAAAAAGTGCTTGTTAACTAAAAATTTAATGGATTGTAAAGAAGTTCAACAGGCACGGAAATTACACTACTGTCAACAAGTTTCACTCACAATAACTGCAATTAGCGTCGATCACAGCCTCATTCCTCCTCCAGAACATGGAGCAAGCTGATGTTTCCCTGGGAAGAGTCTCAAAAACTACTTTAATTCTGTCGATTAAATGGGCTTTTGTAGTACTAGCATGGCGATTGGTGTCTTTCTCAACAGCCCCACATACATAATAATTCATGGGGTTAAAATCTGGGGAGTTCTGAGGCCAAACATTGGGACTGGAGTCGTCGTAAAAATTCGCCGACAACCATTTTTTTACTTTTCCCAGAGGTGTAGCAGAGGGCCGAATCCTGCTTTTTCTCATCGGAAAAGAACCAGATTGTTTGTGGTTCAGCAGGATATTTCACTTTGCTCATAAGTTCCTTCGCCTTTGTCAGACGATTTTCACAGGCCTTTTCTGGAAGCAGTTGACCTCTGCGACGCTTGTATGAATAATAACGAAGGTTTTCATTGAGAATAGGCTTCATGGCAGAGGCTGAATCATTCAATTCACGTAACAAAGCCCGAATTCCAATGCCAGGGTCCTCCAACACTTTTTTCTCCAGATTTTTGAGGAATTCTGCTGTCCGAACGCAATCAGATCGTCTGTTATGTTGCTTTCTTCTGGCCACAGCCTCGTAATCTCCATTGCAATTCATGCCTGATTCTTTTTACAGTGTTCAGGGATCATTGGGCAGCAACCATAATCTCCTTATTTTGATGGGCGGCGCAGATCATCATGATACAAGTTATTCTCTTCCATGATTCAGGTGTGTTCCAGTCATCCATTTTATCTGTTATCACGTATATGAATGAAGAAGATTCCAACCTTTTAAATACTGCGTAGTGTGAGTCAATACCTGCAACCTATGGAGAAAAATAACCAAATATAAGTATCATTTCACGTGTTGTTCATATACAAAACTCTGCAAAAAATGCTGAGATTAAAACTGACCCATCATCTGCCGAAATAGCAGTTTATTTAATACCAACCGAATGTCTTTGCGTACACAACGATTTTTCAACCAAACAGCGAGTATTTGTGGTTGGACTAATAAGTCCGTATCCCGACACGGAATTCTTAGCTGAATTTTGATCTGAAATTGTTCAATGTACAAAATTCAATTTCTGAT
This sequence comes from Doryteuthis pealeii, assembly GCA_023376005.1. Lineage (NCBI taxonomy): Eukaryota > Metazoa > Mollusca > Cephalopoda > Myopsida > Loliginidae > Doryteuthis > Doryteuthis pealeii. The sequence goes on along the minus strand of CM042143.1, from coordinate 84,545,416 downwards.
ATTAATATCTGACAAACAAAGGAGGTTATAATAAAAGATAAATATTTGTTATGTTTAGTATTTTTTTACCACACATAACAAATGTTTATCTTTCATTATAACCTCCTTTGTACTTACTAACGGGCTGAAAATTGGGTGTGTAGTCGAGGAGCTAGAAGGGGGGGGTGACTTCTTACAGGAGAGTACAATGCATTGAGGGTAAGTGGGTGGGGATAAAAGACACCCGAAGAGGTGACGGGTCACACAGAGAACATGCGTCAGTGAGGAAGAAAGATGCATAGAGGAAAGAACAAGAGAAGAGAAAGGAAACAGCAGGAGGAGGAGTAAATAAAAGAGGAGGAGAAAGGGAGGAAATAGAGAGTATAGATCAAGTTTTTTTGTTTTTTGTCTTTTTACTAAAGACCGACACCCAAGAGAAAGACCTGGGAAACGACATTATGGAAAATATATTTTTACAAATTAGGCAGGGTAAATAAGATGGATAATAATCGTATGGTTCTCCTGTCTTAAGATTTTGTGAATGAATTTTTAATTTCTAATTGAAAAGTATATGATCCTTTTTGCTGGGCACCATATATTTCCCTACATTAATAGATAGACATTCTAATTAAGATGAAGAAGACTTAACAAAGAATATGAAAGCACAAACATATATTCAAAAATACAAGAGTTACAAACTTAATGGCGTTGTGGCCAGGCTTATCTGCTGAAGTTCATCTTGGTTTTGGGAGAGACTGGATAAGACGTCACGATGCTGTGATGTATGGAAATTTAGAAAGGGACTCGCTTCCGGTAATACCGGTAGCAACCCTTAAGGGACAAACGTCGGGTTTCACTAATAAGCAGCAGCAGCAGAAGCTATGCCCCGCCCCCTTATGGTCACGTGATGTTCCTTATAAAAAGGCACACCATGCCCCATTCGACCTCTTTCACACCAGTTCCCTTAGGAGACAAAGCTACCCCTAGCGGATAACAAGGTAAGTGCTTATGCACTCTCTTTCTCTACAAGTTTCAGGATATATCGAACACAGAATATTAACATTTGAAAGATTTCTCGTCCATTCCCTCGGAACATCAGATATTAGAGACATTTTATCATTAATCCTTGACTGTTGATAGGAATTACCTACAATTTCCGCAAGGGAGAATTTGAGGAGCATTCGATATATTATTAATACTACAGATAAGCGAGCCCCCAAGCAACATTGATACTTGCAGTCCTCAAAGACTGTCGCAGGATAACTCTTGCAAAATTAACTAACTACTTAACTAAACTACGGCTAAACCTTTCACGGTGCTGTGAACATTCTTAACAACAACAAACCTCACTTCGGTCGCTTGTTTGACCTAAGCCTACGAACATTCTAATGAACATTTTCACTAACCCATTTTGTTAATGTGTACATTTACATGTAATAAACTCGTTGTAGCAATTCATCGCCATAAAGCTTGTTCCTTTGAAATTCATGCTCAAATACTGTCTCTCTGCGCAAATTTACAGTTAAATTTTTATAGATGGCCAACACTGCACGTGATTCTATAAGGAGTCAAATTGGGCGCCAATCTACGGTAGTGTGTTGATTGGTGCCTTGCCGTCAAGGGCAGATAATGAATTCCCTATTTTTCTAAAAAGAAATCTCGACACTTCTGAAGTATTGATAAATGCTTTCGGTTTACTAAAAGCAAAGTTCAAATCGAATCATTGAAGGGTGTATTAAAAATTGAATTGAATTATAGAATTTACTTTACGTATCTATAATCTATAATAATATAATTATGTATAAATGTAATACAAAATTGTTTGAAATTCCAAACTGAGTCCATGTATTTCCTGATACTAACTCTTGTTAACTCCATATTTGCAGTTTAAATCACCATACACATGCCTATGTTATAACAGAAATAGATATCTCTCTTGATTCACAAATTTTACTAACCCAATAAAACCACTCACCAACAAAACAAATTAAAAAGAAAATGAAAAACACTTCGGAACAGAACCAAAGCTACTGAGAAATGAAAAATCAAACCGATGTTGACCCGACAGTTGCTCTAAACGAAATGAACAAAACAAGTGTTCCACGCATAGACTCTACAAAGGCTTCCGGGTGAAAAACAAATTTATAAACAATTAAAAATATCCCATATTTAACGTTTTTTAACCAATCATAAATTTTTCCCACAGAACCTTTCAAAGCATTTTTCGAGCCTACTGACAATTATAAAAACAGCAGCTCACTTAAAGTCAGTTGACTATCGGCGTTGGTACATAACGTCGCTCCTACCAGGGCAATATCAAAGGGCTACCGGCTCCGAACCACTCCACATTCCCGCGTCACACAGAACCAAGTCGTCAGCCAAGAACAGACTTTCAACCCCACGCCGGCCCTCAATTCACTAAGAAAGACTTATCATCTTAACAATTCCATCATTTGTTTATTTTTGAATAAACGAAATTAATCCAATTTTTCTCGTCCGTTTTTCTTTTGCTACCATACGCTTGCTTGTGATATTTCATCTATGTGGTTCGAAGTTAAATATACACGCACACACACACACACACACACTCGCTCTCTCTCTCTCTCTCTCTCTCTCTCTCTCTCTCTCTCTCTCTCTCTCTCTCGCACGAAGTCTATCCGGAAAGTATCCATCTAATAATATTGAAGTGGAGATAAAGCCTATCTCATACCACTTTACAACACATCCCTTAGATCTAACACTCAACCCAATCGTCTCTTATGTTAAAAAGAAAATTGTCTGCTACGTCCCTTTTCGGGATTTCCATCAACTGTTTCGTCATCTTCTCCTTAACTTCGTCCACGGCGTTTCAGTCACAATTTTAGAATTCTGAAAAAAAACAAAAAAAAAAAAAAAAAAAGCAGAAGACCTGGAAAATAAAATCTGAGTGATGCAATATTTTGCAAAACAAAAAAAAAAAAAAAAAAAAAAATTCTCCAGGCGATGTAAATTATGGGAAGACGCATTTTCATGATGAATATGAAGGTTACCCAATACAGAAACTCATATAATGGTATCCCACTACCGACTGAGTAACCCACAGGAAAGTGTCTGTTCGTGAATGCTAAGTAAGCACCCAAATGATTAGTTGACAAGTCTCTTTAAGACCGTGCAGATAATTCTCAAATTAGTTGAATATGTTCCGGACAAACCTTAATATAACTCCAAAAATATGCAAATTCTATCAACAAATAAGAACTACAATAAATATATTGATTCAACAAGCATGTTTTTCAGGATCACTTTAATCCTTAAACTGATGAGTATATTTTTTTTCATTTCAGTATCAGAAACAAAATGGTTGAATTTTAGTTCAAGTTAAAAGCGCCGTAAGAGTAACCCAAAGCTATACTTTTTAGACCTTATTTTCCGATGCAGGTATCATTGGGGAAGGCAAAAAATTTTGGCAAACGGTCCAGGCTTTGGTCCGTTTACCAAAACTTTTGTCTTTCCCCAATGATACCTGCATCGAAAAAATAAGGCCTAAAAGTTAGGTTTTGGGTTACCCTTGTTGCGCTTATACCCTGGACAAATGTTATCATGATGAAAAATGATGTTTTTTAAACCGTTGCAAAGGATGAAGAAGAAAGTGTATTATCAGTTTCAGCTGCTGGATAGTGTAGGGGTATTTAAAAGAAAAGTGATAAATACTTCGAATAAAATTTCTAATAATAATAATAATAATAATAATAATGATGATGATGATGATGATGATGATGATGATGATAAAATTGAAAAGGGTCATTCTTAAAGAGAATGTCGTCAGTAGGAAGGAGGACCAGTTGTTGAATTAGTGGGTGGGAACAATTTGATTTAGTTGGGGGCCAACTATTGTCGTATTGTGGCTAGTGGAGGTGCTATTGCAATTATGTCAAGATGGATTATATGAGAATGGATAAATACACCTGCAGAAGGAATCGGATACAACAGTCGAAATATAGACAAAAGATAGAATTGAAAATCATTTTTCAATAAGTTTAAAGATAACAAAAAATAATGATCATATCGTTGATAGCAGAAAACTAATATGCATATTTATTTAAAAACAATTTAGCCATACACCACCAACATTAAACTCAAATAAAGTTGTATTTGACAAAAAAAAATGAAGAAAAAAAAGTAAACGTAATCTAATCTTAAAGATTAAATCTTTTCTGTAGTTAAACAATAAATATTTATTTTAATTAGGGATAGATATCTAAAAAATACTTTTGAAGACTATAATTAACTATTGCTTTAGAATTTAATAGAATGGGAAAAACATTTTATAAGTTTTTAAAATAAAAATATCCACGTTTCACGTGGTGTGGTTAAATTGTGATTTCGTTTCTACTCCAAAAATAAAGCCGGTTATGGTTTTAAAAATAACTACGAAACCAAAGGAAAGGATCTAGCTAGTACAAAATAAACGTAATGGAATGCATATATATATATATATATATATATATATATATATTATATATATATATATATATATATATTATATTCAGTGAATATATAGCAAAGTGAATATTATTCACTTTGCTTGTATCAAATATAACATTCAACACGTACATTATAGATATAATGTGCATTATATTTTGTGTGTGTGCTTTCATTATTATATATATGTGCATTATATATATATATATATATATTATATATATATATATATATATATATATATATATATATATATATATATATATATAAAAATGCACGTGTTGAATAGAATATTTGATACAAGCAAAGTGAAAATCGAATTTACTGGCAGTGGCCTTTTTTGTCACTCTGGGTGACTCTGACATGAAATTGGGCTCCAAAAATGAAAAATCGCCTTATTTTTATTATTATTTCGCCATGCAAATAATGATTTTCAAATCAATATCTATTTTAAAAGATCGTACAATAAATTGCTTTTAGACTTTTACGAAAATGTTGCATGATTTCTAAATAAATAAATAAACATTTCTCTCTCCAGTGTCTCTAACTGCTGCTTAGTCGCTTCGAATAATTGGTAAGAAGTCACGTCGACCTTTACAAGATGTTTAATAAAATCCTACGTCAAAAGTTGAGAAGAATAAAAATAAACACATAAAAAGAAAGCCAGTGAAAAGTGGAGAGGCAAAACTATTTTTTATTTTTGTATAATAATAAATAAATCTATTTAAAATATGACATTTCTTCTTATATATACAAGCCGGTCCGGCAAATAAAGTCTCCCGCCACCAATGTCGATAAAAGAAAAACTGATTTCTTCACCCTCTATTTCCTAAGACTCAACTCCTACTACCTCATTAATCTTTACTCCTACTCATATTCCAATCCTATCCTCCTACCCTTTTTGCTTTAGCATCCACCCTCCTCTTCCTGCTCCTCTGTCTATTTCAACTACTATTACTACTACCTTCACTTCTATCGTCTCGCACAGTAAATTGACTACCTCCTACTATGTCAGTAACAATCTACTCTCACCAACACCATCACTACAGCTATTACTACTACTTTTAAAAAACCCACAAATTTACTACTACTACTATTACTGTTACATTAGCAGACGCTTTCCTCCCACCACTTATCAAATATTTACTGCTACCACTCCTAGTCAGGCAAGAGAGATAAAGTAAGCATGTTATCTCCGAAGGGGAGGAGAGATAAAGAGTAGCAAGTGAGAGAGGAAGTTAAATAGAAACATGGAAGAATATTAGAGAGGGGTGACGTGACGATAGGTTTAGTAAGAGCGGACAAGACGAAAAAAACCGGATTCTTTTATTTATTGCTTGGATGACGACGACAACGACGGACAAGAACACGCCAGTCATGGTCGGAGCCGTATTTACCTGAATGTTGCCGACTGTTGGATTTTACTGTTTTTATTCAACGTTTATTATCACCATTCTTACTTCTTCTTCTTCTTCCTTCTTTTTAAAACGTCTTTAGCTGCGCTGCTAATTTTTTCGGTCGTTTGATCGAGTGTCCATTTATTTCTTGTTTTTGTTTCTTCCTGATTTGCTGCCTGTTATATTTTTTCAAAAAAAGAAAAAAAGAAAAAAAAATATTTGAAAAAAACAAGATAATTTTTTTTTAAAGAAATATATTTTTTATGAAAGAAAGAAACCAATTTTAATGCAAAGTAAACCATGGTATTATTTGAAACCAACAGAAGAAGAAGAAGAAGCCATGGACCTGTGTATGTGTTTTAATGTCATTGATATTATTGTTGTTGTCAACACAATATCGGAGCCTCTGCTTTTTTCTTGCCACGGATTTAAATGTCGGATTTGACTAGGAAAGCTTCTCATGGCATCAATGAATGGATTTGTATCTTTTTCAGACCATGACGACGTCTAAATATTGCGAGGTAAGTGTAATAATTGTCACCGGTGTGTTTAACATTTCTTGGAAAGAAGACATGAACGTCTTTTCCTTCATGTGTTCTTATATGTATGATGTTGTTAATTCGAGATTATTTGTAATTTAATGCTTACCAAAAATTAATTAATTAATTTTATGCTTTTTTGTGATGATATTCTTTTCCAACATGTAAATCTTATGAAAGTTTTGTTTATTTTATTGTTTTTATTTGTTTTGTTTTTTCTCTCCGCCCAAGTCCTAAACATTCTTCTTATGTCAACATAGTTATGTTACACAACAATATCAATCGTATGTCAATTATAAACATTTATTGTTTTATTATTTTATATCGATTTACTGTTTATTAAACTAGATATTGTTCATAACAAAAACAATTATGTTTATTTACATGTGTTTGGTGTGAGGGAAGGGCGGTAAATTATTAGTTTTGCCGTGTTTCGACAGTTCGTATGTCATCGTCAGAAATATGAAATATTTTAAATTAAAAAAACAGACGCCGGCATTTATATCTTTCGTGTAGAATTTGCGATTATAACATGAGAAGTAATCGACTACAAACATTTTAGTTTTATGTAAGCTATTAATTAATGTTTCAAAATATGTATTTATTTACAAAAAAAAACTTTCTTTTTTCTTTCTTATTAACAAGATTTCCATTGTAAAAACACGTGTTAAAATATCCATTTTCGGCTTTTTGCTATTTGGGTCACTCACTCTTCTAAAATCGTTAAACTTTATAATAAAGTTTATTTATTCTTTATAATAATTATTTTATTATAATTATTATGTATCATTATATCATAATTATCATTATATTATTATAATCATAATGGTTTATCAATAATACATTGTTTTCAATAAAAATAAAACTTTGAATAAAGTCTTTATTCAAAGTTTCATTTTTTTTTTAAATTGAAAAACAAACAAGTTAATTTAACTTGTTTACTTTAATTTACTCGTTTATATATTTATTTTTTATTGCTTTGGTGTGTCAACATTTTTTTAAATTAATTAATAAACAATGATCCTTCTCTGAGACACGTGTCTCAGTAACTTGGGAAAGACACACACATATACAGTCACATACACAGAGAGAGAGACACACACGGGCACACACACACACACACACACATAGAAGTTGAGGGTTACTTGCCTCATGGTGTGTTGTTTAACCTACAGAAAAATATTCGGCGAAATAATTATTCACCCTAAAACTTCTGGTTTGTTTTTTTGTTTGTTGTTTGTCGTTTGTTTTGTTTTGTAAAAAATATCACCGTAACTGATAATTATGTCAAATGGTTTTATTTTATTTTTATATATTTGTAGTTTGTTGAGATATATAACTATGCAAAACAACTTCTTCTGTGTATGTACGACCCCTTCTTTTCGTTGATGGGTGTGTTTATGTTAATCCCTGACCCCTAGGGCAAAAATCTTTTTTGAGGTCAGTAGAAAGCAGCAATGATTGATTTAGCCTTGACCAAAGAAAAGCAAAATGTAATTAATTGTTCTACTAAATTAAACTTAACATATTTATTTAAAGAAAAATTATTATTTTTCATTTTGGCTGCCGAAAATTGTTAGTAGTCCTTGACCTCTCTGGTTTGTTCTAGTTATTTTTTTTCGTTGGTTTTTATTTATTTTTTTGATTTTATTTATTTATTTTTACATTAGACACTTATGTTTTGATTTATTTGTTTGTATGAAGTTTATTGAACATGAGATAATAAACGAATTATCTACAACAATGATAATGAAATTGAATATGAAATTAATTTAAAAAAATGATGACTAGTAAAATATCTCCGGGGTAAATTATTGATTAAATTCTATACTTGTGTTATAATAATAGTAATAAATTAACCTAAAGAATATTTGAAAATATTTGGTTTTAGCACCATTAAAATAATCCCTAGTGCCTATAAAAAAATGTATGTCTGTGTGTAAAACTTAAAACATTCAAAAGTCATATCGATACAATTAAATATGATTAAATTGTCCCAATAATATGACCCCCACGCCAATAATAATTTTCGTATGATTACCTCGGTAAAACCATTAAAAAATTTTTCTCCACATGTCCGTTCGTTTCGTGTTCATTTACCGCGGTCTGTACATCGCCAATTCCGGATATTTGAAATAAGAATTTCTTTCTCCCTGACATTACTTAGTTTGTTGGCAATAATGTGTGTTTATTTAGTAACTAAGATATTTCTTTTCTATTATTAAATAATGTTAAATCTTAAACGACCCACTGTTATTTACATTAATATAAATAGATATGTATGCGTAAGTAACCCAATCCTCCGTCTATTCCACACACCCACCCACTTACAGTGTATGTTATTAGGTAATACTGATACATAGCATCTCTGTCTGATTAGAAAAATGATGATGATGATGGTGTGTGTTTCATCTACATAAGAAGAAGACAGCATGGCTTACTTCAGCACTTACATAGCTTCTCTTATTATGTTTAAAAATTCTTTTCACGTTATTATTTAGGTAATTTTTTTTGTTCGGTAGATATTTAGTGTTCTTTTTTTGTTTTTTTAAATATTTTTTAATTAGTATTTTATTTGTTTATTTATTTTTTCATTTCCTAACTTACCAAAGTTAATTTCATTATTCTGTGCAAGCTAACCTAATCGAAGGCAGTTTTTATTTTCTCTATTTTACAACCCGAGAATTGTGTTCATTTATTTGTAGTTCATTGACACATTGTATGTCAAATAACATCTCAGCAGGAGAAGGGTATGAGAAACTAATAATAAAAGGCGTGAGAAGAAATTATTTTTCTTTTCTTTTTTTTTTTTTCTGTCAGCCTAATAATCATTTAAGGTCAAGGCCGCCTATCAGAGTGACGGGCTGACACTTTTGACTTGACAGTAGTTGCTCTCTCTCTCTTTTTCTCTTAGCGACTAACATATGCTGGGCTAGAGAAAAAAAAATGAAATACATCAGTTTTTATGTTCACTTATTATTAATATCAAATGAGATTTTTTTTATACACGTTACTTTTTGAAAGTGACTTGAAATAAATCAAACTTTTTGAAATAAAAAACACCTAAAGTTAACATATATACAACAACAATTATTCGTCTACATTTGCCCTTTGTTTTCGTTCTACTTTTTTTATTTTTTTTTCTTTTAAAAAAATCTTTCGTTATATTTGCAATGAACAGAGTTCCTTTAGATTTAAATATATTATATATTGTCAGTTTTAGCATTTTTTCCTTGCTTCATTTTTCTTAGGTTTGTTTATTAGATTGTTTCTATTATTGAATGGAACCTTACTGTCTTCATCGTCGTATAGGAGGAACACATGTGTCTAACTTAAGGGTTGTGCTTGTCCATGTGGGTTGTAAATATAGTGAAGCTGTCTGTGTCATGATTATTAAGATTCTTTCTTGAGACGATCTCTCAAATTGTTTTAATTGTAAAGCAAAAGTTTGTTTTTAATGTCAAGATATTAAATCCAAAAATCTCCAAATCTACATTTGACTTATCGTCGATGAATAACATTATTTCGGTTTCATTTCTTGACACAAATTATATCTGTTCTATTTCTTTGCCTTTTAACAGTATTTCGGTTTCTTTAAATGTTTGACAAAATTAAAGTAAATTTTCTTTGGTGAACATTGTCATTAGTGTTCATTAAATTCAATTTCTTTTATAAAATTATATTTTGTCAAAAAATGAAGTGTGAAAAATCAAAATAAAGTGTTATTTGTAAATTGTTTATTTTTCTAGTTGGTAGCAGCACTGTCTTCTTCGATTCATATTATTGACAACATTAACAGAAATAGCCATGTTGTTGTTGTGTGCAATGTGTTGATATAGCATTTTTGGTACCAATCCTAACAATCTAAATAAAATGAATAGATTATTCACGAACAAGGGGAAAAAAGCTTTCATTTTTTAGGATGTCGGTTAATTATAGCATTTATTCTAGTCTACAGGGCACGGTGTCGTTTTTTAAATTGAAAAATAAAACGTATCATTTCTTAGAATCCCTTTGCCCCTCAAAGAAAAAAAAAAGGCGTGCACGTTGGGTGATAAAATGTTTTAATGATCAGGGAATTGTCGTTATCTTAAGCAGTCTTTATTATTATTTTTTCAAGCAATAAATTTCTACACCACTCTCACATGAAGCAATTTTATTTTTTTGGTATAGATTAAGATTAATTAATATATTTTCTGCTGCTCAAAATTATTTTCATTCAACTTATAGAAGTTAATAACCACGCGTATTATTTTAATTCTAGATTAATTATTCATCTCATTTTTTAATTTTTTTTTACTTAAAATGAAAGTAGTATTAAGTATTTTCCATTTAACTGTTGGTCACGAGACTAAAAACAAAAATAAAATAGCTATTTTTTAAATTTTGAATTAAAACTCTGGATTTTTTTTTCCTGATACTCACTCAAGTTTTTTTTTTCTTAAACTTTGGGCTCTCACTTCAAGTTTCGAGGGGGAACATTGAGAAAACGAAAAATTTCTTTTGCACATTGGAAACAAATTAAATGACTTCCGGAAATTTGTGTTTATATTTTCTTCGTCTTTCACATTTCCTATTAGTCGAAAACCAATTTTAGATAGGTGACATTTTATTCATTTGTAAACTACTGCCACCACATACCTGTGACCAGCTATATACGTAACAATGAGCTGGGGACTCTCCACTACTAGCTTCTGGTTATATAAAGAGAGAGAGAGAGAGAGAGAGAGAGAGAGAGATGCACATAAATTGTCTCCATCTGGTTGATTAACTTTCAGCTCTAGGTATGTAATATATGCTATCAAGCATGTGTATGTTGTAGTAACAAAATTTATTATCACACACTTAGTAGCATAATAATACCGCTTCTCTTTTCTGAACAGAAGAACCACATGGCACAAAACGTAACGATCTTCATAACCAACCTACTTACTATAAAACGACACGTGCTCTCCTCACATGATTCTACTATGTGGCCCTCTTTTTTTTCCACAGCACAACAAGTTGATCTCTTTGTTAGATTTTACTCCCCAAACTTACATTCAGTTAAATTTTCTTCTTTTTTTTAAAAATCATTATTCACCTGTTCAAGCATGATCATTTAAATTTTAAAAATATATATTATTGTTTATGGCGGTGATAAGATTTGAGTTCGATTTTTCTTTGTTTAATAACAACCTTTGAAACCCTTTGAAAATCAACCCTGCAGGATATTATTTTCAATAAAACAAAATAACTGATAATTTATCTTTATATTGATTTATCGCGTGAATATGCCTCAGATACTTTAGAAATCGGTAGTTTACTTTAAAGTAGCTGCAAATAGATAAGAAATTTATGTAAATTCCTTTCAGTGAGTTATATTATAGCAGTTATTATTTATTTATCTTTTTAAAAATTCTATTTTCGTTCACCACAACAGATATGTAACTTTACTATTATCTAAAAACCGACCAACAATAATAATAATAAATTCAGTTCATAAGCTTTTTTTCTTTTCTCCGGGGCGATTTTTCAAATTTCCGTCTTTTTTATTCGAAAACCTTTATAAATAGATAAATAAATAAAATAACTGTAAATTTACTGAAATTGAATTATTGAAAAAGAATTTCAAGGCATTGGTTTAGCTGACATTATTTTTGTTTTAATTCAAATCCAAATTTTTTGGAAAATTGTTTTATAAATTTAAACTTGTAAATAATCGTGTGGAAAATCAAATTACTTGATATTTTTGCTATACACGTGTTGGTTGTGTTGTTTTTTTGTTTGTTTTTTACTTTCCTCTTTGTCATCTTGCAGTAATATCTTCGTTAAAATAAATAATAAACACTACACGTGCTTAATTTCTTAAATAATTTATGACGTAAGCATGGGGTGACATGATGACCTCTGCCTCTAATGTTGGTGTGATGTCAACTCGACACTGGAAATGCTAGCAAATTTTCTGACTGTAGCTGCTTACATGTTTCTTCTCTTGCTTTTGTCTCTTCTTTCACTAAGTCATCGTTACTTTATCTTTTCGTAGTCGGATTGTCACTTTTAAAGACAGAAATTATAATACAGCATTTTTAAAACGAATAATTTTTTGTTCTAATTCTTTTTCCTGCAATTACATAAAACTTTTACGTATTTTACGTTTATTATTCTTTGTATAAACGTCCTTACATCCAACTGTTTGTATTTCAATGCTCTTTTTTTAAAGAAAATAAATACGTACATGCGTATGTTCGATTATCTGCTCGTGTTTAATATATCACAATAAAAGTAATCAAGAAATGCGCATCCATCATCATCATCATCAATCATTATTGGTTGGGGAGTGAACCATTTGGAATTTAGTTAGAAATAGTATTAAAATCTAAAAAAGTAGTAGTAGTAATTGTAGGAATAATGTATAATAAATCAGGGAAAAAAAACTGTTTTAATAATTTTTAGCAATGTTTCTTAATCTTTAGTGAAGTGATAATCGGTTTCTAAATATTTTTATTTTATTTGTTGTCCATACCCCTAAAATTTTGAAACCACGCCCAAATCTTATTTTTAATTTGTAAATAAAGTTTTCATTGATAAGAAATGTGAATGAAAGAGATTGTACGTGAACATACCTTTCTTTTTCTTTAAATATTTATAATGTTTGTTTTTAGAGAAACTAGTGAAATTCTAATTATTTACAGCATTTGCAAGATTTTATTTTTTCCAATTTCTTATTGATCTTAAAAGGTCAAGATAAAAAGTCGTTGGTATTTATGATCCGACAAAAAATTGAAGAAGAAAATGTATAGATAGAATTTGAAACTTAATTAACTGAAATAGGCTCATCATCTGTCAAACGCACACTTCTGAATTAACATTAAAATTTCTCTTTAATGTTTTGCAATTTTTGGCTCTATTGCCGATATCCCGACTTGGTACGACTTGTAAATGGATATAACTGTGCCTATCAATTAATTTCAATCCCTTATTGTAGACTAGAAGCGGTTACCCACCATATACTGGGTAGAGCCCCCCCCCCCCCGATCTATTGATTTGTTTACTTTTAAGATTTACAAATGCTGAAAATTTTATAGTAGAATTTCAATGCTATTTCAATGTATATTTTAATTTTTAAATATTTTCGAACATAAATGAACTATATATAATGTTGTTTTTAAATGTTTTATTTTCGTAGTTTCATCTGGACATACATACATACATACATACATACTACACACTGTCCTTTATATATGTAAAGATAGATATAGATTGATTGACATGTGGTGTTCTTTATAATTTTCAAACCATTTTAGGGTTTTGGTGGAGCCAAAAGTGAAACTCAAAATTATTTCATGGACCAATAAAGTTGACTTGAAACAGTATATGATTACATTTCAATATTTTATTTCTTTAATTTTAAGTGCCAATTCTATAAGAATCAAAGAGCACACACAAAACAGTTGTTTGTTTTGTTTTTGCATCCAAAAAACGGAAAACTAATGATGCAGGTGATATACTATATTTGATCTAATTTACTGGTTTATAAAGAAATTCGTAAAATAAAAGCTACCAAAGTTAATGAAAAGTTGTTGAATTAGATGCGTCTGTGAATATCAGTATTCTCCCAGTATGTGTTTAAGCAAGAAAAAAAAAGTTATCTTGTACATTAATTCTCAGGGTTTATATGTATAAACATATACAAACATTTTTGAAAAATTGTTTATAATTGTGACATGTATACATATATACATATATTTACTTATGCATTTGTGTATGTATTTCTCTCAGTCTTAAACCTTCAGATTTGTAACCTAAAAAACACTCATCAAATCCTGCAGTTCCATATTGGCTATGTGTCCATTAGAACAGTTCATCTATTGAGGTGACTTGTCTTCATTTTAATCATTTACTTGCTTAGTTTAACACTAATACAACAAATATGAGCACCTAACAAGAATGAACTCTCTTAATACTCTGCAACTAGACCAGCTCACTCCATTTACCACGTGAGGTCCACAAGGCTATCTTGGTTTTAGGCCTCAAAATTACACATGGTTTTGTTTACTTGAAACTTTTAGATATCTACTAACATTATTCAAATGATATAATTATATATTCTTTATGTAATTCAATACTGATCTAAAACCCCAAAACAATTTCTAACATTTTCAAGTTTTTATAAAATTTGTTTTCAAATCTCTTTTTACCATCACTGCTGCTGCTGCTGCTGCTATGAAAGTTTTTGGCTTCCTTTTACCAGAAAGTTAATTATTCTATGATTTAAAAAAAAGTATTATAATTTAATTTGGAATTTTAATTCGGAAGCTTCCATAAAAATTCTATATTTTGAATGATACTATGTATAATCTTGGGATATTAATTTATGATTCTGACAAAGATTATCAACTGAAACTTTAGAAGATTAGAACATCTTTATAAGTTTATCAGACATCATTGAAAAGATTTTGCTGAAGGTTTTCTGATCATAGAAAAACATATAAAATGATGTTTCATTTTTCTAGTCATTTTATTTGAAGCTCTTCATTTTATAGGATTAATATGATCCACATTTTTTTCAATTTTAAAAAGAATTTGTTTTTGAAGTAAACATGCAAGTAATTAATGTGTTATATATATATATATATATATATATATATATATATATATATGTATATATATATGTGTGTGTATTAATTTGTTATCTAATATGTAATGTTGATACAAAACTATTTCTGTGATTTCTAGCTTACTAAAAGTATAAACAGATTACTTCTATCTTTCTCTGCCCTCTCTCTCTCTCTCTCTCTCTCTCTCTCTCTCTATCTATATATCTATATATATATAATATATATATATATATATATATATATATATATATATATATATATATATATATATATATAATCTAGTTAATATTACTCCACATGAGTAGGCTATCTATATTTATTTTTGAAATTTCTTTATGACCTTCATAATGAATAAGTGTTTTTTTGTCAAGTTTCTTAATCATATCTTTTTTTGCACAATTCTAACCTTCATTCACAACTGACAAATAAGAAATGGAATCTTTGCCTGTTTTTTGTTTTCCTTATCAGTTTGGCTTGTTGCTATTAATATGAAATAAGAACCATATCTCTCACTTCTGACTTTTTTTTTTCATTAGTCAAAATATATTTTCTCTCTCTCTCTCTCATAAATTGGATTATAACTTTTTAAGGCTTGATGCTGTTTTTTTTTGTAAGTCATCATCCATCAATTTAATTCACATTATGAAAATGTTATAGGAACACAGCAAATAAATTGATGAAACATTGTTGTTGCCTATAAATTTATGAAAACATCATTTCTTGTTTGCTTAGGAGGAATCCTTTCAAGTTTATTATTATCATGGATTATAGAATAAATAAGATAACTTTTTGGTGGATGGGAAATATTAAACATATTTTGAAGATATGAGAATCTCTTCAGCAAAACTATAAATTTGTGTATGTGTGTGTGTGTGCATGTGTGTTTCAATTACTAATATTATTGTTTTATTAATCTCCTGTAAGAAAATTTAAAAAAAAAAAAAACTAAAAAGAAACTGTGTGCCTGTTTGAAACAAGATTTTAATATTCTCAAGATTACAAGATTGTTTTGATTCAAATTTTAGAAATAAAAACCAAATAAATAAAATATAGTTTGGTTGGTTTGTTGGTTGGATCTTACAGCATGTCAACCCTTGTTGGATTATTTCATGCTGAAGACGTTTTGTTTTATTTATTCTTGATGGGTATTCAACATTTTTTATTTAAACTTAATTAAAAAAAAATTTAACCCATAGATAGGACCCTAACAGGTACTACCACTCTAGGTTAGAATGGACCTGGGAGTAATGGTGCTGAAGGAGTACTCCACACTCCCCAGAGCTCCAGAATTGGAACCTTGCAATTAGATGCAGTTTAAAATGAAAAATAGACATTTGGTTAAAATTTAGAATTTGACTGCAGATAAACAAAATAGTTCTCAAATATTTATGCATATTTTGATTTGTTTTAACATATCTTTAAAGTTATGATCTAAAAATATCTTCAATAAAATTTTTCACTTGAAACATTCATACTAAATGGCTTTCAGAATTTTTATCATAAACCTTTTTATAATAGAGATTTGGTGTCTGTCTGTAGCTGAAACTATGTCACTGCTTACATCACAATACCCTTAAGAAATGCCTAAGTTTATCAATGAGTATTTCATTTATATTCAAAATCATTTATACATAGAATAAATCTTATTTATTAACGATGTCTCTGAAAATTTGAGTTAGATTTGCCTCAAAACAACCCATATTATTAGTATGTTTAAAATCCTGCAATGTGTCTTATATATCACTAAGAAATAAAGATTTACTTAATATATGGTGTGGTTAATTTGCATACTGGTTTTAATAAATAATTACTTGGTATTATTGATCTCTAACATTGTTTTATTCTCCAACACATTAAAATCAATCCTATGAATGATTTTATATAGAAACCAATTAAAATATAATCAAAATAAGTGTAATCTTTTTATATGCATTCTTATTTAATTTTGTTAGTCTAATATATTTAATTACATTAAAACTTAAATACTTATGCCTGGCGAAGGGCACATATTCTTGCTAGTTTGAATAACATTGCTCACATCAGATTAGAAATATAAAACCTTGTAATTTATAAAAGAAAATTTTTTTCTTTAAGTGTTTCTTCCTCTTAAGGAGTTTCTTGTGTTGACAAGCCTTATCAAAGAATGCAACCAACATCGCTTATTATTGTGACCTTAAGTCAAATTTTTAATCCCTCTTAAAAATCAACGTTTATTTTTCTGTCAACACACAGTTTTATTGTATCTACTCTTTGTCATCTATTCATATATACTAGCAAGAATATGCACTCTCTGGGTGTAGGTATTTAAGTTTTAATGTAATTAAATATATTAGAATGACTAACAAAATTGAATAAGAACACATAAAAAGATTACACTTATTTAATTATATTTAATTGGTTTCGATATAAAATCATTCATAGAAATGATTTTAATACATTGAAGAATAAAACAATGATATTAGAGATAAATAAAACCAAATAATTATTTATCAAATTTGGTTTTGTCAAAACCAGTATGAAAATTAACCACACCATATATTATGTAAACCTTTATTTCTTAGTGATATATGGGACATGTTGCTGGATTTTAAACACACTAATAATATGGGCTGTTCTGAGGCAAATATAACTCATATTTCATATATTTTCATAGACATCCTTAATGAATAAGATTTATTCTGTATTCTATGTATTAATCATTTTGACTATAAATTAAATACTCATTGATAAACTTATGCAATTCCTGAGGGTATTGTGACTTAAGCAGTGATGTAGTTTCAGTTACAGACAGACAAACATTGAATCTCCATTATAATAATAAGATATGCGGTTCTTTGCATGATAAAGGTTCTTTCTTTGTTTCTATTCCTTGCTTGTTTCCCCACATGCCCTACTACTCTCACCTTTTGCACAGGTCCACCATGTCGTTGGCTAGTGATTACTTTGCTGCTTTCTGGCCTTATTAGCATGGTCAACAAGGACTTGGGTAAACAGTGATCTGGCAAATAGTTGTTTTCTTCAATTACATTATTGGTTTGTTAGAATGGAGAGGTGTGATATTGTTGTCTATTGCTTAGCCAAAGTTCACACTTGGGTGTAGATTGCAAAGGTTAATACCATTCATTTAAGCCATTGTGTTGATTAAGAAAAAAATGGTCAGATCTCTTTACACACTGTTGATTGGTACTATCACCAAATGATGTCAATTCCTACTTTCACCCCCTTACTGATCTTACTCTCCCTTACTGATCTTATCGACATTGTCCCCCCAACCCACAACATCTACAGTCCTTTTTTTTACTCCCTGTTACTTATAATGGCAGTCATTTTTTACAGATTCAAATCCCATTTTAGGTTATTTGTCGGTTAGAAGACCTTGTAAATAATAATCTCATCTAATAGGAAATGGTGTACATTTAGGATTTTAAAATTCTACAAATGGAGGATTTTATAAAGGATGCCAAAGTAAAATTTAGAAATATATTAATTCTAAATATTTTTATTGTGCAAGTAAATCAGATTATTCTGTTAACATTTCTCATGATTCAAAGCCAGTTTAAAAAATTGTTTTGAATATAAACTAAAACATGAAAAAACAAATAGAGAAAGGAATGAAGTATCAGTTTAGATATTAGCCTATTTGATAGGGATATTTTTATCAAGTGCATTATATATATACACACACACACACACACACACACACACACACACACATATATATATATATATATATATATATATATATATATATATAGCAATCAATATTATGATTTCTATTTTCATGTAATGCATAGAATAATTTTACTTTAAGAAGAAACTTTGGGGATCAACAAAGAAAATGTTTTCATTGATCTTTAAATAAAATGCAAATATCTTTTGTGTAGAGTTTGTTTTTGCTATTAGATTTTCTGTTCAGAATAGAGATGCTCCAATGACACAGTTTCTAAATGATGTAAGAGATGAGGATTAAGAGCCTTTTCTTATGAAAAATCTTCTTATAAATATTTACATTTAATATCAGGCTTTAGATTATTTTTCTTTTCCAAATACTAGAAAACAGGAATATCTTAAAGAAAAAACAAAAACAATAACAAAAAACAAAAACAATAACAAGCAAAAACACAGAGACAGCTTTGCAATAAGAGACTAAAAACTTTTTATTACAATGCAATTCTTAGATATAATCTCTCAATGTTTTTGTTTGAAATAAATTAAGAATTTCTTTTTTTTTATCTACATTAAATTTTTTCGTTTGCAGTATGTTCATGATCTACTGGATTTTTTTCTTTTTATTAAATTATTCTAAAGCTTTGAAATATTTTGCAGAAAATAACTTTTCTTATCTAGGCCCATGGCAAATTTCACATCGATTAGAAATTTACTTTTCTATTATATCTTTTCATTATGTTTCTTAACAACTGATAGAATTAAAATTTATTCTATTTACCTAATTAATGTTCAAATTCACTCTTGCATATAATGAGCAAGGAATTATTAAATATGTTTAAAAGATTTTGAGATGAGGCTTGATAATTTGTATTGTTTGGATTTGTGTATATATAACAATAAAGATGGGGACAATAGTCGGAAAAATCCAAATAATACATGTTTAAGACTTTATTTTATTGAGATATTTCCTTTTAAAGTTTAAGGAATTTCTGAGTCAAGAACTAAAGAAAAATTTAAAAATCTTTTAATACTGTGAAAATGTAACAACACTTAAAGTTAACTTTATAACAAAACTGAGTTTTTTTATTTATTTTTTTTTTTAATATATAATGAAGTTTGAAAACGGGAAATTGCTTAAGAAACAAATAAATTCTATAATTTCTCTCCTTCCAAAATTTGTAAATTTCTTTCAGCTTATATTTTATTATGATAGTAACTATATTTCTTCTTGCACATAAATTGAACAGAACAATTATATTTTGATATTGAATGTAACATGAATTGTTTTTACTATAATCTTTAATATTCTTCATAGGATTCAGAATTTCTTCATTATGCTTAAAATGTTTAATCTCTTTATATTTTTACTAGCAGGACCTGTGGATATACCACAGTATGATAATTTAATTATTAAAACATTTCATGTTTACTTAAGAGCTATTGCAAAATAATTCAATATGTAAAAAGTAAAATAATTTTCATTTAACTCTCTCACTCTTTTTTTTCTTTCTTTCCTTCTTATCGTCTATTTATTATGTTCAATTGATACAGATTAGCGTATCGCTTCTGCATGCTCACCCCCTCTCTCAATCTTTCCCCTACTCTTTCTTTCTTTTTATATTTTTGTGTGGCAAAATATGGTCCATTATTTAGCTTAGGTGAGGTCACTCATAAGAAATAAGAGTTCAACGGATAAGCAACACCCAGATAATCGGGATCTACATTTTTGTATTTCCTCTTGGATGATTTGGACGGTCTCATTATTAACCAGGGTGTTGCAAGATGATAACGGTCGGAAGATTAAGGAACAAGAGTATTAATATATATATCTTTATATTTTACAGTATTTTTTAGCTATTATTCAAAAAAGATATTTATTGGATTTTATATTCAAATGTTGCTAAATATTGTAACAAAAAAATGACAAAAAAACAAAAAACAAACCCGAAACCAATGGATTTTTGTATTTTCTATTATGAGATCATTTCTATCTTTCATCCTTCTTAAAGCCTTTACCTCTCTTCACCTATATAATATCTTTTATAATATTAATCTATAAATTATATGCAAGTAAATTTCACTTTTTATTATCAATCGTCTTACATGAAAAGGCAATTACATTATCAATGCATTTCATTGATATTATTATGGTATTTACAGTTAGTTACCTTCGTCTTGTGAAATAGTGCCGGTTCATATTAAAAGCATCAAACAGATTGACTAAGTCTTTTTTTCTAGTTCAAAGGACCTGAAAATAATTTCAAACTTCTTTTGCCTTGACCCTTTTCTTGCTCAAAGCAATGAGCAGACAGAATTGGGCACTAAGCCGCCTTGGCCTAATAATATCGCAGTCTCTTGCAGAATTAACCTTCTTTGTGTTGGCATCAAAGAAATTTCTTTGACGCATCATCTGATTGCCCAGAGCAACTGATATCTAAAAAAAGAATAGCAGGATAAAACCTTCTCATATTCATAAACTATTTTTCTTTCTTTTTTTTCTGTCTTCTTCTTTACCAGCATCTGTGCTGTGTGATGAAAGACAAAATATAGGCTCACAATATTTCTTTCTTTTTTCTTATTATTTACTCTCTTTGTTCTTTGTATTTTTACTATAAAGCTTAGTAAAAAGGAATGAACAGCAGAACTCATCAAATTTGGACAGTTATACAAGATTTTCAACCGTCTTTAAATTTTATCTGGTTTCTTCAATAAAAACACCATTCTTCTCATCAGACACAGTGTCTGTCAAATAATATCTTTTTTTAAAAGGGTTCTTGTTTTGCATTTTCAATTCCTTTCAAAAAAGTCTCTTCATTATTGTTTTAGATTTCAAAATAAAATATAGCCATCAACTAATATAATGTTGGTTTAAAATATAGATTTGTTATTTACCAATGTTCATATTATCTTAGTTATAAATAACCTTGATGTTAAAATCTAACTGATAATGAGGTTCCAGTTCTGGAGGTCTGGGGAATGTGGAGCACCCCTTTATCACCATTGCTCCCCAGTCCACTCTGACCCGGAGTGGTAGTACCTGTTAGGGCCTCATCTACGGGTTGAATAGAAAATTTGTTTACAAAAAAAAAAATTGAGTTTAAAAAATTTTCTTCCAAACTAGTGCTATGAATCTTTCAAAACTTTGCTGGCATTAAATGACCCAGGTTGGTTGATATGCCATAAAACAAAACTAACAAATATAAATAACCTGATATTAAATGGTGACTCTAGATGTTATAAAAACAGGATCTACTTTAATATCAGGATTTGACAAATATACACTTCAGAATGACAAGGAGTGGTAGTACCTGTTAGGGTCCCATCTATGGGTTAGATAGAACAAAATGATTTTTTTTTTAAATGTGTTTACAGAAAAAATTTACTGTAAAAAAAATTGAGTACAAGTCAAGAATGAATAAAACAAACCACATAAAATAACCTAACAAGGGCTGATATGCTGTCAAAACCAACCAACCAACCAAAAATGGCAATCTTTTGGTATTGAACCTGGTTTTAGGTTTTTAATATTTAAGTATTGAAGTAAGATGGTATTAGTATTGTCGTCCAACGTCTTTTTAATTCTCAGAAAACATTTATATATTTCACTATATATTGTCAATTTCTTTTTATATATCTGCTTTGTTGGATATATTATAAGTATGAATTCTTATTAAATCAAATATCTTTCTTTTTTCTGCCTAATATATTTTTATATGAAATTTTGGCATTATATCAAAATAAAATCTTTAATTTTTAAGAGTTTTATTTTTTACTTCCAATAACTGTTCCTCTTTTTCTTTTTTTAAACAGAATATCAATGACAAACATTAAAATCTTAATGCAATTTCATTGTTTTGTTTTTTTCCCTATACAATGTTTATAAGTCTATTTGCCATAAAATATCTCATTTTCTATTTCTTTATTCTGCCAAAATAATTATTAATTATCTTTTTATTAATTTTGGAACATAAAACATTTCTACTATTGATTTCTAACTTGTATTATGCTCTGCATTGAAGCAATTTGTTTTGTTTTTTGTTTTTTTTGTACAAAATGTTTGTGTTTATAATCTATTGTTAATTAATATTAATGACTTATACTTTAGATTGTCATTTGCGTTCATAAAAAGCTGTCTCATTTTAAAAATGTTTGTTTCTGTTTATCTTATCACTCTTCCTTCACCACCCCACACCCCACCCCACACACCACCCCACACTAAAGTTTTTTTTTCCTCATCAGTTTGGGGTTGTCATTTATTAAATCTAATTTGCATGTCTGCTGATTTTGAATAGATCAGAAAATATTGTAATATTCTTCATTAATATTTCTAGATTGTCAACAGTGAAATATCTAAATTTTGTGTTTAAAATTTGGAATTAGAAATGAATTTACCATAAAAAGTCAAATAGGATTATAGAATTCTAAAGAAAATAAAAAATAAAAAGACAACACAAAATTGTTATGAAATTATTATATAAGTTTAAATGTTGACTTTGAAAGCTGAGCATTGATGTCAACTAAGTGATTAAAATTATAATTTTCTTGTCTGTATCTAAAACTGTCAGGTGGTCTCAAGATCTGCATAATATTAGAATATATTGGTTTATTTATTTTCCTGTCTGGAATTCTCATATTAATTCACTTTTTTTTTTTATCTTCAATTGTATCTATTGAATTTCTATTTGGTCAACTGCAATATTTTATATAAACTTTGGATAATTAGCAACAAAAATCACATATTAACTGTTATTTCCCTCTTATGGACTACACAAGGTTTTCTTTCTAAACTCATTAGTTAGGAATATTTCACATGAAATTAGATCTTATTTATCTATAATCTTAGATGATTAAATATAAATGCTTAAATAAATGATTTTTAAAACTATATTACTATTGTTTTCCATTTATATTTCTATGTGTCCCTTTCACTTTGTTAATAACACTATGTAACACACATTTTGATTGTGGATAGTAAGTGGTATTTTGTTAATTGCTTATGTTGTAAAAGTATAGAAAAATGGTTATTATTCCCTTCTTCAAACTTTACTTTTCTGTCCAGAATAATGAAATTTAGAAATTAACCTAATTTTCTAATAAAAAGGCAAATTTACACATTTTTATTTACATAAAGTCTGAATAAAACAATATATGAATAAAAATTTACATGGATGTATACTAAGATTATACCAAAATATTTAGATGTGAGTTTTTTTTTTTTGTTTTTTTTTTTAAAGATTTCCGACTAAATCCCTTTCATGTATCATGTAAACTATATAAATGAGTAAATTAAAAAATGTCATTAGCCATGTCATAAAAGTAAAGTTTGAAAAATAAGGTCTTTTCCATTTATATTAAGAATAAACAATTAGAAAATAGAACTTTCTGCATAAAAACAAGAATAACAATTTTGTTATATCTTTATGTAATTATTAAAGAAATTTTAAACTCAAAATTATTTTTCACTTCTCTCTATTCTTAGTTTATTCTACAAACACAAAAATTAAATAAAATATATAAGTCAGATAAATAAAGAGAATGTTTGTTCGAATTAATGTTTGAACTATTTTTTTTTTTTTTTTCAAATATCCATAACAAAATTCTGCTTTGATATAATTCCTGTTTGTAATGTGTGGATTGGTCTAAATTTAACATGGTTGGTTCTTGAGGCAAGACTTCTATGACAAGAAAAACTTAATTCAGTATATATTAATAAATTATACAAGAAATAACATTTGCTTGTTTATATAGATAATTATATTAACTTTTTTTTTTTGTAATTTTATTTCATTTCTTTACTTTTTGGCTGATAAGTTATATCCTGTAGAAATGTTTTATAAACTTTGATAAAAAATATTCTTATTTCCACCATTATTAAGATACTTTAGTTATGTCAAGGAGAAACAAACAACATTACATATTGAATATAATTTATTCTTATGAAAAAAACAAATATTTTCAGTTTAAAAGTAGAAGCTCATGCAAAAAAAAAAAAATTCAGTGCATGTGATAAAATCTGTTTTCATATCCATTTAAAAAATTGTTTTTTGAAAAAATATCTCTCTATTAAGAAGATTTGAAAACAGTTTCAAAATAATTTTTAAAAGTTTATAAGTTTCTTCTTATATTGATTTATAATATAACTAATTTTCTTAAAATTGATATATTTCTTTTGTTTTTTTATTAAATCTTTTATATCAACTCAATTCCTTGAACATTGATGAAAAAACATTTTGCTTTTAAAGTTAATTTTGAGTCAGCCAGTATATACATATATAACAAAAATTTCTAAACGTTGAATATAAATTATTATTTTATTTTTTTAGGGTAGTAACCTAAAGCAAATGCCTCTGTTTAATTTTGTATGTTATCTTACAGTATCACCAATAAAGTAGAGAACCCTTACCAATTTTTATGAAAAAAATAATTTTCTTGTAAAACTAAGTTACCATGAGTTTATCATTTCTAGTGGAACATTATACAATCAAAACGGATATTATTAGGAATTATTTATTACCAAATTCTACAGCACTGAAACCCTGTAATCCAAAGTATGAACATATAGCAATCCCAAATAAGTAATTTTTTTTATATATTTATGCAATTTTATTTTTGTTTACAGAACTGTTCCAATTTTATTTTTGGCCACAGATTTTCAATACCGTAGAGTTTGAAAATGACTATACAATGATATCTGTTTTGATATTATTTTTTCTACTAACAAATAATAAAATCCCATATCTTTAGTTTATAAGAAAATTAACATTTTATTTTTTTGTATATGGGTGGTAATTTATGAGTAATACTCTAATTTGATTTTTTGAATAATTTTTTTTTTTTGGTAATGCGGGGAAAAAAAATGTTCTCATTGTAATGACAATTAAAATATTAACCTTTCTTCAGCCATAATGGGAATTATGAGTAAGATTTTTTTTTTCCAGTAACTTTCTTCATAATCTGGTTCTATGGAAATAATTTAAAGTTCTTATCTAACTTAGCCAATTATTATTGTTTGTTTGTTTTTTTTTAATTTTAAAAACTGATAATCAAAAATTGAAACAGACTTCATAAGCAGTTTTTAATGAGACTTATAACTTCACAATTAATATTCCTATTCATGAGTATTTTAAATTTGATTCCTTTATGAATTAATTGACTAAGATAAGCGTGTGAAAGTCACATGACCTAGATGTCTACCCTTAAACTTTGAACTTGAACCAATATTGTATCTATCCAATTGTAAAATTTAACTAAATCCGATAAACCATTATTATTTATCTGTATTGATTCTTTTTGTGGTAAACATAATTTCTAAAAGTAATTATCAAAATATCTTCAAATTTGTTGTGCATATTTATTCTCCCAAAAGAAAAACCTATTAGTTTTAGTGATTCTCTCTCTCTCTCTCTCTCTCTCTCTCTCTCTCTCTCTCTCTCTCTCTCTCTCTCTCTCATGTCAACTGTTACATATATTTAGTATTCTATACTATATTATAAATCATGTCTTGTTCATCTTACTTGGATGGTTTGTGTGATGAACATTGCTGGAGAAGTAAGGACAAACTCATAAATGATGTTCTCCTGTAGACACCTACACATGGATACCAGCAAAGACTTACATTGATCAGCTCTGTGCAGATACTAAATTACCAGGAGCGATAACTGATAGGGATGGGTGGCAAGAGAGGGTCATGGGAATCTATGCTGTCAATGTGACTTGATGATAAACTATATCTATAGAACATAGATATAAAACAATTTAATAAAAGTTGTCCTTAAAAGTCATGCTAAACTGTACATTGTTTGATTTGGGAGTTCTTCATTGTTATTGCATTCTATTTTCATTATTTCTTAACTAAAATGTTTTTAATGTTATTAGTTTGCTGCACATAAAAATATTGCATACATAAGCTTACAATAGCAACTTTTTATGACCCCATTTTATTTAACCCTTTATATTTTGATGTTGTAGTTTTTATTAATAGTAATTTATACACTTACAAAGGACAGTTGGTATGTATGTATGTATGTATATATGTATGTCTGGAGGAAACTATGAAAATAAAACAAATTAAATATATATACACATTCACCATCACCAGAGCTTGATTTTTGAGCAAAAATAAGATTTTATTTATATCTTGGGAGATATTTAAAAATTAGGATAGTAAGAGAAGGGAAAGTCATTGGTGGCATTTGTGATTAAAACATAAACAAATCAATTATATAAGACCAAAACAATCAATGGATCTGCAAGACTAACTTTTTATCCCATCCCCTCTACCCAGGCAATGCCGGGTAGCTGCTTCCAGTATGGAATAATACTCTCTTTTTAGCTAAAAATCAAAACTGTTTTTTACCTGATATTGTCAATTTTTACAAACATTGTTCTGTTTCCTTATAAACAATAAACTTACACTAATTTCTGTATAAAATGATATGTTAAAAATAAAGGTTAGTATCTGATTAGTGGTTTACCTATTACAAGAGATAACATCTTTCTAGTAATGCCAGTTACTAGTAAAGAATTGAGCATCTTTATTGATATAGTAGTTGTCATTTTCCTGCATGAATATTAGTAAAATCAGCCATGCTTTGTAATATACATGGTGCTTATCCTGTTGAGAATTTTCTAAGTCCAGAGCATTCCTATAATGATATATCAAAAAATGGTTAAAAATGCCCTTTTCATTTCAAGTTACCTGTTATTTCCCTTAAGCCAAAGACTTCTAAATATGTTTAATATTAGATGTAAACAAAGGCTATCGTTTGGGGTGGAGTAGGAAAACGAATGAGACGTCCGGACGGGTGGAATGAGGTGGTATAGGACTTTAAAGTTTTAATAACTATTGAATAAAGAGCTGGCTTCTCACAAAAATTAACTAATTCAATCATACAAAGAAAAATACTTATCTAATTAATTTATCTCATATATATATAAGTAGATAATATGGGTGCTAATATTTGTAAGTAAACAGTGCTCAATATCATTGATAGAGCATTTATATTTAAGTTAAGGTAGCATGGACATGGAGTCAATGCCGCCTGGTTACTGACAGTTTCTTGCCTATGGATCTTCAAACCAAATCTAAAGATCACATAAGCAAGAAACTGGCATTGACTCCATGTCCATACTATCTGTCACACTTTTTGTCAGCAAATTAATGTAGATATTTTACAATGCCCCTCTCCGAGCTTTTTATTGGCAAATTAATGTAGGTATTTTATGACCCCCCTCCTCGCCATTTAAAATAAATATTTTTTTTTAATTGAATTTGTACAAATTTCAATAAACTCAAATTTCAAATATTTACTATGCTGTGTTTCTTGCTTTTTACAATGCTCTTCTTGCTTTATATCTATATTATATTTTATATACTATTATAGTGATTTGTCAATAAAAAGATGAGTGTGGGAAGTATTGTAAATTAGGGCAGGAGTCTGGGGCAACAAAATGTTAAAATTACCGGTTCTTCTTCCCTTCATTTTTTGTAGCATGTATTTTTTTTTTCAAGGCCATCTTGCACTGTTTATTGCAACAGTCAGTAATATATACTGTTATATGTTGATGATTTCGCAACAGATGTTCGCTAGGCTATATATATATATATATATATATATATATCACCTACTTACTCTTTAAATATCATCATTATTGGCAGCAATACTAAATCATATCCATTAACTGACTGACTTAAATATAAATATATATAATATATAATATTTATTTCTATTATTTCTGACAGTTTTGATTCACATTCCCAATAACTTATATTAATTTTTTTTTATTTTTTTTTTTTTACATACATTCATATACAGATTCTATTTGTATGAAAATATTATGTGTCTTACAAGGTCTAAATATCATAGTTAAACTTAAACCTGACCATAAAATTGATCATACTCACTAAATGAGCTGCAAAATCTATTAAATACTTTTTTTTCAGAGAATCTAGACTCTATATTCTGTAGTAGGAAATGGATACAAGATGAGTTCAAATCATGGATGTGGCTGTTTGCATTTCACATAGCACTAATATATATATATATATATATATATATATATATATAGGAATTTGTATTCCATCAGATATCCAGTGCTGGATATATAAAAAAAAAAATATAGTTTTATTATATTGCAATATTCAGTTGCCGGATTTCAGATATTTAGTAAAGAAATTCTACATCCAACTACATATCAGCATTCAGCTCCAGTTTTTTGTTCTCATTATAATTATGCTTGAAAGAAAGAAAATACTTTATTGTTGGGATAATTATCCAAACAGTAAAGTATTTATTTATTTTTCAAGGACACTATATTTCATAAAAAGTATTTTCAAACTACAGTGGAACCTCGATTCTTGAACTTAATTCGTTCTAAAATTATGTTCAAGAACCGATTTGTTAGAAAACTGAAACAATATTTCCTATAAGAAATAGTGTACAGTGGATTTATGCATTCTTGACTATCAGACCTCACAACTTTCCTCTTTCCCTTTCTGGTAGTGTCACTGCTGCCTTTCTTAGAATCCATGAATAAGGATTAAAGTAGCCATAAAATACAGAATAAAAACAAAGCAAAGAATTTACACAAAACCAATATCAGACACTCGTTCAAGATAGCGACTGACATTAACTGATGCTGCTTGGGTAGATTCGACCAACTGTTTGTCCATCTTTGGTTAGCTTCGGTAGTCATTTGCACAACTTCTATTTTCATCAGCTTAACTCATGTGTTTAAAGTCTGAAAATTTGTTTGACAACTGAGGCCTTTTTTACTCAATTTTTTGTTCAAACTCTAAATTGTTCCACTTCAGAACCGAGGTTCCAACTGCATTTTTATGTGTTTCATATACATGAAACTCCTTACTCTGAAAACAACTCAGTAAAGCACCTATCTAAAGAATGAAATAAACATCAGAGGTGCTTTGCTACAAACATGTCTTTGATGTTTATTTCAATATATCTATGAATAACATTAGTATAGATCTGGCCAGCACAAGTTGAAAATGTCTTTTTAATTGAAACAATAGTTGATTAAAGTCATGCTTCCCCAAAATTGAATTATTTGCACAATATAAATTGATGAACTTATTTTATAGAGCATGGACAGAGTGGTAGTACCTGTTAGGGTCCCATCTATGGGTCAAATAGATCTGTTTGTTTGAAATAATTTTGAACTACATTAGTATATTTTATCCGAAAACCTTGATATTGCAACTAACAATATGGAGTGTTTATTTGTTTAAAATGGTTGGGAACATCTTTGTACCCTATATTATAATCATCATCATCATGTCTCACTAGTAATACAGATATCCATGACAATCTCTCGCCCACCATTCCTATCATTCATTGTCCTTGGCAAGTCTTCTGCGCATCATCCAGTATCTGCACAGAGATGGTCAATGTGGGTCTATACTAGACGGCCTTCACTGGCATGTCCATGTGCTGGTTTCCACTGAAGGATGCCGCTTATGAGTTCATCCTTGTTTCTCCAGCAGTGTCCAGCATGTCTTGTTCATCTCATTCAGATAGTCTGTGTGATAGGAGGCAAGTGGCTGTACAGCTGCTTCCTTGTGGGGTGTTGTTCTCTATTATTTGTTTAAGATCGCATGCTGCATTCTTGTGAAGCTTCCATCTAGCTTATTCTCTAAGCATTTCCTTAAAGTCCAAGTGGTGTAGCCATACAATAGCACTGATACAACTATGGCTTGGAAGAATTGTCACTTTAACTTATCAGTGAGATCTGAAAAACAGAGTACCTGATATAATTGGAGATTATAGTTGTTAAATTGACTTGAGCATAAAATAACCCAACAAGATTTGATATGCTGCAAAATCAACCAACCAACTAAATTCCAATTTAACTGTAACTTGATGCTAATTATTTCTACTTTTACATTGACCAATGTTTATATAACTTTGAAAATCTTAAAATGTTTGTTTTCTTTAAGTGTCACGTATTAGAAAGTGACTGTGCAGTTTTGTCCTTACATTTTTGTCATAAAATGAATAATTATCATTAAATTTATCTTCATCAAATGTTAAATAAAAGTAAAATAAACATGTTTATAGTTGTATTATGTTTAAAGCCTAGTTTAAGTATTTTGTCAATTTTATTTTCATGTCTGAATTTTAAAAAATATTGAAGTTTACATATGATTAATATACTAATTAAAACAAATTAGGATATCTTGTTGAATCAGAAAAATAACTTTGCTCTA
Organism: Doryteuthis pealeii; assembly: GCA_023376005.1. Lineage (NCBI taxonomy): Eukaryota > Metazoa > Mollusca > Cephalopoda > Myopsida > Loliginidae > Doryteuthis > Doryteuthis pealeii. Next base: position 84,514,548 of record CM042143.1, on the reverse strand, counting down.
TATAATTGAAATAATTCAGTTTGATTTTTAGTACATTAGCAATTCTTTTCTATTCATTGTTTAATAATGTACTACATGAAAGGAATATGATGTCAAATTGACCTATATTGATTTATAGCTTCAGGAATACTTGTTTACATTCATTCATTCACACTTATTGCCAGTTGTACATATAAGACCATACACATAAACTAACTCTATTTCTATATATCTCTATTGTTAGTACTAACAAGAATATCTGCCCTCCCAGGGGTAAGTATTTAAGTTTTAATAAAATGAAATATATTAAGTTAGAAAGACTAACAAAATTAAATAAGAACACATGAAGATATTACTTATTTTAATTATATTTTAATTGGTTTCTATATAAAATCATCCATGGGATTTATTTTGATACATTGGAGAATAAAACAATGATATTAGAGATCAATAACACCAAGCAATTATTTATTAAACCTGGTGTTGTTAAAACCAGTTTGTAAATTAATCACACTATATATTATGTAAAGCTTTATTTCTAAGTGATATATGACACATTGCAGGATTTTAAACACACTAATAATATAGACTGCTTTGAGTCAAATCTAACTCAGATTTTCATAGAAACATTGTTAATAAATAAGATTTATTCTATGTATTAATAATTTTTAGTAAAAATGAAATACTTATTGATTAGTCTACGCAATTCCTGAGAGTATTGTGACATAAGCAGTAATGTAGTTTTGGTTACAGAGACAGACACTGAATCTCCATTATAATAAGATTTGCAGGCATAGATATACATTTAGTATCTGTTTAATGTTATCAGTTCTTTTTTTTAATTTTTTTTATTTAACAGCAGAACAACCACAACAAAAATAGACAAGTACAAATGTAGGACTTAAATCAGTAAATAGATTTATAGATAAATCTAGTTTCCTAAATGTTAATATTCTAAACACTCAGTAATCATATTCAGACCCCTAGATATAATAAACTTTTTTTTTTTCCATTTTGCGTGAACAGTAGATAAAGCAGAATGATATGCCTAACATTCACCCTTGCACTCACTTTTTTTTACTCAACTATCATAACATATCAGAAACACTCTATAATGATGGCAATAGTAAGATCATATTTTGAATTCTACCTTGAACCCAACTTGATTCTCTACTACTGGAACTGTAAAGTTTACATGCCTTGAAACCTGGTGAAGGTTTATTGATTCTTTTTGAGTCCCAGTTATTGTAGATAATGTGAATATGCATAGGAAATCCTTGATCGATAATATTGATTTCTTCTGAAATAATGTTGAATGAAATCAGTCTTACCATACAGTTACATAAATGTGCATGCTGTCCTCCTTAGAAAATCTTTAAAAATGTTCTTAATAAAACTTATAAAAATGCCTAAAATATTGCTAATTCCTTCTTAATTTTAAAAATTTAATATAAGATATACGCACTCACAGACACACATTTGTATGCACAGAAACCCATGAAGAGTTCTGGTTTAGAAAATTGTTGAATATCAAGTTTTCATGCTGCAGCAATCATAAGGATTTTATTAAAGAAAAATTTTCACTTTTATTATAAATACTAGAAGCGGCTACCCAGCATCGCCTGGGTAGGGAGGGCGGGCTGGCATATTGATTTGTTTACTTTTGAGATTTACAGATGCTGGATATTTTTAAGTAGAATTTCAATGCTATTTCTATGTATATTTTAAGTAGGGAAAACTGGATCTTTAACCTTGGTTAGACAACCAGTCTAGGAGGAGGTAAACTGAATTCAAATCCATTAAACTCTGCTTAATAAATTGACCTTGTATCACTGCATCCTGCTCATGGTGGAGGGGTTGGGTAAATACATACAACTCATTTTATTAATTGCAGAGACAAAATCTATTTCTCTTATTATATAAGTTTTTTAACTTAAAAATTCCTCAAATTTTATGAATGCAAAATTTTTTTATTTTCCTTTCCCTTTACAGTCTTTTTAGCAGGTTTCTCTTAACATTTTGATTCATTATATATATATATATATATATATATATATATATATATATATATATATATATATGTGTGTGTGTGTGTGTGTGTGTGTGAATGATATCAAGTGTTTCCTTAGTAGAATTCAACCAAAATTGAGAACTGAAACGTACATATAGTTGAGGCAAAGAAATGGTTAAATGAATTTATATCTGTACCGAGGTATTCATTTATATATATATATATATATATATATATATATATATATATATACTAGCAAATATATGCACCCTCCGGGTGCAAGTATTTAAATTTTAATGTAATAAAAATATGTATTAAATTAGAAAGGCTAATGAAACTAAATAAGAATACAGATAAAAAAGATTTGAAACAGAGGGGGATATAATAAAAGATTTGAAACAGAGGAGTATAATAAAAAATGGAACAACTGAAACTTACTCTTCCATCACTCTCGTCTTTCATTGTTATTTTTTTCTAATTTAAGTATTTAGTTATAAGAGGAAGTAAAGAATAAAATGACAGTTATTTTATCTTGTTAATGGATTTCATTTAAGATTTATTGAAGAGACTTTTTCTTATATTCATTAAAATAAAACCAAACAGTTAGAAATCAATAATACTAAGCACATATTTATTAAATTTGATTTTTTAATATTAATATGCAAATTAGCCTTCCCGTTCACACTGTAAACCGCTATTTTGTTGTATATATAAATATAATTGCATGTTGTCAGTATGTAGACATAGTTAACAGTATTAATAATGTAAGACAATTTTATTAATAATTGAGGTTTAGATAAAAATAAAATCCTGGAGAATGTGATGTCAATAACTAAGAGAATTGTGACTTGAATAGGAATATAGTTTCAGTTACAGACGGAAAAACACACAATCTCCATTATAATAAGATATATGCATATGGATATAGATAGATAGATAGATAGATAAAAATCATAAAGAAGAAATGTTCTGTGGTCTTTAATAATACCTGCTTAAACAATGTATATATATATTTATATGTCAATGTTGCTGATAACATTTCGGACATATATATATATATATATATATGGTCATATTGCTATAAATTTGTAAAAAATTAAACTCTTTCTTAGAAATGATAGATATTTGATTTTTATGTGTATTCTATTTAATTTAATTTAAACAGCCAACCAATCAAAATGTGTATGTCTAACTAGCACAAATGTTCTCAATGTTACCTTGGAAGGAACAGAAAAACTAGAAAGGTAACATTAACTGCTGCTGAACTATGTTCATATGATGCACCCAATTTAATCTGATTTCTTGAATATTTAATGTGTTATTTGTTTTTAATGATAAAAATGTTTGCTTTCTTTTCTTTAAATAAATTTGATATTAAGATAAATAAGTAATGAATTCATTATTGAATAAATTGACTAACTTTGATTATCTCATTAATTATATTAAAAAAAAAATATTTTAGATTTGTTAGATTTTCAAAATATATAATAAAAAAAAAATCTTAACATTGCTTACTCCCCTTTATTCACCAAGCTGTTATCTGAAAAAAAAGAAAAAAAGAAGGCCAAGGTCATTACCAGTTTCAGATCAGAAAATGGCTTTATTTGAATAACTATGTAATTTAATTATAAATGCTATCAACAAAAACAATCAGTTATTTATAAGGGTCATGTAAGAGCAAATTAGAAATGAATAACACGGCAGTTATTTATCACAATTTGATTTTTACAACTGAATATTCAAAATAGATATTTCTATCAAGCAATGACTAATTACAAAGTAAAGTAGATGGAGTGCCATATTGTCGGTATCAGCTGAACAGCGAGGGAGTCTATCTCTTTTTCACTAGCGCTAGGGAGATTAGTTTGTCTGAGGTGGAATGCTAAACCTGCAACTCCTCACTTTACTGCAGAGATTCAAGCTGTGCTACTCATATGCTGAGTTGGCGAGGGCCAATATCGAACACAGAATGTTGTGCTTCTGAGGTGGATGCTCTACCAACTGAGATATAAAGAAACAAAATGCTGTTAGATGTAAATAAGTAATGTCATTAATGATTACTAACTCATGTAAATGACAGTTATTTTGATGACACAGTTTTACATATGTGCATGCACGCACACACACATACACAACCAACTATATGTATATATACTAGAAGTGGCTACTCAGCGTTGCCTGGGTAGAGGGGGCAGGGAAACCTGGTGTATTGATTTGTTTACTTTTAAGATTTACAAATGCTGGGCATTTTTAAGTAGAATTTTAATGCTATTTCTATGTATATTTTAATTTTTGAATATCTTCAAATAGAAATCAAATCTTCATAATTTTTGCACAAAAAGTAACAACTGGTGATATTTAATGTATATATATATTTACTTTGTTGTTGATTGTTTTATTTTCAGAGTTTCACCCAGACAGACATACATACATACACACCAACTGTCCTTTATATAATGATTTCCAGACTAAATTTTTTATTTAAAACCGTTCAATACTTTTAAAACCTTCATAATAATAATGATAATCAAGTCTTGAAATAAAACTCCTGTATATTTTTATTGGCAAGAGATATTGTACAAGCTCAGAAATTGCTTGTTTTTTTTTTTTATTAGATCCATCAAATATAATGATTAACATTATGGAAAATGAACACTGATTATAAAGTCATATTCTTTTTTATGATATATGATGTATTTAGTAGTGTTACATATAATTCTAAGAGTTTGTTTTTAATAATACATTGTTTTTAAAATTATTTCTAACATTCTTTCACTATAGTTTTTAACATTTATTTTTTAAAAATCTAATATGTTCAGTAAACTTCTCCAAAATATTTTCCAGAAAATATTACTTTAGTTACAAAATTGTTAAGTTTTTTGTTTTAAATGTTAAGGATTTTTTTTTAATCATCATTCTTTACATGGAGATTGTATCGTTTTGTCTGAAATATTTACAAATGTGCACTCAAAAGATTTTCATTAGAAGAGATTTTATTGTTCAAAATAGTTCAGCATGTTGAGTGCATAGATCATGATTTTTATTGAATAGGAAATAAGAGAAACACTAAAAAAAAATCAATTACTATTATTCATTAAATTCAATGATTAAGTAGAAATGAAAAATCCACTTGATTTTGTATCAGAAGTGTTCTTCCTATTGTGAAAAATCTAATTTCTAATTTTTTTTTTTTTTTTTTTGGACTAGATTAATATGTATCATTTTACTGTCAGTTCTTTACAGAGATATTATTTGTAAAACTTGACAAACCCTTCAAGTACAAAGAAATCGAAGTCCACATTATTCTATTGAGCTTATCAGTCTATAGTAAAAGACTGACATTTCTAATATTGACTATATTTGCTGTTATTGTCCCAACAGACAAAAAACAAATTCATATCTTTTATTCATATATTTAACTTATTCTCAGATAGCAAACTTCATATTCTCCTCATTCATATTAGTATTATTTTTGTTGCATTTTCTATTTGTTTTTGTATTTTTAAGATCTTTTTTTTCTTCTTTTGTTACTATTCTGGTATTTTGTTTTTAAGTGTTTGCCCTTTTGGTCCCTTTCTCATTCATTTTACTGCTGATTACTATTTTTTAATTATTGGAAAAATACAAACAAAATGGGAATGTCAATTTTCTATTTAGATTGATTTTTTTTTTTTTTTTAAGTTGATTGCTTTCCCAGCACCAACCGCTTTCCTCTAAATTGGGTGTTCTTTCACTAAAATCAAATTTACCTCTGAAAAATCTTTAAATGATCTCATAAAAGCAGAATTAATGTTCCATTTTATGAGCATAGACATTCTGCTGTAGATATGTTGGTCAAAATATCCATAAAAGATATTGATAAATTCCTCCTCCCCTCCCCCCAAAAAGGATATCAGCCAATGTAAGAGAGTTTAGAAGCAATTTTCAAAAGTAGATCAGATTATTGGTTGGTTTGTAGATTTTTTTAATTATTTTCTCCTTCTTAATGATTGATTTTCTTGTCTATTTATACCAAATTTTATTTACACACTGGCAAAACTATTTATTACTTTATTATTCAGAGTTCACTTTGATTTAATTTTATGCTAAATAGTTTTTGTTGACTAAAACTTTCTTTGTAAAGAATTCTCTTTTATTTAATATGTAACAAAAGTGAATTTAGTGTTAACAAAACAAAATACTCATTAAAAATTTTTTCATAATTATCTTTATTTTGTTCCTTAAATATTCCAATTTAAAAAAAAATATCCAACCATTTACTAAGGACTTTGTTTTTTTTTTTCATTTTTCTCCTCTCTGAACATTTTTATTCTATCAGTATGTATCTAAATTTATAATAATAAAAATCCTTAAACATTTGCTTAAAATCAACAGCTAAGATGTCATATGGTCATTAATGAGAAAAGTAATTGTTTAGTTCATCATTATTTTACCATCAAAAATTGCTTAAATTTTCTTGGTGTTTTGTATATTTATATGAACTCTTTTTGTGAGTGCAATTGTCAAACTTTTAACACTTGCTTGATATTGATTTCTTACTGAATTTCCATTTTATCATTGTAATCATCAAAATGTGTTGCTTTTTAGAAATTGGTAATTACCAACTAATTTGTTTTGTTTGTGGACACCATAATCAAATCAATAAAAGTATTATCAAAAATGGACTGAATCTAAAATGAAACAGAGACTGATACTTTTCAATAAAACTTATGCCATTTCAAAATTGTATTTTTACCCCTTTTAACTCTTTGCATACTTTAAACCACTCACAGTGGCTCTCCCATCACTGCAATCCTACCTTAAACTGCTGGCAGTGTCTCACATGTTTCACTTAAAAAAAACAAAAACTGACCTCTTTTTTGTCTGTAAACCAACCCTGAGACTGGTACTTGATCCTTTTGTAATAATGAAACAAAATACCAAGAAAATTAAAAAAACAAACAAATTATACTAATAAGGAGGAAATAAAGAAATCAGTCTGAGCAGATTTTGTTAAAATAGACACTTCTTCTAAAAACTGATATTTTATGGTATAAGTGAAAATTTAACAACTTAACATTTGCAATGCCAACAAATCTGAGACAATAATTAATTGTTGAAATTGCTTTCTTTCATATTTACCTATGTAAATGCAAAATAACTTGGCAATATAAAATAAATTACAGTCAAGTCACGTTGAAAGCACCAGTTCCCGCTAGTTCACCAAAGATAAGCAACGATGAGCCTGTCAAATACTTAATTGTATGACCACTTAAGCCATAGCAGGTACTGTGGTTATCAGATTTGGCATTAACTCTAAAACAACCAATAACCAATATCAAATAATAATGATGGTAATAAATATACTATTGGAAATTAGAAAAACAGTTTGATAAAATTTCCTTGAAGATTTTAATTTTCAAACATATTTTGTAGGATTAATAAGAAAAAGTGTTTTTTTTTTTTAAATTTATTTTGAGTCTCAATTTAAAATTATTCAAAATCACATACTGCTTTTATATAAATTGCTATAGCAAACACTTGAGTTTCATTATTCCAATTGAGAATTTGACGATGGCGTAACACTATAAATCAAGGTTTTTAATTAAAAGAGTTTTTAGGTCATCTGCATTTGCTTTTATAAAGGACATCTGATTTTCAAAACAGATTTATTTATTCATAGAAAAAGTAAAGTTTTAGATTTGATGAAAAGGCTATAAAAAATGAATGTGCTGCTTTAGGTTTTTTTTTAATTTATTTTTGTTTTCACTATTATAAATTGGTGTCTAGTATATACTTACCAAAACTCTCCACCATGAGCAAGATGTGACACAAGGTCCATTTTTAAGCAAAGTAAAGCTGGTTTAAATTTAGTTTTCATTTTTATTAAATGGTTGCCTAACCAAGGCTAGAACCCAGTTTTCCCTACTATTTAACTGGAGGGAGAACAGATGGATTCATGCTTTTCCCAATGACATTATCATGAAGTGAAATGAAAACAGCCTTTGAACTCTCATCACCAATTCCATTTCCTACCATGATAACTGTTATGCTAAAAATGCCTTCTCTTAATGGTGTCTAGTAGGATATGTGAATAGTAGACTAACCCACATAAAATATCCAAGTGTTCTGAAAATCTGGCAAAAGAATTTCAACAACAATCACTGTAGAAAAACAAAAAACAAAAACAAAACAAAAACAAACACAAATTCTTCATTGTTGAATCTAAGAATTAAATTGATTTTAATATTTTCTAACAGGAAATTTTCCATTGCAAAAGCTGATTATGTCCAGGCAATATTGTATGGAACGAGTTGCTGTTAGATTATTCTGTTGACCCAGTGCCCCCCCTCTCTCCTCTCCTCTCTCTCTCTCTCTCTCTCTCTCCCTCTCTCTCTCTCTCTCTCTCTCTCTCTCTCGGTCATAACTAATGTCAACTTGAGAGATTTGACTTTGGCTATCTACAGATTGGAAAACTGCACCAACCATTCAATTCCACTTGAAAGCTGTCTCACCATCTAAGCTAATTCTCTCCCCCCCTCACACTCTCTCTCTCTCTCTCTCTCTCTCTCTCTCTGAACACTGTTTGTATTAGCAATTGCATAACAAGCCAAGCTTCTGTCAAACCAATGCAGCTTACATGCTGACAGTTTATGGACTTAGTCTAGATTTTAATGGTTTCCTTCTGTATGTTCTCTGCTCGACTTCATGTCCAATCAACATCAGCAGTGTTATTTGCCTTCCACCTCTGACTGACCATTAATGTTCAAAACTTGCAATGCAGATGAACACCAAGAGATGAAGAAGGTAAATAAGTAATGATTGATTTGTTTGCCTTTAAGCCACTAATGTTTAAAAGTAGTCATGTCTAAGAATCTTGTTAAAATCTTTCTCTTATGTCAAATGTCCCCCACTTGCCTTGTCACACAAACCAGATGACATTCTCCCAAAACTCTTATCTCAGTATTAACTATTTGCCTACTGGCATCACCTTTCTTCATTTGACACATCTTACTATTGCTAAACCAACTGTTGGAAGAAGAAATCATTCTTCCTACAAGTTTTATTCTACAGGATAAAAAGATTCTTCGTTAGTCATGAAGGCAACTCTGCAAATATATATTTACCAACTCCTCTGTATGAGCAGGATGTGACACAAGGTCAATTTATTAAGCAGAGTTTAACAAGTTAGAATTCAGAGTTTTCATTCTCCTAGACTGGTTGCCTAACTAAGGTTAAAGAGCCCAGACTGCCCTAATATTTACCCATAGCTGGAGGGAAGGAATAGTTGGATTTATACCTTTCCCAAGCACTACGTGAAATGTAAACAGTCTCATCCAGGGTTTGAACTCGAGTTGACGAGTCTATTTCCTACGACTCTAATCATTACACCATGCTCCTTTTTGCAAATAAGAGCTAAAACTTTCTCATCTCTAATCCTTCTCTTTAGTATTTTGTTCAACCTGCAAGTACACCTTTTGTTATTTTTTAGGGCAGAGTTATCTCCCTTAACAAACTATTGACTCTTCACTGAAAAAAGTGTAGTATCAGACAAAAGCATGGTTGCTTAATGAACACACCACTTGTCGATTGTTAATTGTTTATACAACCCATCCTGTTGTATTCCTGGTCAGTGAGAAAATAAAAATGAATATTGTTGTTTTAAAAATATATTTTATTATTATTATTATTATTATTATTATTATTATTTTTAGATACAAACTGATAAAATAAAAATGTTCAGAAAGAGATGAGAAACTCAAGAAAAAATTCCTTAGTAAATGGTTTGATAATCTTTTTAAAATTGGAATATTCAAAGAATAAAACAAAGATAATTTTAAATTCAACTAAATATGTTTAATTCATTTTGTTGTTATTGATCAATAAATTGAGATTTAAACTGACTTAATAACTTTTTATCAGTTTGATATAACTTAATGCCTGGTTCTATTTAAATCAGTTTGTTGTTAACCGTTTCAATGAGAAAGTTTTTCAATTCTTTTTCTTTTTAATGCTAAAATTGTAACTACCTGGAAAATTATTTTAAGCATCTTCTTTTGTTCATTATTTTGTGATTAGAAAAGAAATACAATTGAGAAAACTGTCAGTAACAAAATGAAAAAAAAACACATCAATTTCCATGTCTATTATTAGAATAGACAGCTGATTAAAGACTTGAATGACTGGATAAATGTAAACAAATCTGGTTTCACAAAAGTTGTTAAACACATTTTTAAACTATAAAACATACTTGATAGAGATTATCTTAATCTGTCCACTTTTTATCTTAAAGAAGAGAGGATTTGTTATTTATTTATTGTCATTTGTTCCACAAAATTGACAAAAATTTCTTCATATTAACTTGAATCCTCTGCTTTGAATAAAGATGATTGATTGTTGGATTTTATGACATGTCAACCCTTGTTGGGTTATTTTATGCCACAGCCATTTTGTTTTATTCATTCTTGATGGGTACTCAATCTTTTCTTTAAAACTCAATTTTTTTAAACACATTTTTCAAAACTCATTTTTTCTATTTAACCCATAGCTGGGACCCTAACAGGTACTACCACTCCCAGTCAAAGTGGACCTGGAATTAATGGTGATGAAGGGGTACTCCACATTCCATAAAGCTCTATAATTGGAACTTAATAGTTTATCATACCCAGGACATTAAGACCCTCAACCACTGCCTTCTAGCACATATATGATAAAAAGGGTTGGTGCTTGCCATAAGGGCAGTAGAGTTTGGACAATCATATAGGTGACCTGCTGATTGATCAGAGGGGGTCTCTCCAACTGCCCGTCTAACCTAAGTAAGAGCCAAAGTGGAGTGCTGCATGTCATGGGAATAAAGATGATAGTTATGAAGTAATATCAATAAGATATATATAGTGCCCAAAAAATTGTTCAGAAAAATGATCTGCCTTGCTTTCTCAAAGATAATATATTGAACTTGTGACTGTAGAATTTCATTTAATCTTGTTATTAAATACATAAATAGTTCTTTTAATAGAACATAATGAGTAACCTCATTCAATCAAGTTGATCTTTGTAACATAGAATCTTATCTATTATGACATAACTCTAAAAAAATACTTCAAGATGCAATGGAGTGTCCCAAATGTAAAATTTTCTTGACAAGTGTTTCTCAATATGGCACACTTGAACCTCTTTGCTCAAGCGGTACTTTTCATGATTAACAACCAGCATTACTACTAGTTTCAATATGAGACTAAAGTAGAATTGACCTGATTTTGACCCAGTCTATCTGAAAGATTTCTGAAATCACCTCTGCAGCCAATTCCAAGTTGACTTTAAATAGTGTTTGTTATTTGGCTTAGAAGACATCTTATTATAATGTTTATCATGAGTATTTAATTTATTGCCAACAATGTTTCAATAATGTCTAAGTTAGATCTGCCCAAAACAGCCCTTGTTATTAGTATTCACCACATACCCCATGTGTACGGGTTAGGCACAAGGCCCTATTAATGTGGGACCACCCACAAGCCGTGACTCCTTAAGGGGGGTGCCAGCCCTGCCCCTTTAAATCAAGGGGGAAGGTGTGCCTGGGGGGATAGCCCCCTGGGATCAACGCTGTTAATTTACATTAACAAACACAAGCCCCGAAAGGCCCATGTTATTAGTGTATTTAAAATCCTGCAATGTGTCAAAGAAATAATGGTTTACATGTGGTGTGGTTGATTTGCATACTGGTTTTAACAAAACCAGGTTTAATAAATAATTATTTGGTGTTATTGATTCTAATATTATTGTTTTATTCTCCAATGTACTAAAATGAATCCTATAAATTATTTTATATAGAAACCAATTAAAATAAGTGTGATCTTTAAATACTTAAATACTTACGAATGGAGGGCATATATTCTTACTAGTTTCTACAAGAATCTATTTCCCTTTTAAATGGATATAATCAAAAATTTAGTCTCCTCAATAAAAAAAAAAAAGACATTGCTTTTTTAATGGCTGGCAATGTTTTGTTTTTAAAGTGAGGTCATTCTGTTTAGATTAAAAAGTTTGATTTTTTACTTCATTCTTTCCCTTTGGATTTGCGATACAGACTTTTTTTTTTATACTGACCTTATTGTTAGCACCCATTTGTTAACAGACATAACTTGTTATATCACTAAAGTAAATACATAAATTATCTTTGAAAAAGAGATACTACCATCTTGTTAAAAAAAAAAAAAATGACGCATTATTGTAAGATGAATTATAATTATCCATGTCACCAAATTGAAATCTTACTAAGAAGACATGTTATCTCATCTGTGCTAGTGATTAAGTTAAGGATTCACTTTTAAATAGACTTTATTTTATTTTGAGAAATCAGTTACAATCTATTTTTATCTTTTGTTCAATCTTTAAATCCTAAAAATGTTCAACCTTTTCTAAAATATGAAATTTGTAAAAATATCATGTTACTGATCACTTATTCATCTTTAATAAGATTTCTTCTGGATTTTCTTTATTTTTGTGAGTACTTCTTTAAAATCAATTAGAATGATCTTTGTTTAATGTGTTGGGTTGAAGGTCATATTACTGTCACAGTAATATACTAATATATAGTATACTCAGTGTTGGGTTTACATATGGGCTAGTATGAGCTGCAGCCCAGGGGGCACTCTAGTCTTGGGCCCCTGATAAATCTAAAAAATAAAATAAAGATATAAGAACAGAGATTTGTTTATTTTCAGATTTAGTGGGGCTACTGTAAACTAATTTGAAACAGTTAAGAGCATTTGGACCCCTTTAGATGGAGTGTGTCTTAAATTTGAATGGGCCCCATTTAGATTTTGATGTATCTTGTTTTATATACATATAGATTTTTGATGTAGTTTTTTTTTCTTTTATTTATGTAAAGTTTTGTCTTCTTTGCTTTATTTTACACTTCATTGAACAGACATGTAATAATTCCAAAATTGCTCAATATTGTGCAAATTATACAAAATATATTTTTTTAATAGATGTGGGGTGAGGAGAACATATGTAATGAAAGTATCCCAAATCCTATTAGTTCAAGGGCCTTTTAAGACCTAAATCTGCATACCCATGTAGAATATTATTACAAAACAGTTTACTACAAAGTTTCAGGGTCTGGGTAACCAATAATTTGAGTGAAAACTTTGTATTATCATAATATGCAGTCATCATAATATTGTATTATCACAATATGCAGTTATCAATTTATTAATATTGACAATTGACTTATCTTGATGACGTGTGCATTGTTTGTAGCTTATCAAATTTCTAAAATAAAAAACAAACAAACTTGACTACATTTTAGCTCTTTATCAATATTTGATAAGAATGTGTGCTACTTTATCTTGACAAAAAAAAAACATATAATACCCCAATTGAAATATACATAACAAAAATATATAAAAATTAAATTTCTTAATATCTGTCTAATATTGATTTTCTTTTAGAACTTATAAATTTTCTTTGATTAGTCATTTATTTGATGTCAATCAAATGACAACTAGACCTTACTACCTTCATGCTTTATGGCTAAGTCACATTGAAATCACCGAAGTTAAGCAGCACTGAGCCAGTTCGATACTTAGATGGGTGACCATTTAAGCAACAGCTGGTACTGTAAGCAACCTGATATAAATGACTTGATTCAGCATTAAATGGCCGTAAAACAACCAACCAATTACTACCTTATTTGACTTATTTTAAAGAAGAATAGATTTTTGTATATAACTGATTTGGGATAAGAATGTGTTAATAATGGTTAATATAACCGCGTAATGCCATCGAGAGAAAGTAAACGTATTAAGAAAATCACAAAATACATTCAACTTAAAACTGCTAAAATGAATGGACATTATTTATTCATCTATTTATTTTATAATTTTTTTTTTTAATGCCCTGTCCAGTGGCCAAAAGGCTGCTTGATGGCGCCAGAGGTGGCAATCCTGCTTTTAGCCACCAAAACTATGCTATCACCCCTGGTTGGTGGCTGATGAGGACAGGGTATCCCACATGGTATTTATTACTTGTTGTATCATGAAAATTAAAGAAAAATAGATTTTTCTATATAACCTATTTGTGATATGAAACCAATTTTTATTTCTTTTTCTGACTTCTTTCCTTTTAATCATATATTTATTTCCTTGATCCTAGCCTAGGTAATTGGGATTTGAAGATATATTTTCATATCATTCATTATATAGATTTTGTTTTTCATTTTTTCTCTTACACTAAAAGCTTAAAAACCAAAGTAATAATATTCTAATCAAATTTTACATTTCAACTTTTTCTATAATACAGATTCTTTTCACTTTTCATGCGGTGATGTTATTAGTTTATATATAGTTATGTAAACTGAATATTTGAATCTAAGATTTAAACCAATCTCTTCTCCATTATTTAATAGAAGATCACAAGAAGCTTTGATCTTAAATCAAATCAGCCAAGGTAGGTTAGAAAAAATTTAGTAGTTATTTTAACCTGGGCATCTCCGAGTTAACCATGCTAGTTGTATGATATAAATCTCTTGCTGTTACTGCTTTATGTTAAGAGATCTGCAGCTGTTTTTAGATAAACATATTGCTATAGATGTCATGAGATTGTGTATGGAGAGCTAAATCAGGCTTGAAAATAAATGCAAATTTCCTAACTAACGATTAGCTTTTCAAATGTAGTTATAAACATTTATATTTAAAACCTTGAGACACACAAATCAAATAATTTTTTTTATATAGAAGTTCCTTTGAGTATTTAGCAGATATTTTCATGCTTTCTTTTATATGTTTGTGTATGTTGTTATACTAAATATAGGTTTAAAAAAATCTACAAGTCTGTTTGACATCTGACCTCATATTAATTTTCTATTGGGCTCTGGTGACATTCTTTAATTACTATACATATTTGAACTAGTTTCTATGGGGAGGTTTTTTTTCACCTATTTTGAATCTTAATTATTTTAGAACAATGTTCAGAATTTTTTATCTTTATGCTCTTTTTTAACTTAGATTTTCTCTTATCTCTCTCTCTCTCTCTCTCTATCTATCTATCTATCTATCTATCTATATATATATATATATATATATATATATATATGTGGGAGTAAAATGAGGAAATTAATCTGACAGTATGTGGAGAAATGTAGACAAATACAGGATGTTACAATGGACGACTAATAAATTTCCATCTCCATGTGTGTATATATATATATATATATATATATATATATATATATATATATAGACACACACACACACATACATACATATATTGATTATGTGTTATATTTATAAGTACATAGTGTTCAATATTGTGGATAAAGCATATATATGTAAGTTAGGGTAGCATAGACATGAAGTCTACGGAGCTTGGTTACTGAAAGTTTTTTGCCTATGCAATTATCAAACCAAGGCGAGAAACTGTCAGTGACTTGTTGAAATCATAGACGAGGCTGTTTGCATTTCACATACCACTAATGTCCTTAGAAAAGGTATGCATCCGACTAAGCTATGGATAAATAGTAGAGCAGGCTGGGCTCTTTAAACTTGGCTAGTTAACCAGTCTAGAAGAAGGAAAAGTCTAAATTCAAACCGTTTAAACACTGTTTAATAAATTGACCTTGTATCACATCATGCTTGTGCAGAAGCATTGGTAAATATATATATATATATATATATATATATGTCCTACATGTTTTGATAGGCATGTGGTAAAAATAGATATTCATACAGAATTCAAAGCAATTAATCTTGTATTTATTTGTGCTACAATAATGGAACTCACTCAATTTTGACTTCTATGTTTAATAATGCTATGCTTTCTTATAAGTTATAAATATTTTAAATATTACAATATGGACTGAGGAGAAGAGGGTTTTTTTTTTTTGTTTTTTGTTCAGTGTCAGTTGTCCGAGTTATCAACAAATTGTTAATTACAATTAAACTTAGTTTAATGACATAACCTTGGACTATCATTATTTTATATTATATGATGTCTATTCCTTTTCTTTGTGCAGAAATTCGTTTAGAAACTGAATAAACTAAAAGAGTTGAGTTTCTGACTCATCTACCAAGAAAAGAATTCTTATAAAAGACAAATTTGTTCTTGCAAAATCCATTATAGCCAAATTTGTCAAAATTTTCCAATTCAAAATCCGTATTATTCTTGAAATAAAAATGAAAGATGATTTGTAAAAATAGAAATTTTGAAAATATAAACAAAATCTGTTGAAGAATGAACTTTCATTTCATTGTCGTTTAACAAAATTTTTCTTTGCTTCAAGAACAAATGACTGCGTTTTGAGAATGTGTATAAACTGTAAACAAAGTGGTTGTTGCAAACATAAAAATAACACACATCTAAAAATAAAAAGACAAGTGCATTTGTTTATTATGATAAATCTGTTTCCTCCCTTTCATCCCTCCTCACCCTTATTGATTATTAGACACAAGATCAATATCAATTTAGCTGATAAATTCTTAAAAGTCTAAAGTTGAATCTCCTACCACTGACTTGCTGATTTTAAATTGGATTCCTCTCAAGTGCTTATAGAAATTCTCTCTCTCTCTCTCTCTCTCTCTCTCTCTCTCTCTCTCTCTCTCTCTCTTCTTTTTTTTTTTTAACCACCCTGCTGTACAAAGTTTTTACTTGTTTCAGATTAGCTCTTCTTTTTATTCTTGTCTACAATTTGTTTTGCCTTTAAAAAAAACTTTTATTCTTTAGCCTCAAGGGCTGGACACAACCTGCAGCTATTTCAGATAAGGCCAGATGAAGATGTTCAAGAAAGAATTTTTTTCACATTTGCTAGTTGTCTTAAACTTTTTCAGTGCTCATTGTGCAAACGGATAGCCGTGTGTGTGTGTGTGGAATGTTGCATATGCCTGGAGATTTCCTATAGGAAATGTGCATGCAACTACTTGCTACAGGGTTGGCATGGGCCATACACAATGGACAATTGCTAAAACATGGGTCTCTCCTAGATTTCCAAATTGTAAACTGTAGCCTGGGAATAGAGAGTTTAAATGGAAGTGTTAAACGTTTAATAAAGCTTTTAGCAAAGAGTTTGTCATCAAATATTTGGAGTCATATATATCCATGTAAGGTTCTAGAATAAAATGAGAAGACATGATGGGATCAAAACATTATCACTTTATTTAAGTATTGAATATTGGCTTGTGTCAAAATAGATCAATTAAAATTTACTTGTATAAAATGTACATACATTAACACATTGCTATGAAAAACCAGAACTGATCTTTGTTGAATTTTATAAGAGCAGTTAATTTTCTGAAACAATATTATGACATTGCATTTTTGTCTCGCTTCATTTACCCTATACAACTGAATATATATAAATATATATATATGAGAGAGCTATGGTTGAACAGCTATATTCAAACTTGTCCCCTGGGATATATTAACAATTCTAAGCAACAAAATTATATAACACTTCTATTGGGTTGTTTATAATCATGCATGATATTTAAAACAAAATTAGATTCACTTATTAATCAATGGCAGTTAAGCTATTTCTATATTACTGTGACACTTCAGTTGGTTTTATTCATATAGGATTATAGGATATATATATATATATATATATATATATATATATATATATATATATATATATATATTGTACAATATTGTTATACACTGGATATCCCTGAGTTTTTATCCTGCCAGAGTTTTATCTGTAGGATTCATAAAGGCAACCCCAGACAATACTCAACTGATAACAATTCCAGATGTAGTTTTTCCCTAAGTAATATTAATTTCCATAATCAAAACAAGCCTCTCTCTTTTAGTACAGAACATTTCAATTATGACATTTCATAGATTTTTGCCCTGTAGTATGTATATACAAATTTGCATGTTTGCATATACATACATATATATACTAGAAGCATCTACCCGGCGTCGCCTGGGTACAGGGGGGAAGAGGCAAAAAAGTTTATCTCGCAAATCTGTTATTACTGAATCATGAGTTGAATCCCCCCAGGATGCTCCATTAAAAAATCAAATGCAAAAAAAAAATCCATGCTGTTATTATTTAAATTTTATTTTTTAATCATCTTCACAAATATAAATCAAATCTTCATTATTTTTGCTTAAAAAACAAAATCTGGTAATAGTGTATGTGTATATATATTTACTTTGTTGTTAATTGTTTTATTTTTGTAGTTTCCTCCCGGCATACATACATACATACGTACACACAACTGCCCTTTATATATATATATATATATATATATATATATATATATATAATATATATGTATATGTGTATATAATATATATGTATTTGTATTTATAATAATACTTAAAAGTGCTGAATACCCTAAGGACAGAGTTAAATTATTATTATTAAAAACAAATTAAAATAGTTTACTTTAAAAACTATTTGGTAATTTACATTTCATGTTTAAGCAATCTGAAACTGTTGCATGAAACTTTAAGTAACAACATATAGTTTATAAGGCAAACACTTTTAAAATTGTTTTAATAATTGTATGTGTATGTGTATGTGATATTCAACATTTCTTTGTTTTCTCTGTACTTAATACTTGGTACAGCTGTCTTAAAATGTTCAACTTGTCACACATGTTTCTTTACCTAAAAGCCATTGTGAACTGAAAAACTGACATAGTGGGAACATAGATTCTTGAAATCTTAACAAGTGTGTCACAAAATTTACCCTAATTTCTCTTCTTTTCTTTTTTTTATTTCTTAAAGAATCAATGGTGGAAAAAGCTTACCAGATGTTGGAAATGACTTCATTTCACACACTTAAAACTACTTAAGCAAATATTTTATCTGTAAAAAATATAATGGATATGTCACTAGTGGAATGAGAAGAAAAAAAACTGTCTGTTAATGACAGTCTTAAACTTTCAATCAAACTTGCTACAATATTCATGAGATACTTGTATACTCACCTGGCTTTCAGATCCTGTGTCCAGTGGCTTTGGCCATTGGACCAGTAATGAATATGATATCAGCATGATCCCAGGGGGCTATCCCCCCAGATAGCACCTGCTCTCTCATCTAAAATGGTCAGAGCTATGTTTATTGCCCGGTGCTTGAGGTGCCTCAAAAGGTAATGCTGAAGGGATACACACAATTTTTACACTAGCTACTGCATGAGCTTCGGTTTGTGCATGGCTCCCCACAATAATCAGACTTTATTTTCATCTAACTTGGTGGGATATCAAATCTTTTTTTTTTTTTTTCCCCCATTTAATAATTGTAATATTCAGGATTTTAGAAAATACAAATACAATCCTTTAGGAAAGAATTTTCTATTTAAATAATCTGGTTTGAAAGTGGATTTTTCCTTTGACCAATTTCTCTTTCAGCTTTACAGTACCATTGACCTATGCCTGCGAGTGTACTGTCCTTTTATAGTTATAATCAAAAAAAGAAAAGTGATTTTCAAATTTATTTTACCATTAAAAGCAATAATGTCAGGTAAAATAAATCCTGTGGTTCCAGGGGGGCATCCCCCCTGGAACCACCTGCCTCTTTGCCTATAAGGGCTAAGAACCAGGATTATTCCCCAGTGCCTGAGGTGTCCATCAAGGAGAATGCCAACAGGCCCATGCATTATTTTGCACTGGCCATTACATGAGATTTAGTTTGTGTGTGGCTACCTATGTAAAAAAGACGTTATGTCAATGTGACCTCAGGGAAATATCTACTTTTGTTGGATATTTCTTTATTTTGTAATATCTTTTACCTCCATATTTCATGTTATTATTTTCTTAATTATCATTGGTTTTATAGCAGTTTTGATAAATGATCAAAACAACTTTTAGAAATAAATCAATATTAACTGAAAAAATGAAGTTCAAGTATTTTATAAACTATAAAAATAAAACAAATTATTAATTGTTGTCAATCACAATGTTAACTCTATATTTAAGAATGTTCATAAAGAAGAACAATTACTATTAAAAAGAAATCTGTAATTTTTAAATGAAGTCATTATTATTTCAAGAGTTCTTAAAACTATTGGTCTGTTTTTGCTTTTATCGTTTCTATGTTTTGGCCAAACCCAAACTTAATTCAGGAATACAATCTATATTCACTCTTTTGGTTAAAGAGTTCAATGTGAAAATCTTTAGTTTATTTTTACATTTTAATCTACTCTGTTTATTCACCCAGGCAGCCCGGATTCAATTCCTGGTGTGGGAATGTATTTTGTGGCTGGCTTAGCTCAGTTGGTACAGCACTCGCTAAGGAATCACAAGGTTCCTGATTTGATACCAGTCCCCTGCCAACTCAGTGAATAAGTAGCTCAGCTTTAAGTAATCTGAACTGTGTGGTAAAGTGAGGAGCTAACAGTAAGTGTGGTACTCCTCCTCAGCAACAATAATCTCCCTGGTCTAGCACTAGCAAAAAGGGGATAGACTCCCCCGTTGTGCTGCTGTTACTGACAACAGGCCACTCAAATTTCCTTTACTTTTATAATCTACAATACCCTACTTTAAGAATATTCCTGATGTAGATTAAATGGAATACAGGGTTAGTGAATTAACAGATGTTTAATAACAGTTCACTAACATATTTATGATAAGCAACTTCTGTTTTGTGTTTCAAATTATATTTATATCAAGTCGTCTTAGAATAAAATACTCTCTACCTCTGAAATTGGTATATTTTAAGATTTTTGACTTTCAAGAAGGTAAATTATTAATTTAGTGTTTTTAAATATTGCTCAATTATAAAAGAAAGTTTTCTTAACCATTTTTTTTTTTTTAAAAGAAGAAATATTCTGTAATCATGCCACAAAATGTTAAGCAATTTTCTTGATAACCAAACTATTGTCAAAAAGATTAGTTGGCAAAGAAATTTAAAAAGGCAGGGCACAAGTATCAAAAACATTTTTTTAATGAATGAATATTTTGTGTAATGGCCAAACTTGTCTTTTTATTTCAGTATTGAATTTGTTTTGTTGAAATCACCAATCACAAAATAAGTCAAAAAGCTTATGAAAACAAAACAAAAAAAACCTATTCATTCTACAACAAAATTACTTTTCATACTAACAAACTTGCCTAGATAGGATTAGCTTCCCAAATTTTTCATTTCTATTCCATGTGTTAGCTATTCATTAATCATGTAATAATAATAAAAAAAACAAACATGAAGAAACTGGCAAGGGACTTGCTTGTTTGAATTTTCTATCAGAATCATGGAGGACAATTGACTATTGACATATTTTATAATATGAAATATTCCTTTTCTATGTACATTATAACTAGAAGCGGCTGCCCAGCATTACCTGGGTTGAGGAGGGGGACAGAAAAAACCCATAGTGTATTGATTTGTTTACTTTTGAGATTTACAAATAATGGAAATTTTAAAGTAGAATTTCAATGCTATTTCTATGTATATTTTAATTTTCTAGTATCTTCGAATATAAATCAAATCTTCATAATTTTTGCACAGTGATATTTAATGTGTTATATATATATATATATTTACTTTGTCATTAATTGTTTTATTTTCATAGTTTCATCCGGACTTACATACACACCAACTGCTCTTTATATATGTATAGATAAATGTTCTAATTTTTGTATGTTACCAAAACAAGAACACCACATCATGGCAGTAGAATTATTTATTTGTACAATGGTCTTACATTGATGCTGATAGCTTTTTGATTTAGGGCATCCTGGAATGCATATATTTGCTTTGAATGAGTCCCAACTATAGTTTCTTAACAAATTGTAGGGTTTTTATTTATGATCTGGGGAAATAACTAACTCCTACCTTGTAACCTATCCTGTGTAATTCGTTTCTAAGAAAATATTGAAATGTATTTACAGTTAGCTGGAAATGGTGGGGGAAGAAAAAAGAAAAACACTGGGACTCGTGGATATGATTTTACTGCTCCTTTTAGATTTTTGTTCATCAGGGATGCAAGCAGGATGCATACAAATCAGCATCTATGGTCTTAATATACTCTAACTTTGAGAATAAAGCAATTTCCAATCCAATTTGCAACTTAATAATAGTGAAGAGTTACTGGAATAATTATAATTTATCCAATGATAGCAATTAAATGCTAATTATAGAGTATTTCCCCTTTATTTGCAATTAATTAAAATATAAATCCTATAAATAGGATGTGACTTGATATTGGCCATAATTTTGGCTTTTAGATAAATTGAAATAAAAAAAAAATTCTTTAAAATCTCTTAAGTTCTCATTATTCTACATATTACTAGGGTGAGTCAAAAATTTTGCATTATTTTGGTAATGTGAGGCACAATGTGGCAGCTCTTGATGCTTTTGCCAAGGTCATGAACCATACTGGATTGTGAAATGCTGAGCTTGTCTGATATTGAACTGACCCAATTTGTGTCTATTGCTTGTAGCATTGCCTCAGAATCCAGTTTTAGACCTACCTGGCCTCACCTGATTGTCAAGGTTCTTGCAAACCCAACAAAATTTCTTTAACCATCTGGTTACTGTATTGTGGTGCAAAAGTGCCCAAATTAGACTACATTGCACATTCCTCTGTGCAGCTTTCAAATCACACACAGAGTGAAGCAATGCACAATGTGTCATCAGGCCAACTACCACAATACTACCAACCACTGCTGGTACCTTCCATACCTTGAACTGCTTCAGTGAACAATTAAGCAACAGTAAGTACTGTAAGTAAACCAAATATCAAAATGACTTGATTCAGTATTAAACAACCCGAAAAGGGTTGATATGCCATAAAACAAACAATCAACCAACTGCTTCAGTCTCATGATATACACATACCGCAAACTAGCATGTGCCAAAATATTGAAAAAAATTTGCCTCGGCCTATTATTTTTTTGTTGTTAGTATGTTCTTTAATCATTTTGGGTTTTTAGAAATCATTTATTTATTTTTATGGAGGCATTTCTTTAAAAGAAGATAATAGCTTGCAAAATATGTGGAATAAGTGAAATATTTAATTTCAGAACTTTAACATTTTTTCTTTATAAATTTATAAATTTCAGGAAAAATGCTCTCATTATTTTTTAGGTTCAAGTTACAAACCTAAATGCCATTCATATATTAGAATGCAATGTTAAATTAAACAAGATGTTTAACAACCTGAAACATTAATGAAATCATTTAACTGAACTTATGTTTAAAATTAGTTACACATCTGATTAAAAATTGTAAAAATAATACCTGATATTTTATTACACCAAATTGATAAATTCCAAATAACCAGGATTAACCCTTTAATGCTATCTCATGTATAGTTTTACTGAGATAAACTTAAAGAATAATAGTTAAGAAAAACCTTTTCAATTTTGTTTAATAATGTTTTACTATTTCTCACCACCATTTCATAATGTAGCAGTTTTATTTCTCAGAGGAAGAAAGGCTAAATTCTCACATGATTTAGACATCTTGAAATTCTTGGTTATATTTCTGAGCACACTTGACATTTTAGTATTTCTTAATATCTTATTCTCATATATATATAAATATATATATAAGCCAACACCTCCGCATGAGCAGGATGTGACAACAAGGTCAATTTCTTAAATGGAGTTTAACAGGTTTGAATTTAGATTTTTCTTTCTCCTAGACTGGTTTCCATACCAAGGTTAAAGAGTTCACTCTGTCCTGCTATTTTACCCATATCTGGAGGAAGTGTTGAATTCATACCTTTCCCAAAGGTATTAGCACCTATGTGAAATGCAAATAACCTTGTCCTTATTTTCTCATAAATCTTTGTATTGATATGTATATCAGCAAGGTAACCCAACACTGCCTCAGAGGAAATAGTATTTGTAATCAAACTCCAAGTCTAGTAAATAATTTTTATTTATCAATTCAGTTCTCTTCATGGTTTACTGATTTATGTCTTGATACAACCAAAAATATTGCTCTTATATGTGTAAAAATTAATGTCCCATTGAGTTGTTTATCATATTACATTCTTTTTGCAAAATATCTTCCATTTGATTTATTTGAACCAAAACCAAGTGAATACTGAGTAAATAAAATCACTTTATTAAAAATGATCCACTTAATTGATCAAAAGTTTTTTGGGTTTTTTTTGGTGGGGGGATATTGGGACATACAAAGAAATTGTACCTTTTCAGTTGAGTAGTTGCAGTTTCATAATCTGAATTCCTAGTAGTCGTTAAATTTTGTTGTTACCTGTCTTTATCAACTCTTAAAAGAAATAATTACCTGGATAGTAGCTGTCTTGAAAATGGAATAAAATAAATGAAATTTTAAAAATAGGGTGGGGGGGCTTTATTTTTTCCAGTTAAATGTCTAGAGGGTTTGAATTTCAAGTTTACAGCATTGAAGTTAGATATATTGTTGAACTTTTAAAGAACAGACTTTTTTTTTCTACATACGGCTATACAAGTAAAATTGTTTCTATTAACTATCTTTAAACTTATTTAATTCATTTTATTATGCTAATTTTGATGTTAGTCTCTATTTAAACATTCAAATAGAAAATACAAAAAAAAAATCGTTTTTTTTTTTTACATTTGAAAATGTATTTCTTGAAAAGGTTAATAAAATTAGACATGAAATTTCTAAATACAAAATGGGAGTAAAAAGAGGAAAATAAATTTTTTAAAAATGTATCAAATTACGTTAAAAATTGCATAACATTATAGCTTTACTTCTTTCTTTTTTTAAACACTTTTGAAAGTTAAAAGTAAAAGAAAAATATGATGAAATTTGAATAATAAATCTTTCTTCCTCTTATTTTCTCTTTTTGCCTTTTAGTACCCCTCCCTTTCCCTCCTCTTCTACCTTCTACTCCTCCTCCTCCTATCTTGGTTCACTTTCCTTCAAGGTCATACTAAAATTTTGCTGCAAACCTAAATTAGCATTTATCGACCTGCTTTTCTTGCTCCAGTGAAAAAGTCTGGGTACTTTTTTTTTTGTTCGCAGTGCGGACCAGGTTGGTTAAAAAGAAAGAAAAACCAAATCATAATGGTCTTTCAAATCTTCCATGTGGGTTTTGAATATAACAGTTTTAACATCCTCCTTTTAAAGCTAGGGATCTTCTTCTTTTTTTTCTTTTCTTTAAATCTTTTTAAAAATCTTTTTTCCTAAACTTTCCCCTTTTCCTTTCTTCCATGTTACTCTCGTTCCCTCTAGCTAAGTATAGATACTTAGAATACACGCATATACATACCTCTTTTTTTTTTTCTTTTTTTAAAAATCTTTTCTCTAATTATCTAATATATCACATGGAACTCTAATGGCACATGTGATATAACAACACTAACAGTAACTACAGTTGAGACTACTACTATTGTTATTGCTGGTACTATTACTAGCAACACCATTAATGCCGTCGCTTCTGCTGCTAACAGCAGGTAAGAAACTAGCTTGGCCTTGAAAATTGTTTCTTTCATCATAAAACATATGCTGTAATACTGGCTAGGTCATAGCATGACAAGTAATCACTTCTCTCTCTCCCTCTCTCTCCACCCACTATCCATACCTTCTCTCCCCTCAAGTTGGACTGTTTTTCCTGCTTTTCCCCCTTTTATGCCCCCCTTCCTTCCCTTTCCCTTTTTTTTTTTTTTTTACCTCCCTCTCATACCGCTACCAGCTGGTTGCTTTGAATGGAACAGCAGATTGGATAGCAAAAAATAATAATAATAATTATAATAAAAATAATAAAAAAAGAAATAGACACAGTAGAATGTAATAGCCAAGCTACAAACAGAATCGGCTTCTTCTTTCAAGTAACATAATTGTAGATTGCAGTTGTATCGAATAGTGTTGGACTGGACTTTGAGTGGGTGGGCATTAAAACTGTTATAATTTCTGATTGACTACACATTGGCCTGTGTGTGTGTATGTGTATGTGTATGTGTGTGTGTGCGCGTGCGCGCGCATCAAAGCGAGATAAAGAGCACATGGTATTTGTTACAACGTGTGCAAGCATTTCAGATCGTTAGTTATCCACATAAATAACTAATAAGATAAAAACGACAAAACTCTAAGGCTGTTGTTAGCCTTCTCTATCAAGTATATATATATATATATATATATATATATATATTATATATATATATATATATATATATATAGTGTGTGTGTGTGAAAGAAAAAAGAACATGGTAATATCATTACTAATATAAGAATAACTTATGTAATTGTTACCTTTTCATAAGTAAAGGTAAAGTTGTGTTGTTTGGAGTAAGATCAGTTATTATCTGAAAAAAAAAAAAGAACATGTTGTGCCAACAGTTAATATCATTACTAACAGATTGCATTTTTCTTCTGTGAATTTAATATATCATTCACAGTCTATTAGAAACAGTTATTGCATTTTTATATCTATATATTAGTACTCTTGTTCCTTAATCTTCCGACCGTTATCATTTTACAACACCCTCTGGTTAAAAATGAAACTGTTCAAATCATCCAAGATGAAATGCGAGAAATGTAAATCCTGATAATCTGGTGTTATTTAATCGCCGAATTCTTATGTGTGCTGTCACCTCGGCTAAATAATGGACCATTCCATTTTTATTATAAAGAAAGGGAAGAAAAAGGACATGCTATACAGAAACAATATTATAAAAAAGAAAGAAAGAGAATAGAGTAAAGATAGAGAGAGGGTGTGATCACATGGAAGCAATAATGCTATGTTTCAATTGAACATAATGAAAAGAAGGAAAGAAAGAAGAAAAAAGTGTGAGAGAGTTAAATCAAGATTATTATACTTTTTACATATTTAAGTATTTTGCAATAGCTCTTAAGTAAACATGTCAAACCTTGTAATAATTAAATCATCATTCTATGCTATATCCACGGGTAATGCTAGTAGATAATAATAATGAAATTAACTATTAATTAAAAAAAATAATCAAAGATAGATTTAAAATTTTAAATTTTGAGTGATGGCTGTCTTGTTAAAATGTGATAAAATTTACAAGAAAATGGTTGGGTTTAGTTTAGCAAAAGAAATACAAGTTATATATCATTTATAAGTTGGAAGTCTAAATCAAAGCCGGATGTCCTGAATTAAATTCTATTGTCCAATCAGGATCCTTGTCTAAAATTGTAATGTACATACATACAAACAAGTAGAATAGTCTCTCTCTCTCTATATATTTATATTTATATTTATATTTATATTTATATTTATATTTCAACAGAGAAGATATCCTTCCTGCCATTGAACTTTTCAGGTTTAGAAAATATTCTGATCCTTAAGAAGAGAAAAGATAAGTGTCATACTTCCTATAAGTGTGTTATAGTGATGTGTAAAGACAGATGTTTTTAATCACATAAAATGATTTACTCAAATTTTGGACAAATAAAAACAATGCTAGATATTTGTTTCCATTATCTTAGTTTTCTAAACAACTTTCTTTTTATAAGTGTCATGGTATGTTGTCAAATTGAATGCTTTCAAAATACATACATAACAATAATGAATTAATGTACAAATAGTTCTGATAAAGTTGTTCTAAATATTCTATGAATGTAAATAATGTTGAAAATTGTTAAAGTAACAATCCTCGTGTTCCTTATTTGTACAAGCATTATCATCTTGAAACATCCTCTGGTTAAAAATGAGACCATCCAAGTTGTCCAAGATGAAATGCAAAAATGTAAACCCTGATTTTCTGGTGTTGCTTATCTGCCAAATTCTTATTTCTTATGAGTGTTGTCACCTCAGTTAAATAATGGACCATTCCGTTTTTATCATAAAGAAAGAAAGAAAAAGGACATGCTACACAGAAAAATATAAGAAAAACAGAGTAAGGGAAAGATATAGAGAGGGGTGAGCACATGGAAGTGATAAGCTAATCTGTTTCAATCGAACATAATGAAAAGATAAAAAAGTGAAGAAAGAAAAAAGAGGGAGAGAGAGAGTTACATCAAGATTATTATACTTTTTACATATTGGACTATTTAGCAATAGCTCTTAGGTAAACATATCAAATGTTGTAATAATTAAATTATCATACTGTGGTATATCCATAGGTTCTGCTAGTCATGAAATAATACAACTGATAGATGACAAGATATGGAATAAATAAACCTTACATATTATGGTGTTGGAGCTCTTTTATTAAATACACCATGTAAGAATTGATAGTTTTCAAGCTTCACACAAAATGTAAGAAAGGGAATCTTTTTCAAATTTAAAAGAAGTTAAACAAAACCCAACACTAAAAACAAAACCTCAAACATTTTAGTCCATTGCTTTAATCTGCAATTGATTTTGTAATTGTTCTATAACCAATTCTCAATTAAATATACTTCACTTATAGAATTCTGGATTAGTGAAGTTGGTTACTTCACACCTAATAGTATTTTAGATATATCCGTAATTTAAAAAAGAAAATAAGATTAATTTTGGACGAAATTTCATACATCCCATTTTAGTACTTCACATTTTCTTTTCTTTTCCTTCACTTTTCAATGTAAAAAGTGAAATATTTTCTGTCTTGAACTTTCTAACAGGAACTGTGAGTTTCTCGAAAGTTTTCCTAAGTCATTTTGACTTTACTTTCTGAACTCATCATTTCTCTTCTTCCCAGTTCTTCTTATCATCTGCTGATTCTTTTCATATCTACTTATACAGCTGAGATGGGGGGGGGGAGCATCCATCTTTTGCTTACTTAAGATTAATATTTACAGAAGATTACTTTGCTAAAAATAACACAAAAGAAAGAGAGAAAGAGAGAAAGAAAGAAAGAAAGCTTATATTCAGAACATAACCAATAAACATTTAGTTGGATCTGTTATTTGACTTAGTTTTTATAAGTTGAATGCATTCTACTGACAGTCCTGTTGGCTGAGGCTTTAAAATACACCGACTGCACCTCTGCAGAGGGTCAGACCCCCCTCTTCAATGGGGCCATCTGTTGGTCGTAGGTAGCAACCTGTGATGCTTAAGAACGGAATCCTGCTTGATGAGCAGTCCATGACATGCAACATTCCTCTTAGACCTTTACTTAGGTTAGATGGACAGTCGGAGAGGCCCCCTCCAATCAATCAACTGGTGACCTCAAACCCTAGCACTGATATGATTGTCCCAACTCTATTGCCCTTATGGCAAGCCCCAACCCTTTCTATCATATATGTACTAGAAGGCAGTGGCTGAGGGTCTTTCATGTCCTGGGAATGACGTTAAACTCTATCTGATGGTGAGGTTCCAGTTCTGGAGGTTTGGGGAATGTGGAGCACCCCTTCATCACCATTTCTCCCAGGTCCACCATGACACGGAGTGTTAGTACCTGTTAGGGTCCCATCTATGGGTTAAATAGAAAAACATGTTTATAAAAAACGTAATTAAGTATCCATCAAGAATGAATTTATTTCAAAACTTTATCAGCATTAAATGACCCACCGAGGTTGATATGCTGTAAAACAAAACAAACACAAAACATTCTACTGAAATACAAGATACTTTTCTTGTAATATTGCAGAAAAAAACCCATTAATGCATAAAATGAAGCCAGAAAGTTTTTGACCTCCAATACTCTAGCCACATTTGGTATGACAAAGAACACCTTCAGTCTAATGTAATTAAAACCCAAACACAGCAAAATAATTTGATTATTCTTGTAGAATGGTCTATTTCTTGTGGACTTGCTTAAAATTAAATTTTATTGGATCAAGCTTACAAAACGAAACTGCCTGTGTTTTTTTAAATTAATATCATGAGCCCTTGGGTACAATCAGTTGAAATATGGAAACAAATATTTTCTAGAAAAATCTCAAACTTTACAGATCAATATATCATGACTTAGGAAATATGATTTTTCTAATGAAATTTATTTTCATCTCAAAAGTAAATCCTTTCACTTGAAGTTAAATAACAATGAAACTAATTAATATTGAATGGATGAACACTTGAGAATATGAGGAATATAAAAGCCAGCATCCATTTCATTTTGATCCATCTCTGGATACTCCTCCTCCTCCTTCATCCTATCTCTTACTTGAATTGCTAAGTCTTTCTACACATGAAATCATTTAAATTAATCATCAGCATCAAATAATCGATTGGCAACCATAAAGTAAGAAAAATTCTGTTTTAAAAATCAATATCAATGATAATTGTATTGAAATGTTATTAGTCTAATTAGTTAAATGAAATGTTGTTTTCCCAATTTAGATGATTTTATTCCAAGTATAAATCTCAAAAGATTGCATCTTGTATTAATGTAATCAGATGAATGTTTGTGTTTGCACTCAATTATCTTTTATGAATGAAAAATCATTTTACACAATTTGCATCTTATTCATTGCAAACAGAATTGTTAGACAAATCTTCTATTTATTATTTTTTTATATTAAAAATAGATCTTGACACACTTTATTATTTTGTCCATAAAAAAAAGTATGGTTCTTTCATATCAACATTATATTTAGATAAGTTTTTAAAAAAACAGCAACAATATTGATTCCTTTTTTTAAATTTGACACAGAAAAACAATATTGTAAAGCATTAAATGTCTTCATGAAATGCATTATTTTTAGAACTTTGTTAATGCTTACATAATGTGTAAAGTTTTGCTGAAATCACAAACATTCTTATTGATATACTTCATAAATTGCTGAATTTCTTTCTTTTTATATCATTAGGTTGGTTGGTTGGATTTTATCGCCTGTCTGGTTATTTTATGCCAAAGATCTTTTGTTTTATTCATTCTTGATAGTATTCAAATTTTTTTTTTGAAACTCAATTTTTCTACTTAACCCATAGATGGGACCCTAACAGGTACTACCACACTGGGTCAGAGTGGAACTGGGAGTAATGGTGATGAGGGGTAATCGACACTCCCCAGAGCTCCAGTATTGAAACTTCACCACTAGATGCAATTTAACATCATACCCAGGACAATATATCATTACATATAATCTTTAGGAAATTCCATTTAATATATAATACTTATAAGTAAAGATATAAATATTTTTTTTACAGATTCTAGGATGTTTCTAATGTTTATTTTGATCAAGAAAATCTTTGATTTGAATCAGAAATCCCTTACATGTTAATCTGTATGTTGTCTTAAAGACTAAACAAATGAAAAGTGTTTAGAGTTTAGAGAAATATTCTTTTGTTTTTTTGTTGTTGTTTTTACTTTCTTTAATTTGTTGCTCTACTCATTGGTCTGTTTCCATCTTAGATAACTGTGCATCATCTTCAACCAACCAACCAGCCAGTCCACTGCCAACCTTGCCTACATCCCACCTGCTAAATACATTTGCCCTTCTTCTTGTTTTCTTTCTCCTCCTCCTCCCCCCTAACATATTTGCCTTGCTGATGATGTCTCTGCTGGATTCTCTCATCACCATGGTTACTGCTACAGTGCAAGTCAATAAACATCAGTGTTCCGAGTCAGGGCAAGGCAGGGCATTTGAAAGGCTGGAGTGGAGATTTACTTTTTCTTCTTTTTTTTTTTTTTTTTTTTTTTACTTTCTTTTTACTCTTCATCTTTTCTTTTTTTTTTCTTTTTCCTTCTCACTTTCCTCTTCTTCTGTTTTTATTTTATTTTTATTTTTTTTATCTTCATTCTCTTATTCAACAGTTTGTTTCCGATGTAGAAAATGTCAAGGACGAATTAGGAGAAAATAGCCATTTTACTTTTAAAAGTATTTTTCATTTTCATTTAAGGAAAACCAAAAAATTCTTTTAAAAATACAGTTCAGTTAAATAAATGTACAGATTTTTAAAATTGTATCATTTATAAAAGATTTTTTTTTAATTTTAAAACATCTTTTTAAAAATTTTCTCTACCTTTAACTCTATGCTATCTTTTTTTGAACAGATTTTATGGTGACTATTCAGATAGAATATTCTCAATGATAAGTTACATAACAACAATTCTTCCAAGCCATAGTTGTATCAGTGCTACTGTACGGCTGCACCACTTGATGTTGATGATGATGATGATGATTCAGATAGATTGTTGCTGTACAGGTTTTAAAATTCTTTCATTTATCACATATCTAATTGTTTAAAGATTTTCTAATTAAACCTTTCTACCTTAGATTTTAAAGCTGTTTAATTAATAATTAATTTTTCTATTCCTAGGCGGATGCCTAGGAATCGCAAGGTTCTGGGTTCGATACCATCCCTCGCCAACTCAGCACTTAAGTAGCACAGCTTGGGAAATCTAAACTGTGTGGTAAAGTGGGGAGGTGGTAATAGGTGTGCCGCTCTACCTTAGCAAAAACAATCTCCCTGGTTTAGCACTAGTAAAAAGGGGAAAGAATCCCTCACTGTCCGGCTGATACCGACAATAGGCCACTCTGTCAAGTTTTTTTTCTACTACTTTTTCTATTCTCAGTTACAATGTTAGGAATTTCTCTTATAGTTAAGGTTAAAAGTGCATTAAGTGTAATTCAAAACTGAACTTTGGTCTGTTTACCAAAACTTTTCTCATTCCTCAATGATACTTACATCAGAAAAATAAGGCTTAACAAAGTTTGGCTTTAGGTTACCCTTACCATGTTTTTAACCTGAATTATTACTGTATAATGTTTATTTCTAAAATCCATCTCAAGATAGCACTTTCGAAGTTAGTAAAATAAGATAGAAATTTTGTAAGAGTCATGCTCAATGAAAAATGTGAATTTTATTAATTCAAAACTAGCTAGTTCAATTGAAAATTGTTTTTATTTTCTTTTGAATAAATGATCAATAAAAAGCTTTCAAAATTAGCACCAAATCCAGAAGATCAGACCTTTTTGTCATCAGTTTAATAATCTGCCAGTGAGTTTTATCTTTCTCAAAACACCTCTACTTCCCGCAAAGATTTGCATGCTGTATGTAAATTAAGGTCAAAATTGAAGTGCTTGTTTGTTATTCTTATCTTACAAACAGCAGGTTAAAACTTATTACCAAACACTCCCACCCGCACCCCCAAAGGAAATGAGAAGAAAAAATACTCGTTTCCTACTAGGATTAAAGAAAAACAAAAAATGAACTTTTTTTTTAAGAAGTTAGTTTCATACTTTTAAAATCTACCATTATATATCCCTATGGCAGTAATGAATACTAGCAAAACCTGTGGATATACCACAATTTGATAATTATTATGTTTGATATGTTTACTTAAGAGCTATTGCAAATAGTTCAATATGTAAAATGTATAATAATCTTGATTTAACTCTCTCTCACTCTTTTTTTTTTTCTTTCCTTCTTTTCATCTTTTCATTATGTTTGATTCAAACAGATTAGCTTTATTGTTTCCGGGCGCTGACACCTCTCTCTATCTTTCCCTTACTCTCTTTCTTCTTTCTTTCTTATAATATTTTTTCTATGTAGCATGTTCTTTTTCTTTCTTTTCTTTCTTTCTAATAAAAACGGAATGGTTCATTATTTAGCTGAGGTGACAAAACTCATAAGAATTTGGCAGATAAGCAACACCAGATAATCAAGATTTACATTTTTCCATTTCATCTTGGATGATTTGGACGGTCTCATTTTTAACCAGAGGGTGTTGCAAAATGATTATGGTTGTACAATTTAAGGAACATGAGTATTAATATATAGATTAACAAACATTTAAACTATTTTAATAACATTATTATCTGCTTTATTCAATATTATTCATGCCTCATTTCTTTATTTCTTAAAAATGAAAGTAAATTAACTATGAAAAATAAATTATATCTCTTGTATTTTGATTTACAAATTTTAAATGTTATCTTGAGATGGATTTTAGAAATAAAGATTATACAGTAATAGTCTAGGTTAAAAGCGTAGTAAGGTTAACTCAAAGCCAAACTTTTTTTAAACCTTATTTTTCTGATGCAATTCTCATTGGGGAATAAGAAAAGTTTTGGTCTAAAAAAAAAAAAAAGAAGTTTGTCTTTGGGTTATCCTTACCACGCTTTTTACCTGGCCTAAAGTTTTGGCTTATTACCAAGACTTTATAAGAAGACATAATTAGTCATACTTTGATGGTATTTCAGTTTTTATGTATATACTGATTGAAGGACCAGAAATACAATGAAAAATACTTTCTTACCCCATACTCCACCATAATTACAAATGTACACTTTTTATAGTGAATAGATGGAGATGTTTCTTTTGATACTTTTCAGAGTAAAAATCCAAAATATCTTTTTAAATAAATATCTATTGTTATATCAACTTTTGTTAAGTTATTATACAATTATTTTGCTTGATTATTGTGAGCCTTTCAGATTATACAACTTCTTTATTTGGTTTCTATTAGACCTAATGAAGCCCGTTCATAATCAATAACGGTGATAAAATTCTAACACAAAGGAATTAAATTTTAGCAATAATATTATTATTATCCCTAGTGATTATATATTAGTTTGTGTTATCTCTTTTTAAACCTGATTTAAACCTCTTCTTAAAATTGTTAGTATTTCATTTCTCTGTTGTTTTCTCTAAGATTATTTCCTAATGTCTTTTAATTATATGATTCATATCTAAATTCCTTTTCAGTGAATATTTTTGTGTACATTTCATTATATAAAATTATATATATATATATATATATATATATATATATATTGTGTGTGATAGTGATGTATATAAATATTTTTGAACAGGTGCATTTTTCTTTTCTTTTTAAATTCTGATTTATTTGTAAGCTTTCTTTATTTTCTCCTTTCTTTGAAATTTACAAAAGTTTTAAAAAATCCTTCTGCTATTATGTTTTTAGGTTTTTCACATAAAGAACAATCATCAAATGTGAATATATTCAACAAAATTTCATATGAATTTATAGTTAATAAAATCCAAAATTATTTTACAGTTAATTCAAATTTTAAACTAGTGATTAGATTTTTTTCTGATATCACATAAATAAATAAGGAACAAATAAAACCAAAGTTGAAAAAAACAAAAAACAAAAAACAAACTTTTCTTTGGTCAATTATTTTATTTATAATTCTAAAATTATACTTTGTATAATTAAAAGGCTTAATGCTAAAAGTGGATCAATAGTAAAAATACTTATTTCATATTGATTAGGATAATTTTATGATTGAAGTACAAATAGGCTCAAAATCTGCAACTTTTCTTAGAAAGACTAAATGCTCTTTGGTTAACAATGGATAATGAATATCAGGATATCAGGAAAAAATAGAAATAAATTTGACAGTTTATAAGTATATAAAAATGAAAAAAACAAGTTGCATCAAAAGATGATATTTATTTAGCCGATACTACAGTGTTTCAGTTTGTTCACCAAACCATCTTTGGGGCCATCATTTGTGTAAAAAAAAAAAACTATTGATAAAAAGAAGTTTGTGAGCCTTTATTTTTAGTGTGTGCTGGCTTTCTATTGGTACTTAAATATGAGAAAGACATAACTTAAAATGACACATAACATATTTAAGTGATAACTGAAGCCAGCACACACTAAAAACAAAGGATTACAAACTTCTGTTTATCAATAGTTTCTTTTTACACAAATGATGGCCCCAACAATGGTTTGGGAATAAACTGAAATACTGTAGTGTCGGATAAATAAATATCATCTTTCGGTGCAACTTGTTTTTTTCATTTTTATATACTTAAAAATATATTTGTTGTTTCTATTATGTCATTCAATGAAAAAGAAATTAAATTTTATTTCTTTTTGAAAGTTAAATTGAAATTTATTATATTCATTTAATATCTTGAAGCATCAAATAGGTTAACATTTAAAGAAGCTTACCATTTTCATCCTTGTAGTAATTATGATATTTTAGTATCTAATGCTTGTTCAAAAATAAACCCCAACCCCACCCCCAAAAAAACATGTTTATACTATCCCCCCACCCACTGCCCATTGTTTTATCCGGAGAAATGAATCTGCCAAATCAATCCTTTCTGATGTTCTTCCTCTTGCAGACATGTCAAGGATGTTTGACATGTGCCTACCCCACCACCAGCAACCCACCCACTGTCTACCATCCAATAAAAGCATAACCAATACATTGGCCAAGTCAAAATGTTAGTCCTGATTAACTGCTAAAAACAAAAAAAAAGCAAATGTTTTTATTGTTTTTCATTCTTCTAAAAAGAGTAAGCTCCTGTCAAACTGCTTGTACATCAATTATCTAAAAGCAAATGCAAAACAAGAAAAAAAAAAAAAAAAATAAAAGGCAAACTAAAGAAAGAGTAGGAGGCAGATTGGTAATTGAATGAAGACCATGAAGAGAGAAGACCTGACAGGCTGCATAGCATTTGTACTAGTGCCAGTCTTAATATTGAATGTCATGCAACAACTATA
The DNA here is from genome assembly GCA_023376005.1 of Doryteuthis pealeii. Lineage (NCBI taxonomy): Eukaryota > Metazoa > Mollusca > Cephalopoda > Myopsida > Loliginidae > Doryteuthis > Doryteuthis pealeii. Next base: position 84,478,356 of record CM042143.1, on the reverse strand, counting down.
ATAACTTCTGTCACAATGAACAATAGATAAAAATCCATGTAATCTTCAATTCTGAACTTCTTGACATTGATGTACCAAGTGTTTAGATTCTTTTTTGAAACTGGGTCAATTAGAAGACAAAGACATTTTACTTTATAGTTTTTCATTTAAAACATTTGTTGTTTTTTTTTTATAGATTTCTTTTATTTTGGTACTTTTTATAACACCTAATACAATTAAAATAGTTTTCTGTATAAAAATTAGAATCTTTTATTCTAAAATTAACTTTCAAAAGTGTATCTGTATGTATGTATGTATGTATGTGATGAAAAGAGGGTAAATATGACACCTTTTTATCTTCAATTTTCTAATCAAATCTTATAATGGAGATTCAGTGTCTATCTGTAACCAAAACTACATCATTATACCCTCAGGAATTGCATAAATTTATTAATGAGTATTTAATTTATTGTCAAAATCTTTAATACATAGAATAAATCTTATTAATTAACAAAGTCTCTATGAAAATCTGAGTTAGATTTGCCTCAAAACACCCCATGTTATTAGTGCCTTTAAAATTCTGCAATGCGTATTATATCACTACAAAATTAATGTTTACATAATATGTGGTGTGGTTGATTTGCATACTAGTTTTAACAAAACCAGATTTAATGAATAATTTCTTGGTGTTATTGATCTCTAATATTATTGCTTTTTTTCCTGCAATGTATTAAAATCAATCCTATGAATGATGTTATAGAAACCAATTAAAATATAATTAAGATAAGTGTAATCTTTTTATATGCATTCTTATTTAATTATGTTAGTCTTTTTAATTTAGTATATTTCATTACATTAAAACTTAATACTTAAATACTTACGGAGGGTGCATATTCATGTTAGTTAAATTAATCTATTTAAAAATACCTAAGTAAGTAAAAGAGTCTTGGTGATAAAAGACGTTCACTAATGTTCAAATGAAGTAATCATTCCTTAAAATATTCTGCTCATCATAAAAATATTTTAATAACTATACCATAATTATTCATTGATGTGTTCTGATAAGTGTCTTCATATTGGTTATTATATTTACAATCTGTTTAGCCTCTTCTTTAACCATCTTTTATAGTCGGTAACCTTCTTGGAATTTCAAACTAAATCCATGATGGGGGGGGTAGATTGTTCACATTCCACAGTCCTTGACTTGGTGGATATCTCATATCAGTTAATTCTTACTATTTAATTTATCCCTGCTTAGATGCTACTTATTTCTTCCACTAACCCCAGACTATGACTTTTTTTTTCTGACCCAAAGATTAAACTGGGGACAGCTAGATAAACAGATACCCTTTAACCAATAAGCTTATATATCCACTAGGTCATTGTCCTATACAAACATTTAGTGGTGGTAAACTTGGAGCTTTAAACTTAATGTTATTTTGTTTGCCTCTTCTAACCAACAGATATATTTTAAGCAGATCTATTAAATTCATTATCCATTGTTAACCAAAGATCATTTAGTCTTTCTAAGAAAAGTTGAAAATATGTAAATTTTGAGCCTATTTGTACTTCAATCATAAAATTATCCCAATCAATATGAAATAAGTATTTTTGCTATTGATCCACTTTTAGCGTTAAGCCTTTTAATTATACAAAGTATAATTTTAGAATTATAAATAAAATAATTGACCAAAGAAAAGTTGTTTTTTGTTGTTTTTTTTAAACTTTGGTTTTATTTGTTCCTTATTTATATATGTGATATCAGAAAAAAATCTAATCACCAATTTAAAATTTGAATTAACTATAAAATAATTTTGGATTTTATTAACTATAAATTCATATGAAATTTTACTGAGTATATTCACATTTGATGGTTGTTTTATTATTTTAATTAGAGGCTTTGATGTGGTATTATTCATTTCTATGCCAAGCTAAGAAGTTTATTAGAGCCTAACATATGCACTAATTCTTTCAGTTGACTTATCTTACAATGATGTTTTATATCTATTATACCAGTTTCGTTCCACAAATGTTGATGACTTTTCATTTTCTTTCTTCACATATGATCAACTATGCCTGATTTCATCACCTCAGATTATGACTTTTCAATGTACTTCTAGCCTAAACCTTTTAGGGACAACTACACAGGATGAAATATACACAGTTTTTGATCATATTCTTTTCTGAGGAATGCTTAATTTGACAGAGATATCTCTAAAGGGTGGAACTGCTTTTAAATATTGTCCTGATGTTGTATGGACTGAAGATCTTCTGAAACTTTTGCAACATGTCTCTGATCTAAGGTAGACTTAGTGACTGCTAGTTTTCTAATTATTTTACTTGACTCTTCTCATAGAAATTGTTATTATGTTTGCTGAGTAGTTTCTATTCTGAAGGGAGTTTCTCTTGCTGATAATCTTTTATTGATATTGATGCCTCAGTCACCACTTATGAGTTTTGCTCAATGTTGTAAACAGATAGCAATCCCTTTTTTCACAACTGAAGTTCAAATTCTCCAGTGAAGAAGTTTGGCTTTCAATATATTCAGATGCCTTGAACCCATTTTCTATGCAAGTTACTTGCACATCATCCTGAAAAGCTTATTCGTTTTCTGTTTCCTTTTCCAATGTGAAAACTTTCTTATTGAGGGTCTTCTTATTGAGTTCATCTGATCCAGTAATCCTTTTTCCAAATGGTTGGCTTCAGTGGTATTGTTCTTCTTTCCTTGAAGTATCTACTGACATCCCACCATGTCAGTCAAACACAAGCATCATTATAATAGGGAACCATACACAAACCAAGGCTCATGCATAGCTAGTGTTTAAAAATTGTGTGAATCCTCTTGGCATTCCTCTTTTGAGGCACCTTAGGTACTGGATAATAAACCCAGTCCTGCCCCTTTTAGATGAGGGGCTTGGGGGTATGGACTCCTGGGATCATGCTGATATTAAATATCTTACCACTTCAATGGCCAAAGCCACTGGACACTGGGTCTGAAGGCTGGGTAACCATTTTCTTTGAAGTATTCAATATATATATTTGCCATCCCTAGAGATAATACTAAACTCATAGCTGAGCCTTTAGAAGTCCAGTATGTTATTTGTATACAGAATGTCACCATCTCCATTAGGTTATCTATCATGGATTAAATAAAGGGTTAAATTTGAATTCACATATGGTTAGTGACTACAAGAGACACCTGAAGAAGGCCTGAGAGTAGAACAGCCAAAATATTATGATAAGGACACTAGACTGGGCACATTTGAATAATAATGATAATTTCTCATCTCAGAGATTTAGACAGAAACTATGACATGAGTTTATTGCATCTGTAAGTCTTGAACAAAAGAGTTTTCCTTTGAAACCATAAACCACTTAGTTTTTAAAACTTTTCAAATCATTTATTATTGTTTTAATTTCATGTCAGTTATTTTGTATATTTCAAACCTTACTTCATTTTTTTCTGTAATTGTCATGATCAACGGAGAATATTTATTTTTTCTAACTTCATTTTAAATATTCATATTTATCATTTGTTCATCATTGTGAAAATTAAAACAATCTTGTATATAACCACTTGCTTTGTTTTTATATTTTTTTATTTACATTTTTATCAATAATAATACTGAATGATTGTCTTTCAAACAATGATTTCTGTTATTTTTATTTCAACGGTAGTTTTTTTTTTTCTTTTACAATTAATAATAAACAAACTCACTTTGACTAACACAAACACGTAAAAGAATTATATAACTTGTTTGAAATAATCTTACAATCACTATTACATTGTCAATTCCAGGTGTTTCTACTTTGTGGCTTCATCTTGGCTTTTTATTTAAGAAAGAAAAAAAAAAGATCAATTTGGTTAACTATAGGATTTTGTCTGCTTACAAAACTAAATATATATTTAACTTATAGAGATGTGTGTATGTATATGTGTATCTCACACATGTGTGTAAATATATTATAATAATAATCTCCCCAGCTGAGCTGGTTTCAAAGCAAAATTGTTTTACATTTCTGCTTGTTTTACAAAAGACAAGCTGTTATTTGTTGTGGCTTATGGCACCTGTTTCCGCTGAGATTTTAACAAAATCTTCTCTATTTCATTTTGTGCCCAGAAATTGTTCAAGCATTACAATTTAATAGCTGCATCATAATTTAATGAATATGCATCTGCAAGTGGGAATGTATTCAGGTAAAATATGTCACCGTTAATATGATGTACCTATCCATTACAACTTGAAAAATGTCCTTTTTTCCCCCTACATTCCCACACAATATTTTCTTGACTCTTAGTCTTATATTGATTGTAATAACAAACAATTTTCTCATTCTTGGTTCCTGGACAATTTTTCCTTCCAGATGTTAAACTGACTTTTTTCTTGGTGTCTGATGAATAAGAACTAAGAATTGTCCTTCAAAAATGATAGCCACCAATGTAGAATCAACATCATACTCACCTTCACAGGAAGGTTGTGACTAGCGTCCAGTCACCAGACAAAAAAAAAAAGACAGTGTAATCGAATACACTCTGTACAAACTACCAGAACAGTGTTTAGTATATATCCACATTTAGTGTGGATATATACCAAACATTTAGTGTGGATATACCAGCAGCTAATGAGAATCCTGGGTATGGACTTGGCCAAGATATACAAGTGGAATAGCCCAACCTGCTATTTAAATCATCTACCAAGTCTGGATTCTCAGAACAGACTTAGCTTGCAACAAAGCTGAATACTGGTCACTCAACATGAATCTTTACATACTAATCATTCATATTTGTAGGACAGAATATTCAAACAATATTCTTTGACCTTTTTAATAAATTGTAAGTGATAGTGAGCAAAGCAGAATTAGAATTCACTGTAATAAATCTTTTATTTTGGTTATCCTTATTTCAATAATGTGAGATTGCTCTACTTTACTGTTTTGAAGATTGCTTTAATTTTAATAATGTCAGGAAATCTTATTTTTCCTATGTGCTTTTTTGTCTATATGAATATTCAATAGCTCTACAACTTCCATTTGACATTTAAAAAAAATGAAAGTATAATGCATCTGAAGAATTATCCCAGTTTGTTGAGACTACTTTAGTATGAACTCTACTATAGTTAAAATACTACTAAACAATTTCCCTAATCTTTTAATCAATCCCTATAAGTAAAATGTAATCAAAAAAATAATTATAATGATCAGATTCCCAATGTATAAAACCCAAAGGAACTCCTAATAACACTAGAAATCAAAACTCTTAATACTCTATTCATAAAATTCATCAGTTTTATTTGATTGAGATTATAATTATTTTGAAGTGACAGACACTTTTTTGTTTTTTGATGCATTTAGCAATCCAAACTGAAGAATTTGACCCAAACTCTAAGATAAACTTTTTGATTTTGATATAAGAAACTACAGCCAGCAAGAATGTTAAGCAGCTGGTACAAGATAAACATATAGTTAATCCCAGTCAGTATCAGATGTTTTATAAGCAGTTAGAAAGTGACTACCTGAAAAATCATTCTTAAGTCATGATTTCTTTTCATATTTTTTCAGTTAATATACAATAGTATCAGTGAATCATCACCAGGAATAGAGTTAAATCACACTCTGCTGCAGTGAAAATTCTTTACAAATGTATCAATGTCCTTGAGCAATATCGCAGTAGAATATAACTGGTTGGTAATCTTAGTTTTCAACCTCCATTCTTACAACTGAGGCACATAGTCTAACAATTATCAGGAAATGGATGAGGCTGTCTGCATTTCATTTTTCATACTAATGGTCTTGGGAAAGGCATGAATCCGTCTCTTCTTGCAACCCATCCCCCACCAGCTATGGATAAATCGTAGGTCAGACAGGGTTCTTTAGCCTTGTTGCAGTAACCGGTCTAGGAGAAGGAAAACTCTGAATTTAAACCATTTGTACTCCACTTAAACACTTATATTGTATTACATCCTACCTGTGGTGGATGGGTTGAGTGAATACATAAAATTGAGCCAAACACCATTCTTACATCAGACTAGGAGGTTAGATAAGTTAACTCTTAACAGTAGATTTTTCTGTTTGTGAAAATCTATTAGGCAAGATGAAGAATTTATCCACTTGTCTTAATAGGATGGCAAAAGATGTTTAAAGTTTTCTCCAACTTGAAATTGCTAATGTAGTATAAGTCAATCTAAGCAAAAAGTTTGGAACATTTACATATAGGATTGGCCAAAGTAGATTGCTTGGTCTGGCAATGGATTTACAGACCACCTGCAATTACCTTATTGGCTTGTCTATCATCTTCTTACTGGAATTATACAAGTTGCCAATGCTGTACACGCAAAAAAAAAACAAAAAACAAAAAAACAATTATTCTTACATATACATAAATACATACATACACATTCTAATATTGAAATTAGTTTTATATCTAAATATTGTTAATTTTATATACCTACTTGTCTGGCTGAAAATGGCCTTTTGGATGTATTTTAATGGAATCTTAATTTCTTGCTTTTCATTATTTTAATAAGTCTTAGCCAACTCAGAATTTTCATCTGAATTTTACATCCTTTAGTTATCAATTCAAGCTTTTTATTACTGATTCAATCTTATGTAATTCACATTCATATAACAATAAAATTATCTATTAATTTATATTCAACCCATATATATTTTCTTCTCTTTTAAAATAATACAGGTTTTGTTATTCTAAATGAGAAAAAAAAACAGGATTTTGATATTATTAGGAAATATTTTATTATTTTAGTAATAAGGTTTTATTTTTGTATTTATTTTTTTTGTAAATTTACATTCTAATTGGTATAATGCATTTTGTACAAATTTCAAGTTCATATGATTGGTTATATTTTTGTGTTGTATATATATATATATGTGTGTGTTTAAGTGTGTGTATATATATATATATATATATAAGAAATGACTCTTTGGAGAAAGAAAAAATGAACAATTTATTTTTAAACTACAACATGCATATCATATATACACATGCATGCATGCACACATTCTCTCTCTCTCTCTCTCTCTCTCTCTCTCTCTCTCTCTCTCTCTCTCTCTCTCTCTCCCCTCAAGTTATAATTCTGATAACCTGTAAGAGTAAGCCCATGTATGTAAAAGCATATGTGTATCATGTTTCATCAGTAATACTGGTTTTGTTAGCTCACAAAAGAAGACAGAGTATGAATATTGATAATCCTCCAGTAACTTTGTTTCTGTTAAATATTGTGAAAGAAATAATGAATATTAATCAAATTTTAATCTATATTCTCAAGGAGTGAGATCCCAATCCATCAAAAATAATATGAATTTCTTTATGCTTTGAAAAAAGGCCAAACACATTATTCCCAATAGCATAAAGGGAATTGGATTGCCCAAGATTCTACTCATTTCTTCTAGTAGGAAAAGAATGTATTTACACAATATTATATATATTTTAATATATAGAGAGTTAAGTGCCATTTGGCACAGGGTCAGATGTGGAGTAATGCAGCAGAAAAATTGTTGCCTCTGGAGAGTCTGTCTGTTTTGAAAATCACCAGTAGAAATTCTGTTTTTCTTTTTTTCTTTCTTTTTTGCATTAAAAGAAAAGAAGAAAAAATGCATCTCTCGACTTCTAGAATGTTATATAAACTTATATAGTCCAAATGTTTTCTAAAGACTAGGAAATTGTCTATTACTTAAATGGTGCTACTCTTCTTTAAAGTTATATTTCTAACTTATAAATATAATGTTTTTTTATACAAACTAGAATAATCTATTCAATATTTCTTTCTCCTTTTACTTGTAAGTCTTTTTCACAGATCTATCACTTCTTTGTAAAATATAAGACTATATGCCATTAGATCTTCTATTCAATATATATATATATATATATATATATATATATAGGGCAGTTGGTGTGTATGTATGTATGTCTGGAGGAAACTATGAAAATAAGACAACAAAGAAAATGTATATACACATTAAATATCACCAATTCTTGCTTTTTGTGCAAAAATTATGGAGATGTGATTTATATTTGAAGATATTCAAAAATTAAGATATACATAGAGATAGCATTGAAAGTCTACTTAAAAATGTTCAGCATTTGTAAATCCCAAAAGTAAACAAATTCATACACTATGGTTCCCCCTCCTCTACCTAATCAATGCTGGGTAACTGCTTCTAGCCTTCAATAATTTTTAGTATTATATGTTCACTTAGAAGAAGAAAAATCATAACTAGGGTAGTGCTATTCCTACTAATATTAAGATTATTTCTAAAACAAGCAATAACTATTGTGTACATATGTCCCTTAGATTAATGTTTCTCAAACTATCTGCAGCATACCAGCAGGATATTTTTCCAATGTGCCACAGACTAGTATCATATTTGTGGCATGTTATTATTGGATTTATGATCAAGTACCAAGTATTTCTATCTGTTATATTGTATCACAGCATGGAGGCATGTGGTGTAATGGTCATTGACATATGAAATGGACTTATCAACATGAGTTCAAATCCTGGACAAGACTGTTTGCATTTCATATAGCGCTAATAACCTTGAGAAAAGTATGCATCTAACTACTCTCCCTCCAGCTATGGATAAATAGTAGGGAAGACTAGGCTATTTAGCCTTGGTTAGGTAATCAGTCTAGGAGAAGGAAAACAATGAATTCAAACATGTTAAACTCTGCTTAAGAAATTGACCTTGTGTCACATCCTGCTGGTTGATAAATATATATATTGTATCACAGCATGTGAAAAGAATTAAACAATACTGAAAAATATTTTATGCATTTTCATTTTCACATTACATGTTGAATATATTATGATAATGTGAAACTGGAAATTCACCACATACCTGCTGTTAATGACTTTCATACCAGCATTGGTATGCATACCTTTACTTTGGGTAGCATTGTCTTAGATGATGCTTTCTGAATATTGGATCCAGTATCACCACTTACCTTTAATAACAAGGTAGAATAATATCATTTCTTCATAAGTAACATTATAAAGTTAGAAAAGTAAATATTTACTAACATTCTACCATGTCAGTTGAACACAGGGATCATTATAGTGGTGAACCTCAAACAAACTGAAGCTAGTGTTTAAATATTGTGTGAATCCCATTGACATCTTTCTTTTGAGGTGTCTGAGGCACTGGGCAATAAACCCGACCCTGCCCCTATTAGACGAGAGGGCAGATGCTGCCAACGGGGATGCCCCCCCTGGGATCATGCTAATTATTAAGTATCTTAATCTGAACACAGGACCTCAAAGTCAGCTAAAGTTAAAGAAGTATGTTGAACTCCTTACCCACAAACAAAGCCGTCCATAACTAACTGACCCATTGTGTTTATTTGATTTATTTATTTTTTGTTACTCCTTTTTTTTTTTCTTTTTTTTGTTAGTGTTTTGCTTTGTAAATTGACATTGTCTATTTCTTTTGTCAACATTTTCAACTTGGTTCAGTTGTTGTTTGTTATTCATTATCTTTTCCTATTTTGTATTCTTCTTGTTCTCTCCAATAAATTCTCAACAGATCATTTTTGATTCCTTTGTTATGCTTGTTGCTATCTTCACAATAACCATTGTATTGTAGCACTGCTACCACATTATTTAACTATGAATCTATAGATTTTTATGTAAACATTTACTGACACTGTCTTTTATCAATGTGCATATGTTTGCTGAGATATGAAACTCCTTTTAACTTCACCAAAAGTCATTGTGACATTTTCCAGTTACTATTGTGGCTCAAGATGTAACAAAACAAATATTTTTCCTCTTTTTTTCTTCTTCTCTACTCTAGAGAAAAAGTTTAATTTTTTTATTTTATTTAAATCTATATGCACTTGAATAATATTGATATTTCAAATCTTTTTTGAATACAATAGTCACTTCAGAAAAAGACATTCAGAAGAAAAAAAAAATCTATATTGTATCTTAGATATTTGCTTGATTTCTTTCTTTATTTTACATTTCTTTTTTGTCTGTCTGTAAATATTTTTCTCTATCACTCTTTATTATCATGCTCTACTTCTTGCCAAATATTTGTGATTCAGGTGGCCAAAAATATTTTTCACTATCACCGTATTATATACAATAATACTTCATACTCTAGATCTCAAGCTTATATTTAGCACAGTGGGGAGAAAAAAAATTATCCTTTTTAAAAATACCTTTGACTCTGACAAGATTCATGAGCATTATATTGACCACTAAACAATAGAATCAGTTTAACTTCTCAAAGGCCAAAATAATGTAATAAGTATTATTAAACTGTCATCAAAGATAGGATTACAGATTCTCAAGCGTTTAATTTTGCACTCTCAAACGTAAAGTCAATTTAGAAAATAAAAATAAAAATTTATACGTATATAATTTTTAAATCATCACTTGTTTACTTGTAACTCATATACAAGTTGTTTTTTTTACAGTGAATATATATATATATATATATATATATATATATATATATAGAGAGAGAGAGAGAGACAGAATGTGTCCTTTATCTAAAGAAGCACTATAAGAAAAAGTAGATTAAATCTTGTTGAACAGTTTCTGTAGTGAGAGTGGGATGTTCAGATAAGTATTTTGTGTATGTGGGATCTCAAGAAATATTAGACCTACAAAAACATACTGTTTGCTTAGCACACACACACACACTCAGACACACACACACACACACACACACACACACACACACACATATATATATATATATATATATATATATATATATATATATATATATATATATATATATCCTAGAAACCAATTGCAGTAAGAATCAACAGGTCTTGACCAAACTGTTCAAGTATGTGTATTAAATGAATATACAGTATTTAGAAAGAAAAAAAAATAGAATCACTTTTGTTATCAACCTAGTCTATCTTTTTAAAACTGGGTTTGTCTATAACTTAATATAAGCTGTTTACAGGAAAAGACATAGTTCAAGAATTAACTAAAATACCTCCACAACTTGTTACAATATAACCCTGGGTGTGTACCTTTTTAAAATTGATCATTCATCATTTTTTAAAATTTTATAAAATGGTATGAATGAACTTTATTTTTTATTTTTTTTTTTTAAGAGGGGGTTGTCAACTCATTCAAAGAAGATTTTTTTTTTTTTTTCACATTATTCCAATACACCCTTACACCATTCATATTTTACATAAAAAGTAATTTTTTAAATAATTAAATAAAAACATTTCTTTTCTGAAAAAATCCGTTACTAACCGACCATGAACAAGTTAAAACTCTACTTTTTGAAAAAGAGAATTTTTCTCTTTTTGAATTTGAAGTATTTCTTTTTCTTGTAAAAACTGTTACACCGAAGGAACGCGACATAGTAAAAGAACATGATGTAGTGAAAGAGCGAGAACACAGTGAATGAACAAGACAAAGTGATCACACGCTTTTTGGATAAAAACAATGCATCCAGTTTTAATTTAAATTATTTTCTGCTTCTCTCTTGATGAGTCCAGATTAAAAGCATTTACATCTAAAAACGGACCTAATTATCATTATGCTCTGTTGATGATTTTTTATAAATCGAAATATTGTCAATATTAGCAATGAAAAAGATATAAAAATATATTCATTTTAACAACAAAGTGTGCTTTTCATACCCTTTTATCTATCTATCTATCTATCTATCTATCTATCTATCTATATATATATATATATATATATATATATATATATATATAATATAATCTATTCATGTGTGTCTGTTTTTTCTTGGTTCATTTGTTGAGGTTTGGGTTAAAATTATGTAACCTACTTCTTCATACTGCAAACAAGTTTCTGACTAGCCTACTGTATTACTTGACAAAGGTATCAATTTCTTTTTTCCAGATCAGGTTAGCTAATTGGCATATTTTACCATAAAAAATCAATTATTAAAAAAGGAAAAACAGATTATTTGATAAAATAAAATTGAAAATGAATAACTATGTTTTATCATTTATTTTTAATCTTATTTATCAAAAACCTTTTTTTTTTTTTGTTTTTTTTGTGTTTTTTTAAAGAATTGATTGTTTTGTTGATAGCTTTTTTTCTTGATTTCAAAGTGTTGCTCTCAACCTTCACCTTGAAAATTGGTAATTCTTAAAGATTTAGTAGAAAAAAGAATTGATCAATAAGTCTGTAGTCTGACAATTGCTAACTGAATTTGCAATTGTAATTTTCACTGTACAATGTTTAACCTATGTAAGTCGCTATTGAATTATGTGCATTGACAAAAAAGGAGATTTTGTTGTATGAAATTAATTTCTTATTTCAACATTAGGCTACAGACATATCTGATGGTGAGGTTCAATTCTGGAGCTCAGGGGAGTGTGAAGTACTTCTTGATCAGCATTCCTCTAAGGTCCACTCTGACTTGGAGTGGTAGTACCTGTTAGGGTCCTATTTATGGGTTAAATAAAACAACATGAATTTTTAAAAATGTGTTTAAAAAAATTGAGTCAAGAATGAATAAAACAAAATGTCTTCAGCATGAAATAACCCAAGAAGGGTTGACATGCCATAAAATCCAACCAATCAGCCAACCAAACAAATTTGCAATAATCCTACATTACTCAGCTGAATGTGAATTCTGAAAGGTAAACAAAAACTGAATATTTTTTCTTGTGTTCAACATAGACCAACTGATTTTGCAAAACAAAAAATGTTGGACTATCACAGGTATGAGATGTGCAAGAAATCACCCCTTTTATTTATAGACTTTCAGTATGTTCAAAATCAGTAGCAGACATTGATCAATGAAAAAATACATAGAATACATTTAAGGTTGTTGGTAATTGACCTGAAATCAGTTGCTAACTGGACTTAATATCAGAAAGACTACAACTGGATTCTCTGCTACAAGTACACACTTGTTTAACCTAGGATTTCAAGGAATACAACCGACTTTCTACTACTGAGACTATTTTACTATTGGATTTACTAATAGGAAACTTAAATGCCTAAAATGGTGACCAGAATCACAATTAAAAAAAAAACAGTCTCTTTACTTTCTAGACTAATCTTGCCAAAGAAATTTTAAACAAGTCAACAGTTATGCTTTAGTTTACCATTTTATTTCTGTAAAGAAATACACATACAATAGCAGTGTGCTTTACAGGATGTTAAGTATTAAATGACTGTTTAAATTTCTTTTAAGCTCTTGTTTATATATATAAAAAGAAATAGTTTGTGTATCTATAAAATCTGATATGATAGTCAAATAACAATATAAACTTTTCAGCAAGTTTCTTTTTGTCATTTTTTCAGATCACATTTTATGTAGGATTAGATAATCTTAGATTCTCTCTCTTGTATATATGTTGTTGTCATCTTATCATTTATCAGGACACTAAATTTGAGAAGGTGACTATGCCTCATATGTAAAATAGGATTAAAGAAGCACAAGTCAAACATTGTGATGTATAAGTGTTGAATTTGAAGAAAAAGACTTTAACTAATAGTCATCTTGTTATCAACATCTCAAATATCTTGTTACTTTGAATATCAAATTACAAATTATTCTCTAATCTTCTTTCATAATTTTCAACCTTTATGTTTATGTCAAATTAGTTTTAGATTTCTTATTCTGACATTATTTTCATACAAATACATTCAATTATATCAGCTTTACTAGAAGTGAAAGTGTGTGTACTTGAAACCACCCCTGTAACATTCCCAGTTGATTTTTTATTTGAGGTTATTGTTATTTAATCATATTAGTTAAATAGAGCTGTGTAAATGGAGTTCAAAACTGTTTGAATTATGCAAATATCCTCAATGAGAATTTAAAGCCCCGGAATTGGGGGTACAAAAGTGGACATGATTTTGTTAAAAAATATGTCAAATCACGGACCAATTCAAAACAAGAAGTTCAATAATTTCTTCACCATTTCTTTATTTTTGGAGCAATTTTGATAAAACTTTGCATTCTTATGTAAAATTGTATGTTCTTTCTGATAAAATTTTATGTATCTCCATGCTGAGATATATATATATATATATATATATATATATATATATATATATATATACATGTTTTGTTGAACACGGTGGACATTTCATGACTAACAAGTTTCTTTCCGATCTTTTTAAGTTGTTTTCAAGTTCCTCCTGTTTACTCCTACGCTACTCGGTTTGTGTTAAAAAGAACCACAAAAACAACAATATATATATATATATATATATATATATATATGTATATATATATACAATAAATAGATAGATAATAAAAGTAATAATAAATCTCTGCCTAAATCTATATATAGATTAAATATGAGGTAGTTAAATAAACCTATGAAACTTAAGTTACATAATATTTCTGAATAAAGCAATACATATTGGAATCATAAATAAACAAAGAGTAAACATAAATGTGTACACAATTCAAATACAATGCTAGACGTATATTGGTTATTTTCTATCAAAAATTCTGTTTACTTTTCTTTTCTATTTTGTTTAACTTTCTTTCTCTTCTTAGTTATGTAAATACTAACTCATTACTTTATTGAGTATGTTATTGTTATTTTTCAAAGCAAAGTTTTTCAGTTTCACCCAGGTGACATTACCTATCTTGGAATTGTTTTTTTTATTAGGTTGTATACAGATATAGATAAATTTATTTTACTATTTTTAGTAATATAGACATAACAATCAGAGATATATATTTTAAATCTATAGATGAAACTAATACTTTTCATAGTTTCCTTATACTTTTCATATAGACAGTTACAAAATCCGGTATTTATATGTGCTTACAATAATAAAGATCTAAACTATATCATTATTTTAGGAGATTCCTATTAAACAGGATAATGTAATTAAATTGTAAATATAATTTTCTTCTAACCCATCAGATCTTGCTGTATGAGTTTCATTGAATTTTTATTTTTTTAACTATTAACTTTTACAATGTTTTAGATTAAATTTGTAGTTTATGAATAATATGAATTTTGACTGGTATTATGCATCGTCTTAATTCTAGTTAAATTCACTCAGGTTATCCATTCTATGACAGCAAGGAACAGCATGTATTGGAAATAAGAATAAAGAATTAGTTCCACATTCCATTCTGAAAACTTGGTTCTATGTACCAGTTGCTTTATCAACTAAGCTACAAGGCCATGGGAAGCTATCACAGAAGTCCAGATAATATCTATAAAGTCAGACAATACCCCTGTATCAAATTGTACAGTGCCATATTTTTTGTTGATATCTTTTTTAATTATTAGTAGTGTTGATAGTAATTTTGTTAAACCTGTATCCATTATTATTATTAATTATAATTTTAACTAATATTACCTTCTTAATTCTAGTTGCTTTTTATCACAACTCACACAGGCTGTCACTTCAGTACTATACAATTATTAACTATTAACAATAACTAACCATTGCACCATGCACAATGCCCAAGTCACACAATTGAGTTGTCATTTACTAGCTGACCATTACAAGGTATCCAAGTGTCAGATCTGTGTTATAAGTAAAACATAAATTAATATCTTTCATAATTTGCCTATTTCATGTGCATTATTTATTATATGGTTTTACACTACTAATAATGTATAATCTAAAACCAACTGTTGCGCTAAAGATCAACAGAATTATGTGTTTCTTTTATTTCTTTGTATCTGAATTCTTGTACATGCTGAGACTCAAGTAGTTTTGAGTGTTGTTACAATTCCTTTGCCCACATCACTTTCCCATTGTTGGCAGTTATCCATGAAACTTTCTTTTCAATTTTCTATTATAATACATTTACAATATATGTCCATGTAAAATGTTGGATATTTTGTGGTTTAATACAAAATTCCTATACTCTGAACAAGTGCTTCTCAATGTACTATGTTATAATTTACACTACTCCTATATAATTAATATAAATATGATTAATACATACCTACTTCCTTGGCTTTCTTCAGTATCATATATTGTCTCAGGATTATTATTTTTTTACTTTTTTAACTCACTAGTCTAGTTATTAGGTAAGTTTTGAATAGATGTCTGCTCAAGATAAGTGTCATAAATAATACAGACTCTCTATAGATTAAAGTGTTGATCAATTATAAAAGTCTTTCAAAATAAATCATTGCTCCAATACATCTAGTTATGAAAAACAATGCTATAAAGAGCAATTAAACTTATCTAAGAAAAATTTCTAAATATTTTCCTAAGAAATTTTTAGGATTAACCATTCTGGTGTGGTGCATTTGGCAACAAAATTAATGGCTGGAATTAACTTTTGACCATTAAATAAAATAAAAAAACCTTGAAAATAAAAATATTTATTGGAGTTTCACAATCATGATACTGCAATATATTCTGAAAAGCAATTAAGATGTTGAAGGGAAAAAAAATATTGATCTTGTATGATGGTGGGGTGGTATAATTGCACAAGTGTGTTTATAAGAGAATTTTTTATTCCCTAATACTTCTAAAAATGACTGTTTTACTAAAATTTTAGGAGTAATAATTCTTCTTTTTTTCTTCTTTTTTTTTTTTTTTTTTTGTATATTGAATAAGAGACACTTTCAGTGGGTGTATTGCACAAGACTCAAAATTTTAAAGTATTGTGGACTAAAGTTGCATCTTGCCCTCATGCATTAAGTATATTTGGGTGACCCAAGTTTCTCTCTGTACCAAAAGGGTTAAAAAAAATCATTTTATGTAATTTATTATTTAAAATTACAATGTACAACATCTATATGGATGGGCTAATTATTTTTACACTGTTATAGAAGTAAATTTTATTTACTGACATCCCACTATAGCTGTTGAACACAAACTGAAGCTCATGCGAGGCTAGTGCTAAAAATTGTGTGTATCCCTTTGGCATTCCTTTTTTGAGGCACCTCAGGCACTAGGCAATAAACCCAACCCTTGCCCTTTTTAGACAAGGGGAGCAGTTGTTGCCTAGGGTGATGGTCCCCTGGGATCCATGCTGATATAGAAGTAAATTTGGTATTTCAAACACTAAACTGAATCAGTCTAAAAAAATTTCTATTAGACTCTACTTATTTCATTTCTCTTTATCCAGAATTTGATATTATTCTTCCTTTTGTAAGTATTAATTAATTTGGCAATTTTCATTGATTATATGTCCCAACCAATTCAGCACATGAGTAGGACAGTTTGGATAATCTGATCTGTGCAGTAAAGTGGTGAGCTGACGGTAGGTGTGACGCTCTACCTCAGCAAAAAACAATCTCCATGATCAAGCGCTAGCAAAAAGGGGATAGACTCCCTCGTTGTCCAGCTGATACTGACAATAGGCCAGTCTGCAAACTTTACTTTTACTTAAATGCCTTAACTTTTACTTAAAGTTGTGCTCTGGGTGATTGTTGGAGTATATCTAATTTCATAGGATTCTTCTGTTGTTACGTCTTCATCAAAATCTGTTTGATTTACCCAGTCATGAAGATGTCATCAATCTTCAAGATAATATCCATATGATAATATAAAAAGCATTATCACTCAATGAATCAGCATCGTTCATTTAGTTTTATTCTTTGGTTAATTCATTTTGGCATAATCTTCATATATTCTGAACACACACCTTTACTATATGCTGAAATCTTTCTTTCATCTTAATATTACCAGCATAATTTTTTTTTTTTTTTTTTTTTTTTACATATTTTTTATTTATATCTAAATGAAACTACTTATCTCGGCTTAATTAAGAAATCAAAATCTATTACTTTCAATATAGGCTAAGTAAGGATATTTAGTTGTTTAATGTCTACTTGTTGATAATCATCAGTGTTTGTACTTATGTTAAAATGTTTTGGTAAAGAATTGATCACTAGATAAAACTCTATGATGACTAGGCAGTATAATTGGCCAATATTACTGAATGATTCAAGAGAGAGCTAAACATTCAAATTTGTAAACTCAACAAAATATTTCCTGTAATTTTAGCATTATTATTGTTTGTGAACACTCTGCTTTACTAAAAATAAGAGCTGTCAAAGGGTAGATAAGCTCCAGAGGAGTCAATGGCCACCTAGACCAATAATAGTAGGATTGCGGAACTTACTACTCATATAAATCCCCAAATGGCAAGCCCCAACCCCTTTTTATCATATGGGTGCTAGAAGGCAGTGGCTGCGGGTCTACATGTCCTGGGAATGACGTTAAACTCTATCTGATGGTGAGGTTCCAGTTTTGGAGGTTTGGGGAATGTGGAGCACCCCTTCATCACCATTGCTCCCTGGTCCACTCTGACCCGGAGTGGTAGTACCTGTTAGGGTCCCATCTATGGGTTAAATAGAAAAATGTATTTATAAAAAAATTGTATTATCCATTAAGAATTGATTTATTTCAAAACTTTATCGGCATTAAATGACCCACTGAGGTTGATATGCCGTAAAACAAAACAAACAAACAAACAAGCAAACAAATCCCCAAATGGGGTAGATGTGGCTTCTTAGCTTTGGATGGCAATCCATCTAGACAAGGAAAAGTCTGTTATAAAACCTCTACTGCCTAGCAACTATACCTCATTCCAAGAAAAGGCTAGGGAAGTAAACCCCAAAATCAAACCCAGAGCTAGAGTACTTAAGTTGATGTGATGCGGAACTTCAGCACTGTCCAGCAACTCCTGTGACATTATCATTGCCAAACTGCATTGTTTTTTTTTGTTTTTTTTTGCCTTTCCTTTGGACCACAACAGCAGTATATAGAGTGGAACTGCTGCTTGGGTGACAGCTCATCCTTCATATCAACCCGCCCAGGCTATGCAGTTCCATGTTTTTTGGACACTATGCCATTGTCTCTAGTAGACAGATAGATGCCATGTTGTTTAATGTTTTTATTGTTAGTATTGCCTATGAAAGCCTTATTTTCTTATTGTACAACTCTTACAAAGGAACAGATAACCCTAATTCTGTGATGTTTTATATAAAAACTAATACTAATATTAAGGGTTTATAATTCTGCTAGATACTGATGAAGAGGCAGGCACAAATTCATTAACAATGTTCTTTTGTGGAAGTCAGCACATGGGCACGCCAGTATGGGCTGTCCAGCAAAGACTTACATTTACCAATTCTGTGCAAATGCTGTATGCTATGCTAAGGACCAGCTGGGGGCAATGAATGATAGGGACGGTTGGCGAGAGATTTTCATGGATATCTGTGCTACTCACATGATGATGGTGATGATGATAATTAGTTTGACTCTTTGTCTTTATATTAAAGATAACATCATTTTTGTAACTTTTACATGGAACTGATATTTATATCTAGACAATAGAATAGTAAAGTTTTGTTATTAACTGTAAGTTTACTGACTATTAATATCAATACCAATAAAATCATTTTTATTTAATTTTGGTCACTTTGACTTTGGTAACAACAACAGCCATCTTCTTTTTTTTTTTTTCCTTTGATCATATCTTTCTTATTGGAAGTTTTTTTTTTCTTTATCTCTTTCATTTCTTATCTTTTCTTTTTCTGTTTTTTTTTCTCCCTTCTCTGTTCATCACTTTTCATATCTTGTGTATGCATCAATGTGGCTTCCATTTTTTTTAACAATTTTTCTTCTTTTTTTCTTTTTTTTTTATTTTCTAAAATCTTTTTTTTCTGTCTCACCTCCTTTTTTTCCAGCTGTTTATAGTTGCAGCTGCTACCCATTTCTATTTGAGATGTCAATAGAATCTCCACATTTGTATATCTAACCAGTTCACGCCCTATTTGACTTTGTAATGACAAACTCATCTGTGGTTTTGAAACACATTTTACCTTCGTAATAATCATATTACCTCTAGACAGTTTTATACAAAATAAGTTAAATCACAGCTGAACATTCCTCATTCTATTGCTACTATTGTCGCTTGTTGCATTGGTAAGAGATGGCATAGTAAAAGCTAAAGAATAGAGAAGGACCTTGCTCAGGATTAACTATCTACTATGTAATGTTTGTATTTATTGTTAATGGCTCATATACTATGAACATATTGCCTTCCTTTTGTGCACCTTGATTGGTCTTTGATGACAAATATACCATTTTTTTTTTAATCAAATTTGACCAATTAGCAATTATATTCTCACACTAATTTTGGAAATTTAGTTTATAATTTTTTTTTTATCTCTCTGGCTGTATTTGATGATCATTCTACAGGGTATATGTTTTGCTTTAGACATTATGGTATTTATATTACTTTTTTGGTAAATTGATACTTAAGTGGGTTTAGTAAGATTCCAAGTTGAAACTCTATCATGGACAGGATGTGACACAAGGGTTTTTAAGTGGAGTAAAACTGGTTTGTTTCAGTTTTCATACTCCTTGACTAGGTGCCTAACCAAGGTGAGAGAACCCAGTCTGTGTTACTATTTACTCATAACTCAGTGAGAACAGAAGGATTCATGCCCTTCCTAAGAGCATTAGTGCAAGGTGAAATGCAAACTACCTAATCCAGGATTTGAACTTGGGTTGCCGATTCCATTTCCTATGATAGTAACCATTACACTAAGCATGCCTCTTGAGTTAAAAGATGTATCGTGATGAAAACAACTGTGATTTGACTTTTGCAAAAGAAAAAAAAAACATGTATACTATTAATACCTAAATTGTTTTGTATTAAGTCAATAACTGATAAAAAATATATGAAAGTGTCTGAGTTTCAAAGTAAAATCAAAATCATGATTGAATATTCATTTTTTATTCAATTTTTAACATTCATGACAAAATCTGAAATTAATCATTTCTTGTTTTATTGTAATGACAACATAAAAAAATCTTGTTGATTAATATGCTTCTTCAAAGCGATCATGAATTGTACAAGATCCAAATATGGAAATGAGCTCTTTGCTTAAAGACACATTTCATTTTTTATTTTATTTTATTTTTTTTTTTTTTTTTAATACTTCAAGGCAAAATTGTAGTAAGAAGAAGGATTATCTAAAAGATTATTGGTTTATTGTCCTCTACTCTAGTACTTATTTCTATAAATAAATTCACATGGCAAAATCTTTCAGATTTCTAAAATTATGCTCTCCAATTCTAATCGTATTCTCTGGGCTAATCTATGTGAATATCAGGTAACTCTATCCAGTTGACATTAGTGGGTCAGTCAGTCAGTCATCGTTTGGATAATAATATCATCGTCATCATCATCACGCTATGACATTTTGTTTTTCTGTTAATCCACATTTTTGGTTTTTGTCTTTCTTTTTTTTTTCCACCCGTGTCCGAATTCACCTTCAAGATTTATGGCAGTAGAGCAATATATTGTGTAAAATAATCACCAAGTGATTTTTTTTTCATCCTACAGCAACAAGTCAGCTGCATCATCAACATCAAAATGTCAAAGAATGCTGCTGCCTTCTTCTTATACAAAAGATCAATTCTTTTGGTCATTACTGCATTTCTTTTCGTCTTCCCGTCTCTCTCTGTATTATTGTTCTCTATCTCGCAGCACGTATACAAAAGCCAATGTATCTCTGATGCTAAACAGATGTCTGATTTTTCTTTTTTCCATTACCATGAACTTACAGACTCTATATTTCTTTTGTTATCATCTATCCAAACACTTGCTCACTCTATATACAGCTTGCACATTTTTCTATCTGTTCTCTTTCTCCAAGGTTTTTACTGAATACAGCTGATAAATCTTACACAACAGCGCAGACATCTGTCCCAAAATAAAAATGATTTTTATTTTATTTTCATATATAAATCCAAAACACTTATGAATTATCTCAACTTCAGAACGTTTCTTACAGCAATTTGATTTCATACAATGTACATAAAACCCTTGATATAATTTTACAAAAACATTGATACTAAAAGAGTTTAAGGATTGGCAACAATAAAGGCACCCAAGTAGAAAATACACACTTCAAAATATCCAAGTCAAACAACCATACATCTACAATCCAGTGCTATTTGTTATGTAGCACAAAAGTTTAGTTTTTCACTTTTATATGGAGATAATTTCAATTTCTCTGAATTTTTTTTTAGATGAGCCTTGATAATTTGGACTATTTTACTCATCTTTATTGTTCTATACACAACGTTTTGGCCAGTGTGCCCTCCTGCCTTCTTCAGGTATTTCTTGTTGGACTCAGGAACCTTCTCTTTGAACTCTGGAGCCTTCATGTCGTTATCAGGAGTGTGAATTGAATAAAGGGTTCAGTTCCAAGTTTCCCTGTTATGACATAAAGGCTCCCAAGTTCAACAAGAAGGTTCCCAAGTCCGACAAGATATACCTCAAGAAGGCTGGAGGGCACACCGGCCGAAACGTTGTGTTGATAATAACGGAGATAATTTCATTTTTACTTCTATATATTGTCCTTGTATTCCCTCTCTTACATGTATACTTATAATATTTATAAGTTCTAAACAACTTAACTAAGTCCATTGATCCAGATTTATCAAATAGTTTTGAATAAAAGCTATAAAAAAACTGTTTATGTGTGTATGTGCATGTGTATGTTATTTTGACCTCACAACTTCATATTTACTTCATTCATAAAAGAGAACTGTCGATCATGTTTTCTTTCAGCATAAACTCTATTAACTTAAGAATTTGCTTTTTCAATGAAGGTCTACTCTCTGACACATTCTCTTCTTAGTCATTCTTCATTTTGTTAATTTTTTTCCTTTTTTTTTTCTCTCTATTGCTGCTTTGTTTTTTTTCTGTTTTTTTTATTTCACATCTTATTTTCTTTCTCTTTTCTTTTCCTTTTAGATGTCTGTTACTTCTTTTGTAAATGTTTTTAATGCAAGTCTATACTGCTTATTCATACCTTAGTCTGACCATCAGCTACGTTGGCAGTGGCTGTATTATAATCCTGACCCAATATATTGAATTTGAATACTAGATTGTATTGGTTGACGGAGCAATATATCAAGCTGACATAGCTTATAAAGAATTCTGCTACAAACTGCTATGACCATCGATCTGTCTACATTTAAGACTGGACATTTTCACTTGGCTCACAGCATTACTCATAAGCCATCTGTTTTCTTGTTTTATTTTTTGTTTTTCTTCCTTTTATTTTTTATTTTTTTTCAAGGTGTATTTTTCTTTTCTTTTCTGAATTTGAGGTGTAGAGACCATTTGACTTGTTTTCTTCCACATGTCCTGCATATAAAATGTTTAGCAATGACTCAGAGTATGAATATTATGTAACTTTGAATTTTCTTATGATCTAAATGATCTTGGGTGATTAATTGCTTTAAAAGATTTCTGCTATAAGATGTTGACTCAGATGAGCTACAGGTACATTATCTTTACTTGAATGAATTCTTTAGAAACAAGTTGAAAAAAAAATCAATCTCAGGTACACCTGAGATTGATCTATTTTTTTTATGAATTCAGGACATAATACTGGCCTAGAATCACACAATTTGACTGAAAATATAACTGATTTTGTTTTGAATGCTTCAAATCTAATGTGTGTGTATGTGTGTGTATATATAAATGTGTGCGTATATATATATATATATATATATATATACACTAGTATTGATCAAAAGTTTGCAATATTTTGGTAACGTCAGACATAATTTGGCAGCTCTGCATGCTTTTGCCAATGTCATGAAGGTGACAAACCACACTGAACTGTGAGATGTCTAGTTCACCTGATACTCTCCAAGTGCTACTCACTGGATTTACAAGTAGCTTACCTAACCTTGCCTGACCATCAAGGTTTTGCAACCTGCACAAAATTTGGTTACTGTATCATGATCAACTGCCCCTTCACTTTCACATAAAAATGTTTTTGTAGTTTCCATGGTGTTATGGCTCAGTTCAAACTCGTAAAGCAAAAGTTTCCAAATTTGACTATATTGCACATTCATCTGTGTGGCTTTCAAATCATACATGGAGTAAAGCAATGCGGTGTAGCTACTATCATGATACTACCATGTACCTTTCATGGATTGAAGTGCATGCACTGCAAACTAGCACATACTAAAATATTGCAAAACTTTGGACTCATCATAGTATATATATATATATATATATATATATATATATATATATATATGTATATATATATATTTCTTCACCAGCATCTTAGAAAAAACAATTTTGTTTGAGAACAAGTTAGTTAAAATTCTCTCTGTTATATATCTTACTTCTTTCCATTTCTCATTGTCTCTAACATTATGGAAGTCATTATCAACTATCTTAAAATCTTTTTGTGCACAATCTAAACTTAAAATGAAAGACAAATCATCTAGAAAAGTTCTTATATATTCCCAACCTATCCACATGAGCAGGATGTGACACAAAGTCAATTTTTTAAGCAGAGTTTAATTGGTTTGAATTAAGAGTTTTCCTGATAGACCAATTGCCATACCAAAATTAAAGAGCCGAGTCTGCCTTACTATTTACCCATAGCTGGAGGGAGAATAGTTGAATACATACCTTTCCCAAGGGTATTAGCGCTATGTGAAATGCAAACAGCCTCAACCAGGCTTTAAACGCTGACTGCCATGTCCATTTCCCACAACGATAACTGTTACACCACGAGTACTTCCAAATGGTATATATATATGTATATGTATATATATATGTATATGTATATATATATATATATATATATATATATAGTTAATATTAGTTTTTAAAGAATTTGACTATATATCATAACTTATTTATGCATTGACATTGTTTTTGAAAGGAATTTATTTGAAAAATAAAACATGATTAAGACTATAATCTCCCTGCAACTTTTGTATGTATATAGTTTATCTATAGAGTAAATATATCATTTGAATTTAGAGTCTCTTTTTCTTTTTTTTTTCTTATTAGGCAAAGTTTTACCACAACAATAAAGTAATTTTATTCACCTCAGACCAGATTCGTTTTCTCACAGTCAGCTTTATATCAGATGCTTTTAGATTGGTGCTTTTAAAAATCTAGAAATAAATCTGGGGGAAAAAAGGCAACGCTATTTGTCAAAAGTATTTTTCTCAAGCAACAAGCTTCCTTATATTTCATGTCACCACTTTTTAATTCCAACAGTCTAAGTTTACATTGCCTTCTCGAGCTCTTTTTTTCCCTCTATTTTTTCTTAACAAAACTGATTTAAACTAATTTCATGTATTCAACATTATTCTGATAAAGACATTCACATTCAGTACATAACTTTGGATAGAATAACTTAAGTGGATCCTGTTTAATTAAAAGAATGTATATTCTTCTTTGTACTGGGTTGTTCAAAGAATGTTACTGGTACCATGTAAACCATTACTACCTGCCTCATGACCAAGTGGCTAGCTACTAAATTGGTTCCTTACCAGGCTTACCCAATGAGGAGTGTAACTAGATAGAACTAGTAAGACTTGTGGAACAGCAGAAGAATCTTCTTGTAAAGTCAACTGTTATTTAGCATACAATACTGTTTTTACATCTTTGAAGTTTAGCTCTGATGCTTTGATGTCCATGTTTTGGTTTCTGTGATGGCATTAACTCTGAACTACATCTGTACTACCTGTTTCATAGTTGGATCATTGGCAACTAAACCAGTAACCCCACAGATTTTTGTCTGGTGAGGAGGGTGACTATATGCCCTGCAGAATGAAAAAATAAGACCTGTAAAAGAGCAGAGCAATCTCTTTGCTCAACGGCCATCTAGCACACTATTTCCAAAGTCCAACTCCTCATTGCAGCAGGGCCATGTAAACTTGGTAGTGTCAGAGTCATGCTGTTGAGAACTTAAGTTAATGGAAGGGCCACCCAAGGCAGACAGGTCCGGCACCCAATAGTATTAAGGCCACAACCCGGCCAAAGGGGCTCTGGCAAAAATCCAAATGGTGTCTCCATCATCGTCAGAAATGAAAAAATTTTGGCGTACTTGTCTCTGCATTTGTAGAAAATCTGCGGCAAACAATGGCATCTCTTTCCTTGACCGGGATATGCATGCAGGGTTGGGAACTTCTTGTAAATTTCCTATTCCCTTGTTACTCTTTCCATGAATTCATTACAGGTATATTTGTTGGATGGAGCTGGCTCAACCGACCCAGGGTGAATGCCATCACAGAAATAGAATTGAGATGAGCTACATCTAAATCATACCATTTTATGCAGATATATTTTAGGTTATCTATGAAGAAGATGTATCTGATCTACACTTTTAAATATGAACAAAAATACAGCATGATATTTTGTGGATTATAAAGCAATGGACACAAACATTACATTTATATTTATATATATATATATATATATATATAATTACACATTCCCACGTCCATATGTGAATCAATGAGGCTGAAGTAAAAATACATTTTAGCACATATTTTTCAAACCCTTTCTTGTCCTTGACAATTTTTATTATGCTTCTCTGGCAGATTTGTTGATACACACATAAGTAATGGGATATTTTAATATGGGACTCTTTCTCATTAATTTCACTATGGCAGCTTCACCCACTCAAACAACATTCCAAATTTAAAAAATGAAAAAGTAATTTGATTTTTGCAGGCTGTTTTTTTTTTTTTTGTTTTTTTTTTCTTTCCTTTTTTGAGAAATTACTTTAACATGCTTTTTGCAGTGACCATAAATACTTCAATAAGCCCCCTCCCCCTTTTTTTGGAGATAGTTCAAGGTTGCTTTCAAGCAAAGTATAAAATATTATCTGGCTTGTGATTTATGATTTTAATTTTAAAAGTTGATTGTTTGTTGGTTGCTTTGTTTTACGGCATATCAACCCTTTTTGGGTCATTTAATGCCAAATCAAGTCATTTTGATAAACAAAGGACTCAGGTGACCTGTTGTTGCTTAAGTGGTCACCCAGTTAAGTATTGAACAGGCCCATCGCTACTTAACTTCAGTGATCTAGAGGGAAATGGTGCTTTCAGTGTGACTTGAGTGCAATTTTAAAAGTTGAACACTAAATCAGTAGTATTGTCATTTCAACTAGGTTTTTTACAAAATTATTATGTTATTTGTAAATGTTTGTAAATTGAATTTGAAACTTCATATTCTTTTAGTTATTTTCTCTCATGGAGCCTCTATAATAAATTAAACATAATATACTAAGTATTTAATACTTGTAAACAGAATACACATCTATTCATGTTCCTTAATTGTACGACCGTAATCATCTTGCAACAAACACCCTCTTGTTAGAAATGAGACCATCCATGATGAAATGCAAAAATGTAAATCCTGATTATCTGGTGTTCCTTATGTGTTTAATTCTTTTTTCTTATGAGTGTTGTCACCTCAGCTCAGTTTTTATTATAAAGAAAGAAAGGGAGAAAAAGGACATGCTACGCTGAAAAAATATAAGAAAGAAAGAAAAAATGTAGTAGCAGAAAGATAGAGAGGGGTGAGTGTGAGGAAGCAATAATGCTAATCTGTTTCAATCAAACATGAGGAAAAGATGAAAAAAAGGAAAGAAAAAAAAAGAGTGAGAGAGAGTTAAATCCAGATTATTATACTTTTTACATATTTAGCAATCGCTTTTAAGTAAACTTATCAAACATTGTAATAATTAAATTATCATACTGTGGTTTATCCACAGGTCCTGCTAGTATAACATGATCTAAAACAGTGCTTCTAAAACTAACTAATGTAGGGTACCCTCAGGATATTTTTCTAATGTATCACTGACCAGTACCATATTTGCGAGTGTTTCGATCAAGTACCAAGTATTTCTGTTATTTGTATCACAGCATGAGAAATGAATAATATTAAACAATACAGAAAGATTTTATGCATTTTCATCTTTACATTACTTGTTAAATATGTTATGATAATGTGAACATGGAAACTCATTGACTTGTGTACCAGCATTGGTAGACATACCACCACTTTGAGTAAGGCTGATCTATACTATAATTTGAACACAACTACACATTCTACTTAAATAACAATAAACGCTAATATTTTAATATATCTAATATGTCTTGTCTTATATGTTTGAGAACATGATTTTCAAAAAAATTTTTAACATCTTTGTTTAATATGTATAATCATTTTAATATTTTTTTTATTTATTTTTTTTTTTTTATATACTTTCCATTCTCTTTTCATTAATGGAATGGTAAACTTTATTCAAAAGTTTGATGCAAACTCGATTAATATAAATGTCAATTTATATCAAAAGTGGAAATTTCTTAATGTTTTATTTATAGTTTCTATTTTTGAAAACATGTAATGGCATTGTCTACAACTAATTACCTATCTTGAATAACAGGTGTATAAATGTAAAACATTTTAAAATCAGAAAATGAACTAAAACAAGTATACAAAATTGTTTGATGCTGAATTTAACAAAGTATAGACACACACTGAGCTACAATTTTAGATGTTAACAAAATCAAGTAATATAAAACTTTATGAGAATATTTTGTCTGAACAGGCAGCACTCAAGGTAGTTTGGAAAAAAAAAACCTAATTAGATTCTACTAATGTTTATAACTTAGCTTTTGTACAAGTTAAGTATTTTGTTCATTTAAACATTAAATCAAATTATGGCTACTTAATATTTAAATTGCATTGAATTTGTCAACTTAATGACTGTGTGAAATTCCATTAATATTCTCTTTTGTCGGTAGCTTAAAATTACTTAATGTTATATTCAATCAAGCCAAGGAAGCAGCTCTATGCAAACATTAGATGCCATGTAGAGGACTTACCAGGAGTGATGGCTGATAGGAACAGATGGTGAGAGTCAAGGGATTCCATGTTGTTGTCACACCTTGATGATGATGATGATGACGATGATAGATATTTACTAATTTTAGCTTATACTGACATAAGAGTTGGAGGCATATGGTGTAATGGTTAAAGTCATAGGAAATGGACTCGTCCCGAGTTCAAATCCTGGATGACGCTATTTGCATTTCACATAGTGCTAATATCCTTGGGAAAGTTGTGAATCCATCTACTCTCCCTCCAGCTATGGGTAGGGCTGACTGGGCTCTTTAACCTTGGCTAGGTAACCAGTCTAGGAGAAGAAAACTCTGAATTCAAACCTGTTAAACTCTGCTTAAGAAATTGACTTTGTGTCACATTATGCTTGTGCAGGAGGGGTTGTATATATGTATACTGGCACAAGACTAAATGAGGTATAAGAAAAAAATGTGTGAATTTTCCAAGCTTGGCTGCCTGCCTTGAAAATCAACTAATGTCCATAGGAAACCCAACAACTGTCCTAACTACAACAGTCGGTGTGATTATATGAATTATAATACAAATTCAATTTATATTCTTATCATACAGTTGTTGTAAGTTTGGGAATCTGTTATGTAAAGTTTGAAATAAATGTACTTGTAATATTTTCACTTTTAATCTGATTTTGGTACTAAAACAAATAGTAATTATCTCATATTCCAACAATACCAATTTTTACTTCATCTTGTTGGAAGTTATTTTATAATTTCCAAATAAAATGATATAAATGAGGTTGATATAGAAAAGTTAATTCTAATCTTCTTTTTCAATTTATGTTTTATTGATTTACAACTTTAACTTTTATTTTGTTATAAACTACAAGTTTCTTCTTTTTTCTTTGTCTCTCAAACTCTGCTTTTAACCTTTTAAACAACTTTCACTTTGGTCATCATAGCTATTAATCAAAAAGCAAAATTTAATTGCTATATTTATTATTTCTTCTTCTTTGTTATTCACTTTCACATGTTAAAATTGGTTATCAGTTAATGTGAATTATGAAGGTGTTAACTTTTTTGCTTCAAATGATAATGTTTTTTTTTGTTTGTTTTTTTGTTTTTTTTTAATTGGTTTAACTTCAGAATGATTATATTCAACAACTGAACTTTTGATAGATAAATGTTTGCTGTACAAAAATAAAATTCTCCATGCTAAACTTTTGTATTGATATAAATTTGCTACCAAGTATTATTAATTACAGTCAATGATTTCTTGAGAACTTTTAGAAGGCCAAAGGCAGATAATTCAATAAAACTTGAAAATATCTTTTAAAAAGATTTTAAAGATTTTAATTTTTCAGACTATTTATCACGGCATAGAAACTATAAATCTGGTCTTTTAAAGCCAGGAATTTACAATACCAACTTGTAAAGTTTAAAGAATGGGCTTTACAAATAACATCTTTAATTGGAATAAATATGTATATCCTTGCAAAACTAGCTCTTCTAGAACCATTCTCTAAAAGAAAATCATGTGTGTCACAAACTGTACAAAATATATTGCAAAAGTGTTGCAATATTTTGGGAATGTGAGGCACAATTTGGTAACTCCAGATGCTTTTGCCAAGTTTGTGAAGGTGACAAACCAAGCTTGCCTGATACTCTCTGAGTGTTACTCAATGGATTTATCTCAATGGCTCGGAGCACAGTCTCAGAATTCATGGTTTTAGGCCTAGATCACCTTGCCTGATGATCAAGGTTCTTGCAACCTGAGCAAAATTTCTTGAACCATCTGGTACGGTAATGAACTGCACCTTCATTTTTCGCACAATAAATGTGTTTAATTGCTTCTGCAGCATTATGGCCCACTACAAACTTATAAAGCATAAGTTCCTGATGTAGACTAACTCAAGCCTGATACTCTCAATGTGCTACTCACTGGATTTGCCTCTATGGTTTGAAGCATGTTCTCAAAATTTATGTTTTTAATCCTACCTAACCTTGCTTGATGATCAAGGTTCTTGCAACCAAAGTGAAATTTCTTGAACAATCTGCTTACTGTAATCAACAGTACCTTCACCTTTTGCATAAAAAATGTTTTTGGTTGCATCCACAGCATTATGACCCTGTTCAAACTCATTAAGCATAAGTTTCCAAATTAAACTAAGCTGCATGTTCATCTATGTGGTTTTCTAATCATACATGGAGTGAAGTAATGCATTATGTATCAACGCACCAACTACCACAATACTACCAACTACATAGGTACCTTCTATGGCTTAAATTTTTGCCTACTTTAAACTGCTCACAGCAGCTCACCTACCACACAGAAGAAAAGTACAAAAAATAAAAGTTTGTTCATTATAATTGAGCAAAAGGACTTGGACTACAATAATAATAATAGGACTTTATTTGAATAAAAATGAGTTCTGAGGTAAATATATAGTGAACTTTGAAATATATACCATCACGCAGGTAAAAAATATCAAGAAAATTTAGTACAGCCATGGTAGGCCTAGAGTTAAACTGCTTCAGTCAGGTGATATACATGCCACAAACTAGCACATATCAAAATATTGCAAAACTATTGACTCAACTTAATACAATGAATCTTTTTTACATCTTGCAAAATGTTCGAAGTACAAAATTGATTTTCCCAAATATTTGTTTCTCTATTTGCCAAAGACAGAACATGTTGACCATCAGCAGCAGCAAGTTTCTTCGCATAATTTATATAGTTTTGTAAAATGTGTCTTGGCCCTGTTGTCTGGGGCTTTAAAATACACCTACTGCACCTCTGCAGAGGTGTAAGACCACCCCAATAGGGCCACTTGTTGTCCGTGGGTGGCAATTCGTGATGCTTAAGGATATAACCCTGGTAGCTGAGCAGTCCATGACATGCAACATTCCACTTTAGCTCTTACTTAAGCTAGATGGGTGGTCAGGAGACCCCCTCTCATCAATCGGCTGGTCTCGTTAAGCCCTAGCACCTATATGATTGTCCCAACCCTATTGCTTTTATGGCAGCCCTGACTCATTTTATCATATATGTGCTAGAAGACATTGGCTGAGGGTCTTAATGCCCTGGGTATGACTCTAATGGTGAGTTTGCAGTTCGGAGCTCTGGGGAATGTGGAGCACCTCTTTCATCACCATTACTCCCAGGTCCACTCTTCTCTGGAGTGGTAGTACTTATTAGGGTCCCATCTATGGGATAAATTGAAAAAACATTTCTATTTTGTAACCATCAAGAATGAATAAAACAAAACATCTTCGGAATAAAATGACACAATTGGTTGACATGCCATAAAACCCAACCAACCAACTAAAATCTGTCTAGAGTTGTAGTCACTTTCCATATGTTAGAATATAACATAATTTACTTTGACTAAGTTGGTCCACTCAACTTTGACTGAGATAGCAAAAGTAGCTTAAATACTGCTGAATAGTTCTTAGATCAATTAGAAATGGTTCATTAAGTTAATGAAAAATTCAAACTACAAGTTCATCAGAAAAAAAAAAAAAATCAAAACAAAGCAGACTAATTAATTCAAAGTAGCAATTACTTATAGAATTAACTGATGTAAATAGGACTTGATGTGTAAGGTTACATGTAAAGAAATGTGTTAATCTTATTAATCATGTTTTGATAGAGCGGTTTCAATTGTACTGACATTGCTGATTGTGTTCAGCTATAAACAGGTCAGTGTTAATATATGAGCAAGTAAATAACATTGACTGATTCACTTGGGAAATACAACTGAACACTTGCCAAAAAGCATTCATTCAGATTTGTGCTAGTCAAAGAAAAGAAAAGAAAAAAAAAAAGCACATTAATGTCAGAAGTTACAGCTTAAAAATAGGTACTCACTTTTGTATAATAATACATATTGAAAGAATAAGAAGATATCAATCAACTCTTTTGACCTTATGTTAGGTTTCTTTAAATATCATCTGCTGCCCTCAGGGGTTTTTTGTAAAGAATAAATGCTCTTTTTTGTTGTTTCTTTTGTGATTTTAAGGCTATAAAAACTCTATACAAATGTCAGATTTTTCTTTTTAATTTATCATTTTATGGCAATTCTTTTTTTAAATTTTTAATTGATAAAAATTCACTTTCTTCATAATTAGTATTATTTGGATTTTCGGACTATTGTCCTCATCTTCATTGTTATATACACAAGAAGGTTCCTAAGTCCTGCAAGAAACACTTGAAGAAGGCCGGAGGGCACATCGATCGAAACATTGTGTAGGTAACAATGAAGATGAGGACTATAGTCCACTAATCCAAATAATACAAATATGAATTCCTTCTTTGTAACAAAATTAAGCCTATAAGTCTTATAAAATCCATAGTTATATCCTTCATATAAAATTCTGAAAATCAAAAACCTTTTTTTCCATTTGAGCATCAAAGTTTATGTTTAGCAAAATACTTCTTGCAACTTTTACAATATTTGTGGGGATAGACTCCCTCGCTGATTGGCTAATACTGACTTCAGGTCACCCCGACAACTTTACTTACTTTACTTTACATTTTGAAATACACTTATTTGAACTGCATTTTAAGCATGCTTCAATAATCAGTGCACTAATGATATTCTTATTTTTTTAATGCTTTTTTTTTTTTTCTTTGATTTGCATCTTATTTTCTATTGTGTTCCTACTTATCAAGTCTTTTACCTTTTTATATTAAAAAGTCTGCTTGTAGGTGTTTATAGAATTTCTATCATTCTTAGTAAATAAGACAAAATATCTTTTATTTTCAATTTAGATTCTTAGTTTCTTTACATCTGATTATTTCAAGTAATTGCTCACCAATCTTTATTATATCGTTAGCTGTTAATCAATAATTTGAATTCTTTAGAAATATGACTAATCAAAGATTCTGTATATTCAAACTGGCATATAATTAGGACTAGATGTTTGAATACCAATGTTTAAGTTTAGTGTCAAAAATGATCCAACCTACATCTCAAAATTTAATGCATTCTACAAGATCTTGATATTAAATTATAAAATCTAGAATTTAAAAAAAATGATTTAAGCAGTTTTGAAGGCTCATTCACTTAACTTATTGATCAAATATATTTTATGAGAATTGTAAAGTAGTGCAAGTATTACTATGGGAGTCATATCTACATTTTTAAAATTAGATTTTGTTCATCTAATTTTGATCAAGGTAGATATTTCATATTTTAAAACTAAAGTAATGCAGTGTTTTTCATGTTATTTATTCTAATAAATTTGCATAATCTTAAG
Organism: Doryteuthis pealeii; assembly: GCA_023376005.1. NCBI lineage: Eukaryota > Metazoa > Mollusca > Cephalopoda > Myopsida > Loliginidae > Doryteuthis > Doryteuthis pealeii. Next base: position 84,444,529 of record CM042143.1, on the reverse strand, counting down.
TTTTAATCCAAAACCTATTATATTTAATGTCTCTGTCTCTCTTTCCCACTCACTCACTCAAGTAAAACCCAGCATATTATCGAGTCTTGTGTTTGGTAATGCTAAATAGGTTTTTATAAAAATGTAGCCATCATTTTATTTTTGTTTTTATTTTATTTTCTAGTTTATGTCTTTAGAATTTATGGCATTTTTAAAAAATTTGCTTTCAGTATTTTTTCTATTTTCATTGAAGTTTTGATATTTATCTCATTCTGTTTTCAATAGAAAGATAAAAAAAAAAAACATGTCTTTGAAAATTATTGATAACTTATCTTTCTCATGCTTTTTCTTGTTATCATGTTATCTAATACTGGTAAGGTATCCTAGCATTATCCAACTTAGATCTCATATTACTGCAATTGAGTAAAGAACAGATCTGTAAATACGTCAGCTATATTATTATTATTATTATTATTATTTAGCAAACAAGTTTAAGCAGACTTGTTTTGTTGGTAAGTTTTAATCAAATTTTAATTTCGCAAACTCAACTTTTTTTGATATTCAAATATCATTTTAAAGCAGTGTAAAAATTCTATTATAATGGAGATTCGCTCTCTGTCTGTTTGTAACGGAAACATCATTGCTTATGTCGCAGTAACCTCAGGAGTTGTGTAAGTCCATCAGTGGGTATTCAATTTATAGTCAAAATCTTTAATACATAGAATAAATCTTATTTATCAACAATATCTATGAAAATCTGAACTAGATTTGCCCCAAAACAGCCCATGTTATTAGTGCGTCTAAAATCCTGCAATGTGTCTTATATATCACTAAGAAATGAAGGTTGACATAATATATGGTGTGGTTAATTTGCATACTGGTTTTAGAAAACCAGGATTAATAAATAATAACTTGGTTTTATTGATCTCTAATATTATTGTTTTATTCTCCAATGTATTAAAATCAATCCTATGAATGATTTTTATATAGAAACCAATTAAAAATATAATAAAAATAAGTGTAATCTTTTTATGTGTTCTTATTTAATTTCATTTGTCCTTCTAATTTAATATATTTCATTAGATTAAAACTTAAATACCTACACTTGGAGGGCGTATATTCTGGCTAGTTAAAAATAAAGATGTTTTAAATTTTGTTTTGTATTTTCCTTGATGGAAACAATATTGATCTTCAAAGAATTAGGCTCAGTATACTTTTTTTCTTGGCCAAATTTTGACTCCATTTTATATGTAGAGGCATAAAAAAAGTTCTTTCTTGGATTCTTTATTCTTTTACCACTTTGTTGGTTCAATGCCAGAGACCTGCAGCTGGAAAGGTTTTTTATTTTATTTTATTTTCTAATACTGTAGCACATATTAGAAACCACTATGACTACTATGAAAGCAAATAAAAGGTAAATTTCCAAAGCCTACTCAAATAACAATCGATACAGATAAAATACAGTTCACAAGCACAGGTTTCTTATAAGTAGTCTGCTCTGTGGATTTTCTTTCTTTTTATATATGCATTTTATTTATTTATTGATAAAACTATTTTATATTTGGCTACACACATAGCAGTACATCGTGTATGTGTGTATGTGTTGTGTACATCAAATGCAAGGTCCAGTAAACTAACAACAATACTTGAACTTTGACTTACTAAGCAAAATACTTTTTGCTACTTTTACAATATTTGTGTCAATTCAACTGCTTTACATTTTTAAATACACTTATTTGAACTGCATTTTAAGCATGCTTCAATAATCAGTGCACTAATGATATTCTTATTTTTTTTATGCTTTTTTTTTTTCTTTGATTTGCATCTTATTTTCTATTGTGTTCCTACTTATCAAGTCTTTTACCTTTTTATATTAAAAAGTCTGCTTGTAGGTGTTTATAGAATTTCTATCATTCTTAGTAAATAAGACAAAATATCTTTTATTTTCAATTTAGATTCTTAGTTTCTTTACATCTGATTATTTCAAATAATTGCTCACCAATCTTTATTATATCATTAGCTGTTAATCAATAATTTGAATTCTTTAGAAATATGACTATTCAAAGATTCTGTATATTTAAATTGGCATATAATTATGACTAGCAGGAAGTTATTTTTCTTTTCTTTGAGGGGGGGGGGTAGATTAACTTTACTATCCTTTTAGGAACAAGTTATTGTGTCCCGATTCTATATTGGTCACATGAGACTTATGCACTCCTTTGCATAAGTCTTGTGTAACAAGACTTGTATATATTTGCAAGAAGAAAAACAATCACAGTGTGAAACATGTCAAACACTTCCTCATAGAATGTGGAGCTTTTGCTCTTATCAGAAACCGCTTTTTAAATGCAAATAATATGAAAGATCTATTTGAAAAAGTCAACAGAGATGACATTCAATCCTTTTTGAGAGAAATAAAATTATACCAAAAAATATAAACACAAACCTAATCAATACCATGCAAAAGTAGCCCTTTAACACAATGCCTGACAATGCTAACGTATTAAAACTGTTAACTACAAAAGTGTGAATATAGATATACAGCATATAATATTTCCTAACCTCTTGGCATGAAATAACCCTAGACAGGTTGATATGCCATTAAAATCCATCAACCAACCATTTACTATCCCTTTGAATTCAGATTGTCATTTTATTTAGGTTAAATTGATTATTATGAATATAAAAAATGCAAGAGAGAACTTCTGATCAATTTACCTTCAAGTGTAAATGAATTATCATTATTGTTTGGTTTCTCTTGGAAAAAACAAAATAACTTTGATACAACTGTGTCTAATGCATTAAAACAGTTTATCTTTTTTCTTTTCTTTTTTTTCTCACTGGAAATTATTTTTCAAAGTTGATCCAAATTGTCTGAATCTTTTAGATGAGGCTTGATGTGTATAATTTTGATTTTCTGACCTTTCTCAGTTCTTTGACACCTGTTTGATCAACAGCCAAACTTATCAAAATTATTTCCCAGGTTGGGTCATGGCTATACTAGGATACACAGGAAACACCTGAGGAAGGCCAGAGGATACAGCAGCTGAAACATTGTGAATTTACACACCACAATAAAGAGGACAACAGTCCAAAAAATCAAAATTATACAAACATAAGTTGTTCTAATAAACAGATTTACAATTTTAAAAATATTCTGATTAGCATTTTGTTTGTAACCTAATTTTTCTTTTCTTCTAGATGTTCAATTTTACTGCACCCATTTTCTAGAATAATTGTTTGGGTTTTTTTTTTCATTATTAACCTTTTGAGTCCATTAAACCGGTATACCAGTGGTACTTTTATTTTCTATCACACTATAGCATTGGTTTACTAGTGTGGAGGTCATGCTCAAATGGCAGAGGGTCAATTTAGAGCTCAAAGGGTTAAAACATATCAGAAGACTAAGAATTCTAAGATTGGTTCTATACTTTATTTATTATTAATATATCTATTTTACAAGTAATACACCTTATTAGTAATCAATCAGTCTATTTATATGATATTGAGTAACATAATACCCATATTTTCTATTACGGTTAAGTCACGCTGAAAGCACTTGTTCCCGCTAGATCACTGAAGTTAAGCAAAGATGAGTCAGTTCCAATACTTAATTGGGTGACCACTTAAGCAGCAGCAAGTGCTGTAAGCAACTTGAGTCCTTTGTTTATCAAAATGACTTGATTCAGTATTAAATGACCCGAAAAGTGTTGATATGCCATAAAACAAAGTCAGCAAATCAGCCAACCAATATTTTCTTGAAATATTCTTTATTGGTATTGTCTTATAATGATGGTTACATAAGAAAATCAGTTAAGCTGGCCTAAATCTAGTGTGCTAAGAATCTGTTGTAGTTCAGTCTGATTTCAGACTATATTACTCAATTTACCATGCAGTTCTGCTTCTTCTTATCTCCATAAAAAATGCCTAGCTATATACATCTGTTACTTGTGTGTTCCATACAAACACTGTTTTTTTCTCTTCTTTTTTTTCCTTTTTTTCTTCTTTTTTTCTTTTTTCCTAACATCTTATTTGATCACTCATGGATGGCTTCATAATAAATCCTGGCAGTGATTAATGATATCAAATAATATAATGATCTATTGCAGTTCACTTTATATTTTGTTTAGTGATTCAAAGTATTGATTAGGCCAGGAAAATGTCTGCAGATAAGCCAGCCATTATGCCAACAAAACATTATTAATAGACTTTTTACTTTTTTTTTTCTAAAGATTTTATAAAACATTTCCCCATTAACCTTTTTAAGGAAAAAAAAGCAAGTTCTTTTAATCAATGATTGGGAGTTTGTTGAATGAATCTGATTCATTCATCTATTGATTGGTAACATCAGTATATTATATTCTGATCATTTTTAAGATGAGCAAAGAGAATCACTGGATTTTATAATATATCAAGTAATGGTTTTTGATATATAGTAGATCAATAATAATTTGAAGTATTATCATTTCACATTTCTGATACAATTTATTATTAATGTTACTTGCTTATCAGATTGTTGAATTTATCCTTTCTTTTTTCTTTTCTAATTTTTCATTATTCTAATCAGTCTTTTTTTTATCCTTATCAAGTGACAGGATATAAATGACTTGTTCATGATTGTTTTCATGTGAAGACCAAAGATAAATAAAACAAGTTGATTGAATTTTAAGGCATGTTAATCCTTGTTGGGTTATTTCATGCCTAAGACATTTTGCTTGATTCATTCTTGATGGTACTCTATTTTTTTAAACATATTTTTTAGATCCATTTTTTCTATTTAACCCAAATATGGGACCTTAACAGGTACTACTACACTGAGTCAGAGGGAACCTGGGAATAATGGTGATGAAGGGGTACTTCACATTCCCTAGAGTTCTAGAATTGGAACTTCACCATCAGATAGAGTTTAATGTCATACCCAAGACATTAAGACCTTCAGTCACCACCTTCTAGCACATATATGATATAAATGGTTGGGGCTTGCAATAAGGGCTGCAAGAAACAGTACAGGAACTAACTAGAGTTGATATCTTGTGTTAAAACAATATTAAAAAGTTAACTGATACTTACAATGAATAACTTATATGATATATCATTTTGTGTCAAGTTGCTCAATATGCTACTGGTACTATGTAACCCAGTACTACTGTTTGATAGATCATCAGCAACTAAACTGGTATCCCCACAGATTTTTTTGGAGAGATGGGTGGCTAGACACCCTGCAGAATGAAAAGCAAGACCTGTTAAAAGGGCAAAGGAAGGTCATTGCTCAACGGTCATCTAGCACATTATTTCTAAAGTATCTCCTAAACCTCTCCTCATTACAGCTGGGCCGTGTAAATTTGGTAGTGTCAGAGCGATGCCATTGGGAACTTAAGTTCTTGGTAGGATCACCCAAGGCAGATAGGTCTGGTACCCAGGGGTATTATGGCCACAACTCACTCAAAGAGGCTCTGGCGTACTTGTCACTGTGTCTGTGGAAAATCTGTGGCAAACAAGAGCATCTCCTTCCCCTTATTGGGATATGCATGCAGTGTTTGGGGACTGGTTGTGAATTTCCTATTCCCTTATTACTCCTTCCATGAATTCAACTGACCTTGAAGGTGAATGCCATCAGAGAAACAGAAGAGAGAAATATTAAGTCTAAGAAGACTTCATATGTTGCTGAATAGGAATAATGGTAGAGGGAATATTTGGTGTTTGTAATATTTAAGCAGACATTGCAGCTTTTATAAGCACTTAAACTGATTAGAGTAAGTAGCCATAGATTATATAAAGTAAGTAAGTAAAGTTGTCAGGGCAGCCTAAAGTCAGTTATCAGCCAGACAGCGAAGGAGTCTATCCCCTTTTCACTAGCGCTAGACCAAGGAGATTATTTTAGCGTCTGAGGTGGAGCACCACACCTACCACCAGCTCCTAACTTTACTGCACAGATGCCTGTGCTACTCATACACTGAGTTGGCATAGATTATATATAATAAGTTCATTATTTGAATTTAGACAAAGAACATTGTTGGCTAAATTTATCGTCATCTTTAACAGATATCTCATTGCTGAAGCATTGAATTATCAGCTGCTAGATCTACCCTTGTGGAAGGTTGAAGAAAAAAAAACAAGTTCAAAATTTACATTGATAAAACTCTGTTTCTGTAAAATCTTGTTGGATAGTAGGTTTACTATCCAATCTATGTATTAATACTCGTGTTCCTTAATTGTACAACCGTTGCCATCTTGCAACACACTCTGATTGAAAATGAGATCATCCAAGATGAAATGCAAAAATGTAAATCCTGATTATCTGGTCTTTGCTTATCTGTCGAATTCTTGTTTCTTATGAGTCATCATCTTAGCTAAATAATGGACCATTCCATTTTTATCATAAAGAAAGAAAGGGAAGAAAAAGGACATGCTACACAAAAAATATAATAAGAAAGAAATAAAAACAGAGAGTGAGTGCATGGAAGCAATAATGCTAATCTGTTCCAATCAAACATAATGAAAAGAAGGAAGGAAAGAAAGAAAAGAGTGTGAGAGTTAAATAAAGATTATTATACTTTTTACATATTGAACTATTAAGAAATAGCTCTTAAGTAAACATATCAAACGTAATAATTAAATTATCATACTGTGGTATATCCACAAGTCTTGCTAGTCACTAAACTTGCCACTGCAATTATATTATACTATTTCTACCTTTTCACACAATCCAAAGTGTATATAAGCATTTTTGTTTGTTTATTCATATATTTTTAATGCTAAGGTAAATATATTTGAATTTGTCTTCTGTTAATTTCTTTAACTTAAATCTTTTCACACTATCTATCCACAATACTTGTAATTTGGCAAAGAATTTTTCATGATCTGCAAACATTGATACCTAATGGCAAATATTCTTTTTCTCCAAAAGTGTGTCCCCTTTTTATCATATGGGTGCTAGAAGGCGGTGGCTGCGGGTCTACATGTCCTGGGAATGACGTTAAACTCTATCTGATGGTGAGGTTCCAGTTTTGGAGGTTTGGGGAATGTGGAGCACCCCTTCATCACCATTGCTCCCTGGTCCACTCTGACCCTGAGTGGTAGTACCTGTTAGGGTCCTATCTATGGGTTAAATAGAAAAATGTATTTATAAAAAATTGTATTATCCATTAAGAAATGATTTATTTCAAACTTTATCGGCATTAAATGACCCACTGAGGTTGATATGCCGTAAAACAAAACAAACCAAACCAAATCCAAAAGTGTGTGTGTGTGTGTGTCCGTCTGTCTGTCTGTCCATCATTCACTGGGTTTTCATTTTAAAAAATACATCTAAACATATGATTACATGTATAAGGACAGAGCACTATCCTTAAGAGGAAGTATATAAAGTGGTATAATGGTTATCCTCACAGAACATAGAATCAGCAAACAAGTTTGTATTTCAGTTGAAACTATTCATATTCACTTAACTTTAATGCCATTGGGAAACAAAATAACTATACATCCTTGCTCTCTGTCCCATTATCAGATATATATTGGCAAAAGTGTTTTGTCTCTGGCATCTCCTGATAGTTGATAGAGAAAAGAGTGAGAGATTAAACACTTGTACTGATCACTCCACTCAACACAGTACAGTAATAACTCTAAAAAGTTGTTACAACCATTATCAATCTCAATAAAAAGCCAACATACGGATGAACTCATAAAAAAACAACAATAATAATAATAATAATAAAAATTATTTGCAAAGCATTTTTATAGAAAATGTGTATTGTACATATAATAGACTTATTCATTCTATCGGTGATGTTTACTTTAACTCCTGACCACTGATCATCCCTTTTTCTTGATTTTTCTGTGCACAATTCATAGAGAATAAATTTTAGGTGAAAAATAGCAGAATTCAGTGTTTAATAATTACTTCTTTTCCACTATACCTTAAAGTCCAACCCTCCTTATCATGACAGGGTGGTAGTATCAGAGCTAGGTTGTGCAGAACTCAAGTTCCTGGTAGGGCCTCCCAAGGCAGGGTCTGTCACCAGGTGGTATTAGGGACACAACCCGGCTAAAGGGGCTCTGGTGAAAATCCAAAGGGCATCTCCATTATCATCAGTGATGCTGATAGCTTTTTGATTTAGTGCATCCTGGGATGCACATATTTTCTTTGAATGAGTCCCCGGAAAAATTTATGGGTCCCAACTAAAATTTCTTAATGAATTGTAGGGTCTTTATTTATGGTCTGGGGAAACAATTAAACCCCTCTAACTCCTTACCTTGTAACCTATCCTGTGTAATTCGTTTCTAAGAAATTATTGAAATGTATTTACAGTTAGCTTGAAATGATGGGCAAAGAAAAACAAAAAATACTGTGACATATAGACACAATTTTACTGCGTCCTTTAGATTTTTATGCATCAGGGATGTAGGACGCTTACCTATAAGCATCTCTGTATATATATATATATATATATAATGATGGCTATAGAAAAATAAACTGGGTTTATCAATGTATGGTAGAAAAATTGCATATTCTAAAATAGAAATTTTTAAAAATTGTCATTAGGAACACCATTACTTACCCCAACCATTTTCATCAAATTTGGAATATGAATTGAAGAGACCTTAAAATGTGTCCGTTGTATCTTCCAATTTCCTGTTGAGAATATTCTATAAACCCTAGCCATTAAAAGTCTAAAGTTAATATGCTTAAAAAATTCTATTTTTAAAATATGTAATTTTTCTTCCATGCTTTGATAAACCCAATTTATTTTTTTACATCTATTATTTAATACCTGAAGTATGCATGGTTTCCTTATATTAAAAAAAAAAAATTATATATATATATATATATAAGATGAAGAAAAAGAAGTGTAAAACTGAATTAATAGACATTTTATTTGACTTGAAATTATTTTTTCTTCTATTAGACATAGCTATTGAAATAACTGTTATCACCAGGTGGCCTGGCATTTCAAATTCTTGAGCACTGTTCCTTTTTCATGAAGTTCTACCTAATGTTAAATTCTCCTAATAATAATCTATTGACAAATGCAGGTAGAAATATATTTAAAGGAATTATTTTTTAAAATCTATTTAATGAAATAATTTTATTTGCAACTGTAAAATTCACTGTCAGCAATTTCCGTTGTCAAAATGAACAATCATTAAATACATTCTAAAGTGGTGGAGTGGCCTATTATTGGTATCAGCTGAACAATGAGGGAGTCTATCCCCTTTTTACTTGTGCTAAACTCAGGAAGATTATTTTGAGACCTTATTTTTCCAATGCAGGTATCATTGGGGAATAAGAAAAGTTTTGATAAATTTTTCAAATTCTGACCCATTTACCAAAACTTTTCTTGTTCCCCAATGATACCTGCGTCAGAAAAATAAGGTCTAAAAATGTTTGGCTTTGGGTTACCCTTACTACACTTTTAACTTGGACTATATGACATACATTACTTTAAGATTAAAAACATCTAATCTACATTAGGAAGAGTTGTTGGCAAATCTTTTTATGTTAGAAGCCGAAACAATTCAAAACAATAATGCTTTTGTGTGCATGTCCACAATGCAACTGTCTGAGCTTTGCTCACATACAGATTTATTATATTGACACCTTTGCATAGACTTTTTGACTTTACTCACACCTGTGCATTTACACTTAAAATGATTGAACTTTTTTTTTTCCTTGTCTTCTCCCCCACCCCACCCTCATCAAACTCCACTGTCTAGTCGAGAGTGAACTACAATCTCACTTGGTTTTGTATGCATAAGTGCCTAATCTAATTTTCATACTGTCACTTGCAGGTGTGGATCAAAAGTAGAGCTGAAGATTGATGGCTTTAATGATTGGAGGTCCCATCTTAAGTATCAGGTTTGTCATGCTACTTAAGCATACATCTAAGATTTAGAAATTGTCACTACTAATGAAAGATAATGGCTTTTTATTATTACCATCTTTTTCTATGGGTTGCAATGACTTAGGTCATTTAATGTTGAATCAAGTCATTTTGAGAAACAAAGGACTCGATTTGCTTAGAGTATCTGCTGTTGCTTAAGTGATCACCCAATTAAGTATTGAACTGCTTAACTTCAGTGATCTAATCGGAACTGGTGTTTTCAGTGTGACTTGACCGTATTTTAGTGGATAGAAGTAGTCTATTTGGTTTATATCTTTTTAGTAAGAATTAGTTTGTTCAGGAATATTTGGTTGTAAATGTTTGGTGATAATCTTATGAAAAAATAAGTTGCACCAAGGATCAGTATTTTCAATAGAGAAAGAGGTCAAAATGAGTACGTAACTATTGAACACTTAACAAACAACTGAATTTCATTGAATATAAGACTATTCTTGTGACTATCTAACAATAAATGATGCTTGATTTTACTTATACTGCTTCATACACTATTGGCATCATTCCATCTATTAGAGACAGCGTAGTGTCAAAGAAAAAAAAGAACAGGCCAATTTTTGAATTGCAGTCTCTGGTGCACTGACTGCACACAAACAGTGATTCTTGCTGGGGAGGCTGTTATCTCTCTTCCTTCTGGCTCTCTTTGCTGTGGAGACTACTTTCCTCTCTGTTTCACTCCTTTTCATGCCTTGAAGTGAGGGACCAGACCACTTGGTTGTCTGTTCAGACCTTCTATGTGTTCATGTTAATGTGGCATGTCTTTTATTATTATTATTATTATTATTATTATTATTATTATTATAAGAAGAAGAAGAAAAAGAAGTGTAAAACTGAGTTAGTACACACACTATATTTGCCACTAACAATAGGACAATCTGCCAACTTTACTTACTTCAATCCTTATTTTTAGGAAGTGGCTGGTTTTCAATTTGTAGTTTTTACTGTGCCTCCAAGGGATTTGTAAATGCAATTTTTGGTTGCATAATGTTCTATTGGTGGTTTTGTTTTGGTGAGATAGTCATGTAATGAGACACTTGAATACCATCCTAATATTTTATGTAAGGCATATTTTCTTAATCTTTTTCAACATTGCTCCCAGGATGTCCTCTGCTCAGCACCCAGGATCCGCACAGAGCTGGTCAATATAGGTCTTTATTGAACAGCCTGCACTGACGTGCCTTTGTGCTGGTTTCCACAGGAGGACATCGCTTATGAGTTCATCCTTGCTTCTTCAGCAGTGTCCAGCTTGTCTTGTTCACCTTACACAGACAGTTTGTATGATAGGAGGCAAGTGGCCATACAGCTACTTCCTTGTGGGGTGTTATTTCCACAATTTGTTTAAGATTGCTCGCATCATTCTTGTGAAGCTCCCATCAAATTTATTCTCCAGGTGCTTCGTTAGGGTCCAAGTGGTACAGCCATACAATAGTACTGATATAACCATGGCTTGAAAGAATTGTCACTTTAACTTGTCAGTGAGATCTGATTTGCATATGACTGATAATCTGTTTATAGCAGACCATGCCTTCCCTATGCATGCATTAACATAAAACATTTTAAACAGATGTCTTTGATATATATAAGGGCAACTGTAGTTGATTTTATTATGTAATATAGTTTTTTTTCTGCCTTTGTTATTGGCTGTTGCTGCACTCATTTTAGCTGGGTAGTTATTTCTTATAGGGATGCCCTTTATAAAGGAGGAACCACCCACCCCCACAAAAATAAGGATCAAGGAATATAGAAAAGCTGTAGCACAAGGGAATACTTTCAAATCAAGTGCAGCCAATTACTCTTAAGAGAAAAAGAGGCAGATACTGACCCTTATGCCAGGGAAACACACTGATAAATAAGATGCCTAAAGGAAGCCACATCCATTATGGATTTGGTTAATCTTATCAGCAAATCTAGTATCGAATTAAGCCACATCTGGAAACCCCTTATAAAAAAAAAAAGATATGACTAATAAAAAGACCCAGAAGTGACATGACTAATCCATAAGAGAAAAAAAATTGCATTCATACAGAACTTGATAATGTACCATTAACACCACTGATTCCATATTAAATAGCTCAGAAGAAGGCTGGAGAATAGACTCAACCAAAATGGGAATGAAGAACATAGCCACCAGGAAATAATACAAAAAGGAATTACAATAAAGCACAGCTAATAAAGTTTAATTTTGATATTTTGGACTGTTGTCCTCATCTTTACTGTGTATAAATACAACATTCAGGCCACTGTAACCTCGGGCTCTGTTTAGAGTTCTTCAGACATTACCCATGAATTCAAACATGATTTCGGAGCTGAAATCATTACCACTATTTCAAGGGGGTTCCAAGTAGCATAAATGCCACCAGACCTATTGACAGAAATGGGATTAAATATAGAAAAAAATAAAATGGAAACCCGAGATTACAGTGGTCTGAACATTGTGTTTATACACAATAAAGATGAGGACAACAGTCCAAAATGTCAAAATTATTCATATGAAGCCTCATTTCATAAATACCGACAAGTATAATAAAGTTCTAACAAAAACTGTATTAAACGTTCAATTTAGTTTAACTTTTTTCATAAACACTATCTCAGCTCTTCTGGAAAAACATGTTTGATTTATTGCTTCTAAGATGAACTGTGAGATTTCTCAATCGGGTAATGTTTCTGTTGTTTTTAAAATCTATTTTGAACTTTTCACTTGGATCAAAGACAAAATAGATGAGTTATGACTATGAACAGATTACACCAAAAGTCAATTTATTCATCTAACTTTGTTGTTAGTTTGAATACTACAAAGTCTCTGAAAGTTATCAATTTATTTATTCTGTTTAGAAAAAATATTTTAAAAATTTGGCCTATTTTATATTCTTCACTCACCAAAATTATTTTTAACACAATTTGTCTTTCGCCTGTCCTATTTCAATATATATATATATATATATATATATCAGTCATCCACAGACACGTGTTTTGATGTTTACGTCTCATCAGTGCAGCTCGACTTTTTAATAGCTGCCTCTAGCCGGGATCGAAGCCCGACAGAATTTTCGTCTGCCAAGTTCCTTACCCTTTCGGCTGTCAGTCTGGGGTGAACACTTATTTGATACATACATACTGGATATATTTTTACAATCACCAGAGAACTCAAGTCTGTAAACAACAACAGGCGAATAACGGCTTATGCTAAATGGTGAAATTTCAATTAATGTCTCCCTTACAGTGCTCCATGAGAATTGGGAGCATATATACCAGACATCCACAGACGTGTATGTATATATATATATATATATATAGTTGGTGTGTTTGTGTATGTATGTCTGGATATAACTACAAAAATAAAACAATTATCGATAAAGTATATATATATATATATATATGTATATATATCACACACATTAAATATCAATGGTTCCTGCTTTTTGTGCAAAAATGATGAAGATTTTATTTATATCGAAGATATTTAGAAATTAAAATATACTTAGAAAAAGCATTGAAATTCTACTTGGAAATGTCCAGCATTTGTGAATCTCAAAAGTAAACAAATCAATACACCAGGGTTTTTTTTGTCACCACCCCCTTACCCATGTGATGCTGGCTAGCCGCTTCTAGTTACTACATAAATTTCTTTCTTCATTCCATTTTCATATTAGAATTATTTATTACTTCTCTTTTTGGCATATCTTCATATGACTATATGTTTTTTGTTCAGTCTTAATATTTGCTCTCATTATTTGATCCAGTATATAAATATATATATAAATTGTTGATTTAATGAAAAGTCTATTTAGAGATTACAGACTTCTAAAGAAAAAAGAAAGCATATAAAAACTTGTTAGATGTTAACCCAGTTATTGCATCAAAGTATGAGTGGTCCAGTCACCTTTATATTTCTATTGATTCTTTAGTCATATTTTTTAATAATAAATATATATCCATATGGTTTCCCCCCAACCATTTCCATTTCTCATTTGCTAAAAAAATGTTTGATTAATGACATAATTTATAAATTGCTAATCTGTTTGATTCATTAAATTTCTTCTCTTTTTTATGTTTGTGAAATAGAGTGCTTTATATTTTAAGATAAAATAGACTTTAAATTAATATTTATATGTGGACTTGCTACATTCTGACAAACTTTTTTTAAAGAAATGCATCCGCATTGAAACAGTTTGTCAGATTGTAACAAGTCATGGTTATTTCTTAAGAGTGTTTTGCTTCTTTTTTTTGCACTTAGTTCTATTGAATACAAATAATTTTTAAACAGATCTATCTAACTCATAAATGGGACCCTAACATGTACTACCAATCCGGGCCAGAGTGTTTTTTGGAGTAATGGCAATGATGTGAGGACTCCACACTCCCCAGATCTCCATAACTTGAGCCTCATCATCAGATGCAGTTAGGTTTATACCCAGGACACTACTTGGGCGGTGATCTTTTAGGGAATATATTCTGCATATTCTGAGCAGCATTAACAGGTCTCTAGCAAACAGTTTAATAAATGGCTACATTCTGAAAGAGGAAAATAAAAGAAATATTGATAATACTGTTTTCATCATCAAATTATCTTATTAAGATTCATCTAAATTATGATGTTATTATCTATATGATACTCGTGTTCCTTAATTGTATGACAGTTATCATCTTGCAACACCCTCTGGTTAAAAATGAGATCATCCAAATCCCAAGAGGAAATTCAAAAATTTAAATCCTGATTCTGGTGTTGCTTATCCACCGAATTCTTATTTCTTATGAGTGTCACCTCAACTAGATAATGGACCATTCCGTTTTTATCATGCAGAAATATAGGGAAAAAAGGACATGCTACACAAAAAAATATAATAAGAAAAAAGAGAGTAGGAAAAGATAAGAGGGTGAGCGTGCAGAACACTAATGAAAAATGATAAGAAGGAAAGAAAGGAAAAAGGGAGAGAGTTAAATCAAGATTATTATACTCTTTACATATTGAACTATTTCACAATAGCTCTTAAGTAAACATATCAAACATTATAATGATTAAATTATCATACTGTTGTATATCCACAGATCTTGCTAGTTTTATTAGTTCCTTTAATAAAAGAAAAAAAAACAACCTTCTCTGCTCTTAATATAGTTAGTTAATATTTGGTTACCATTCCTAAGTTCTCAAGACCTTTTCTTCCTGTCTCAAATCTTATATGCATGTGAGGTATTGATGTAAACTTTATACTGAAGTCATATTATTCTTTTCATTCCTAATTTTCTACTTTGATTTCATTTCATGCATCAACTGCTGCCCATGATCCTATTATTGCTTTTCTAATTAAATCCATTCTTTATTTACATCCAATAATGGATCTGTGCAAGATCCAAATTGTAAATCTGATCCACTTAACATTGTACCATTCATATTCCTCTTCACAGAATAATTTTTTTCTATCTTTTCAAGTGAATTATTGTTGAATCTGACACTCTAAGCTAGCTAGCATGTGTTATGGCAGATCTCCCACTTGGGACATGGATGTCTTCTGTGTTTGACCTTTCATCTGCTGGCAAAAATCTGTGCATGCTCAATAAATTCTACGTCCCTTAGAAAGAGATGTATTGATTTGTGTTGAAAATATATAAGAAATAATGACAAAAACAGACACGAACAAGCCAAGTTATGCAATGTTCTGCCAGAGCAGATGCTTTTTCTCTTGGCTGTCAGCATCTTTCTTTCTTTTTTCTTTTTTTTTCTCTGTTGTCTGCTTTCTAGACTGAATGGGGCTGTTTAGGGGGGAAAAAAAGGTGTCAAAGAGCACTACTTGAGCATTAGGCTTTCTACTCACTTGAGAGCATCTTCTACAAAACAGCTGCTCTCCTTTTCAACCTCATACCATAATTTTTTTATTTTATTTTATTTTACTTTATTTTTTTTTTTTTTGTAAAGATCTTTGAATAATCAAACTTTGCCAGCTCTCTAGTCAAACGTTATCAAGTTTATGGATATTTGTAAACAGAAATCTCTATGCTGCTACCTTTTTTGATTCTAACTATTTGTTAAACTTGCTTTCTTCCAGTTCAAGTATTGATAACACATTGATCTTTGTCTATTAATGACAATAATCAACAATTTCTTTGACTGTGACAAACACAATCAGAGAATTGAGAATCTCTTGGTTGCAACTTTCTTTTTCTTCTTTCTTCTTCTTCATTTGTTGGTTGGTTGGGTTTTACAATATGTCAACCTTTGTTGGCTCATTTTATGTCAAAGATGATTTGCTTTACTCATTCTTGATGGATACTCAATTTTTCTTTTTTTAAACTCAAATTTTTTTAAACACATTTTCTTTAAATTCATTTTTTCTTTCTTATTTAACCCATAGATAGGACCCTAACAGGTACCACCACTCCACATCAAAATGGACCTGGGAGTAATGGTATTCCTAAGTAATGGTGATGAAGGGGTACTCCATATTCCCCAGAGCTCCAGAACTGGAACCTCACCATCAGATAGTTTAATGTCATATCCAGGACACTAAGACCCTCAGCCACCACCTTCTAGTACATATATAATAAAAAGGATTGGGCCTTGCCATAAGGCCAGTAGGGTTGGGACAATCATATAGGTACTAGGGATTGACATAACCAGCCGATTGATCGGAGGGAGCATCTCCAACCACCTGTCTAGTCTAAGTAAGGACCAAACTGGTAAATGGCATGTCATGGACTGCTCAGTCACTAGAGTTCCATCCTTAAGCATTACAGGTCACCACCCACGGTCAACAGGTGGCTCTGTTTGGGGGGGGGGGGGTCTTTACCCCTCTGCAGAGGTACAGTCAGTGTATTCTAAAGCCCCTGTCGACAAGGCTGTTTCTTCATTTGTATCAAATCTATTTTAGTTTCAACCACTCACCTGTAGTATTTGCATATCTTGGCTCATAATCAAGTGTTTTTATATTTTGATCTAATGGGATTAGATAATAATTATGTAGTGGTCTTACAACTGGAACAAATCATTTATGTTTATTGTTAACTTTTCTTCTTTCAGTCAATACTTAAACATATACATGATCTTATATTTTGACCTACATCTTATAAATACGGTTATGAGCCTTTTCTTTAAATACATTTCTTAACTCCCATCAATTCAAAAACATCCATCAATGTTTAGACAATAATTTTTTCCATTCTTTTGTATTGTCCTGACAAAGGTTTAATATAAACCGAAACATTTAAACACCGACTTTACCATAAAAAATAAATTCATCTTTCTCAGAATACTTTATTTTCTTATTTTCTACATTTTGACTTATATATATATTTATTGTATTTCTTTAAAAAAATTTCTATCTATGTTTGTATTTGTGCTTATATATATATATATATATATATATATATATATATATTAGGTGAATACTAACATAGTAATAATCTTTTAAAACATTACTATTGGATAATGAGTTTAATCCTCACTGGGGGACTCATATCAAGCTAGGATTAGTAAATATTTATACTAGCTCATGTATGATTGCATGTATTGATATATAGTTTGTAGTTATACAAATACTTGTTCATAACCACATAAATACGTAGATATATAAATGTATAAGAATTTGTGTGTGTATGTATTTATATATGTACAAAGCTGGTTCAGTAAATCCATAGCATAGCCTAACAATAAAGAAGTAGATGAAATTTTATATGTTTACTGTATTGTATTGTTGAACTATGTGATTGATATTAACTACTGAATTAAATGTATTGACAACAGAGATTATGTTGATAAATATTGCTTTTTATAACATTAAGCTATAGACTTACTGTTGCACTTATGTATATAAGCTTATGTATACATGTATCTAAAAAAAAAAAAAAAAAGAAAGAATTAAAACAGTATTCGTATATGTATATATTAATTGTATATTTATATATATACATATTTACCTCTGCTCAAGTAGGATGTGACACAAGGTCAATTTTTAAGCAATGTTTAACAGATTTGAATTCAGTTTTCCTTCTCCTAGACTGGTTGCCATATCAAGGTTAAAGAGCCCAGTCTGCCCTACGATTTATTGATATCTGGATGGAGAATAGTTGGATTCATACCCTCCCCAAGGGAATTAGTGCTATGTGAAATGCAAACAGCCTCATCCAGGATTTGAACTTGTACTTTGTACATATATGTATGTACATGTATATATATACTATGTATAGATAGGTGTAAATATTCACTTCCCTATTTCTATACATGGACATGTATGTTGTTTTTTGTGTATGTATGTATGTGTGTGTGTGTGTGTGTGTTGCAACCCTTTTTTTTGTAAAGACTATATTTTGAAATACATACTTATAAAAATGCTGAATTTTTAGATGTAATTTTCTATTTAAACTGAATTTCTTTCATTTTAAAACATTTACCTTCTTAAATATGTTTTATCTTGTATTGTTATAGACAATGAAGTCTGTAATATCAGATCTTTTATTCACAAGTAAGGTCAAATGAGTGATTTTTTTTTTTTAAAGAAAGCCTTTTGGTTTAGACATATTTTGAAGAAAAAGAAAATCTTTTGTCTTATTCATTGTTTTCAGTCAACATATTGATAATGTATGAGAAAATATTTCTAATTATATTATTAAAATCTTTTTAAAAACACTCAACTTTTAATTTCAAAATATGAGTTTACAGGCACATAACCTCAGTTCTTTTCAATTGAAACAATACATTATATACCATCTCATTGTTAATGTTCTTTTGGTTATTATATTTCAAGAGGTCTTGTTTTTGTTAAAGTAATTTGAATATGAATTTCCTAACATGTAATTTCTTCAAGCTGAATCCTTAATATATTCAAGTGAATGTTCATAGCAAGGAAGCTTTTATGATGCCGTCTGTACATATATAAAGGGCATTTGGTGTATGTATGTATGTATGTATTTATGTATGTATGTTGCTTTGGCATTCTAACATCACTCATATGCACAACATGACCTGCCCATCACATTTGGGCTGTTATGATGAGTTTCAATGCTTGTGCATCCTGCCCTTGTAAGGACTTCTGTGTTAGGTGTGTTGGTGTTCCACTTGATGTTTAGAATGCATCTTAAACATTTCTGATGAAAGTGCTCAAGAATTATAAACAGCATAAGCCCTGTAAGAGGTATAAGGATTGCTTAAAAAGCAACCTTGTTAAAATAAAAATAGATCCTGACAACTAGAAAAGGCTGGCATTGAAGAGGACTGAATGGAGAATCCATATGGATGATGGCTGTACCAGTTTTAAGAGTGAAAGAATTGAGCATGAAAACCTCAAGTGCCAAATTCAAAAGGGATACACCTTTCATATTGGTGAGAACATGGAGTGTTGAAAATGTCAAACCTATGGTCGGATTTTGCTTTCTAAGGCTGGATATATCAATCATAGGAAATTTCATCAGAGACAATTCATGCATACTCCAGGAACAAACAGTATGTCTTGTGCAATCTGTAACAAAGTTTGTAAATTGGCTTCTGGTCTTAAGAGACATATGGTGGTGCACAAGCATAAAATTTTACCATCTGATCCAGTGGAACAGACATCCTTCTTATGTCATATTTGCATCAAACTTTATGGATCTGCTGCGGGATTGATGAGTTACATGAGGGCTCATGAGGGAAAAGGTTCTGGTGGTGGGGTTGTAGGATTGTGAGGGATGGCAGTGATCTGTAAAGATTATGCTATTGCTATATGTATGTATGTATGTCTAGATGAAACTGAAAATAAAATAATTAACCACAAAGTAAATATATATACACATTAGATATCACCGTTTTTTTTTCTTTTTGTGCAAAACTTATGAAGATTTGATTTATAATTACAAAGATATTTAAAAATCAAAGCATACATAGAAATAGCATTGAAATTCTACTGGATATACACATCTAGTGAATTTATAAAAGTCACTGAATAAAAATTCCCTCTTATATTTAATGAAATACATTTTGTGCCAGCCTAGAGTCGGTTTATAATTTTATTCATTGTCCTTTATTGGCTACACATTTTTTTTTTTTAAAGTAGAAGAAATCCAAGATGCAAATGACATGATTACATGTTTTACATGCTACAACCTATATGAGTATTGTTTTGCTTGACAGACTATTTTAGACGTGTCTCCTGCTGAGCTATTGAATATCTGTGATAGGAAAATAACAATGATAATACTTAGTATTTTACTAAAGGTTATCAGTGACATGAGACAATAAGGAAGTATATTGACATGTAATTCATCTTTCAATTGTAATTTTAATGTGCTTGTCGTTTTTTAAAAGCTGCAATGTTTTCAGGTCAACATGTCCAATCCAGGTTTCTATCCAAAAGTAAACTAACAACTAAAGTAAAACTGACTTATATGTATTTACCAACTCCTTCATACGAGCAGGATATGACACCAAGGTCAATTTCTAAAGTGGAGTTTAATAGGTTTGAATTCAGAGTTTTCCTTCTCCTAGACTGGCTGCCTAACCAAGGCTAAAGTGCCCAGTTTTCACTAGTATTTACCCATAGCTAGAGGGAGAATAATTGGATTCATACCTTTCCCAGGGGTATTAGTGCTATGTGAAAACTGACCCTGATACACCTGATACCAATGGCTATTACAAAAAAATATTGGGCTATTTTGTTAAAGAGTCCAGTCTTCCCTACTATTTACCCATGGTTAGAGGGGGGATAGTTAGATTCATACCTTTCCTACAGGTATTAGGGTTATGTGAAAACTGACCCTGATATACTTGATGCTAATGGCTATTACAACAAACTTTTTGCTATTTTGTTGAAATTATATCAACATTGTATATATTTCTCTTTTTTCTTCTTCTTTTTTTTCAATTATTATATAAAACATTAACAAAATGAAATAAATACATATTACTCAAATATACTGATGTTAACAATATAATTTCTAACTGAATTGTAAAGTATAAATTATTGTTACAATATATTACTACTGTTACAATGGCAAGATAAGAATAATATTATTTTCTTGTAAATCAAAAACGGTTTTATATTACACGAAACTGCTCAACACAAGCTGAAAAGAATTACTTTTGTAT
Organism: Doryteuthis pealeii; assembly: GCA_023376005.1. NCBI lineage: Eukaryota > Metazoa > Mollusca > Cephalopoda > Myopsida > Loliginidae > Doryteuthis > Doryteuthis pealeii. Next base: position 84,423,604 of record CM042143.1, on the reverse strand, counting down.
ATTAGTATAGGTGAATAACAATAGAGTTATGATAAATGACAGATGTACATTTTAATTATATCATATTTTGAGAGTCAAATCAATAACAATTTTAAGCCTAAGATATACATACATTTATGTTAAACTTTGCCTTTAGAAATGACATTATATTCAGCCAATTTTATGGTTCCTTCTCTATTTTCAGACACAGTATATTATTACTGTAGACATTTATATAACTTTGTGTCCAACAATGCTAATATATTGAAATATGTAAAAGTTACCAGAACTTTATTTTTTGAAAACTTTTTCTTTTTCATCTAATGCTTCAAACTTTTCAACGTGCTTGATATATTTATTCCCCAATATTATTTCTTTCAATTTATACATTCCAATGAAAATTCTCCACTTTCTTTTAAATATTTAGCATGCTGATTGTATTTGTACTGACTTGGTTATTGTAAAATTTCCATATAAAAACCTCAGAATAAGTTAAAGACTCCTTCAATTGTCTGTCTTTTCTCTCTTGGTTGTTTTGTAAAATTAATTAAAAAAGATATTGATATGAATTCAAATACTGCATGCGACATACAGAAACACTGGACAGTTGTTTCAACCTATTATGTCAAAATTGTCGAATGGCAGTTGATTGGCGGTCATCTCTAATAGTGGACGATCATCTTTTATACAGTCTGTTGCCAATTCACTTTCTTCCTCTTTTGTCAAAGAATTCCTTCATCCAAATGAAACAGTTCAATTCATAATCTACTGAAACAACTGTCCGGTATTTCTGTTTGTGGCATGTGGTGTTTGCTGAATTTTCTGGTCATGGTAATTTAATTACATATATAATTTCCTGTGTCTATATTAATATAAATATTTAATCTTCCACTGAATGAAGTTAGTCAACAAAAATTAAGTATTATTTCATTTACTTAACTAGAAACATTTTAACCCTTTCCCTCAGTGATAACAATTTCATATGCAACATTTATTTGTGAAATTTTCCCTATTTCTGTGTTTTTGCTTCTGTCTTGTGAGAGATTCACTTTACAATTGTCAGTCTTTCTAATTAACCTTTTTAGCTTAAAAAAAGATGAATGCATTTTTTTTTCAAATTTAGCAATGGTAATTCACCTTTTCAAGTCTATAACTTTTTTTTAAGATATAAATTGAGTTTAAATCATTCCAGATATCTTGAAGAAAAGCCTATATATGTACATATACAAACTATGAATGATATCAGATACTAAAATCTCTATATAAAGATTAATGTTAGGATAGAAACTAATACTGTTGTAATATTATTAAATACAAATGATGTGGAGGGGGGTCACTTGCAGGACTATAAATATCTTTTCAAACAATGCTTTTATTGGCACCTGATTTTTTTTTTTTTTTTTTTTTGCCTATTTCTATTTAATTGATATCTTGTTATCTGAAGAAGACACTTATGGCAATGGTGTGATAAACATGATATCAATGACCTTTCAATTTTTCTATACTTATTTTTTTTTTGCTCTCTCTATCAGAAATATTTTCTGTTTCACTTTGCATTATTTATTTTGTCCCCATGTCTCTTTTTCAATATACTCTTTGACCGTTTTTACTTTTGGCTTACAATAAAATTTTAACATCTTTTTCTTTGTGCTAATCCAGTTCTTAGTTTAGGAATACCCGGCTTAAGATTATCTGGATTGATAAGCTTATCTATTTCAGGACATTTTATTTTATTCTATTACAAATTCAACTAAAATTCATTGTTTAACTAAAACATGAAAGAGATTAACTTTTGAATTAGAATTTTTAAGTGAAGAATTAAAAATATAAAATAATTTTTAAGTAACTGAACCAGATTGTTGTTTTAATGTGCATGTATTTGGATTTCATTGATTTTTTTTTTCCTAAATTCTCCAGTTTGTTTTCTATACATTTTAAAACAATGAATTTACACCATTTATTTTTGTTTTTCAGGTGAGTGAAATGATTTTTGTCTAAAAGGTAAGACATTATTATAGATATAACTAAATCATTTATATTTTTAATTTTTATTATAAATCCTTCATTTTTTTTTTTTTCAGAAATAATTGACCTCTGTATGATTATTCTAAATTCTAACAAACTACTCATAGTCACCTCACTTTTAGAATAGAAAATTTTAAAAATGTTGCTCAATTACTTGTTTTCATACACTGAATATCAATATTTATATTTATAACATTTATCTATTAAAATAAGTTACATTTTATACTTTATTTATTTACACATCACCTCCTGCTATAAACAGGTTAGGGCACACTGTATTTTATGCTGTAGATGAAAAAAAACCATTGTTACAATAAGGCATATAGCTATCGTTTAGGACTTATTAAATACTAGAAACAGCTACCTGGCATCACCTGGGTAGAGGGTGTTTAAAAATGTTAGTCTTGCAGATCTATCATTACTGAATCGCAAGTTGTATCCTCACTGGATGTTCCATTAAAATCCCTACATAAAAAAAAAGACCTTGCATTGATCTAGCCTGGTGGGGGGTGTCAGAAAAAAAAAGTGCACAGACACTCTGCAAAGAAAAATTAATGTCTCTTACTTAAAATATTAAATGTAAAAACAGTCCATACTGTTACTATTTAAATTCTATTTTTTAATTATCTTCACGAATATAAATCAAATCTCTGTTTTTGCTCAAAAATAAGAACTGGTGATATTTAATGTTTATATATATTTACTTTGTCGTTATTTGTTTTATTTTCGTAGTCAGCTTCAGACATACATACATACACACCAACTGTTCTTTATATATGTATAGATAGATGTGAAGCTACTACTGCTAATATTCTCATTCATATATTTGAAAAGTATTCATATTTGGGATGATTGGAGATATGAGTGGCTACAGAATAAGATATTTATTTTAAAGTTTCTTATATGTCAGTGTAAATTTGAAACAAACATATATTAAAGTATTAGAGGGTACCTCACGTGGTGTAATGGTTAGCAAGCTAGATTTGAAGACCATTGTTAGTGAGTTTGATTCTCATACTTCTGGCCTTATGCCACATCTAAACTTAGCTTAGTAAATAACTATATTAAAGTATTAGTGAAAGAATAAGCCACTTCATAAAAATGTTCTATTGTATAAAATTGTCACTGTATTATTAACTCTAAATAGAATGAATGTTGAATTATTGAGATTTGAAGTAAATTAATATATTCAAATAAGAATCCCATTAAATGTCTCTTGTCCTAACAGGACATTGTAACTTGTTATGGCTTGAATCTTTAGCTTATCTAGAATGATAAGAGAAGATAAATTAATCCTTATGGTCAGGTTAAGCTGGATCACTTTATAGTATGATTCTTTATATTGCTATTTCAATAGAAGTTTCTTTATTTAGTACTAGAAGCAGTTACCCAGCATCAACTAGGTAGAGGGGGAGGGAACCCTAGTGTATTGATTTGTTTACTTTTGAAATTTACAAATGCTGAACATTTTTAAGTAAAATTTCAATACTATTTCTATGTATATTTTAACTTTTAAATACTTTAAAAAATAAATCAAATCTTCATATTTTTTCACAAAAAGCAAGAACTGATGATATTTAACATGTATCTATATTTACGTTGTAGTTAATTGTTTTATTTTCATAGTTTCATCCAGACAGACATACATGTATACGCACCAACTGCCCTTTATATATGTATTGATTTGTTTATTCATATAGGAATCTACAGGGAAGAATAACTATTTCTGTAAATGTAACTTCAAATCCATTTTTAATTACTAAATAAGAGGTTTTGATTGGTAAGGATTTTCACTTCATCTCTTTGGGTAAATGTGAGTTTAAAAAATTTGTTTAAATTGAATTTTAAAAAAAACAACTGAATACCCAGCAAGAATCAATACAACAAAAATGTCTTTGACATAAAATAACACAATGTGTACCAGTCTCAGGCAAGAACAAAGAGAGTTTTCAATTTTAACTGATGTTTTATTTTGTGGTCTTCTGTACCCTTGTACTTAATTTCTTTAATTAAAGACAGTCAACACTCAATGCACCGTAAACTATAATGAAGGAACAATAATGACAAAATAGATTAAATGTATAAAAGCAAATTAGTCGTAAAGAAAGGAAATCCTACTTAAAATTAAACTTACCAAACTTTTACTTCCTTCTGGGTTGGTATTGATGGCAATATCTTAATCGTTCTGGAGTCTTAGAACTTATGCCATGCATCTTAATACTGAAGATTTATACTCATATCATCAGTAGTATTCAAATCAAGGTGGATAACCTCTCGGTCTGTTACACAAGGGTTGACATACTGTAAAATCCAACCAGCTCAAAAATGTGTAAATTTTCTCAAAGGTGTCCTGAATGTAGCTGTTTGGGGACAGCTGTTTTGAGGTTTGTGGGAATCACAATCCACAAATATCAGACAATCATCAATAATGGAGAGAACGTCACTTAGGAGGCCAGGAATGTCTAAGGAATGTGGAAATTTTTTTTGATCATTAGATCTTGTTGTGTTTCTCATTTTATGTCCACCATTGTCATTAGAATTGTTCAAATGCAATTGGTGAGTGTGAGTTGAAAATCATCCTCAATGCAAATAGCCACAATGATGGTGTCATCATCTGGTGCTGATTGGCAACTAATAAGATGTGACCAAGCATCAGCCTGATGGAATTTTGTTGTCTAGCAATACTGTATTTCAAAATTGTCCCCTAAAAAAATGATTGCCTAGCATTTGACTAGCTGAGTATATCGGGATTGCCTTTTTTGAGCCAAATATTGAAAGTAATGGTTTGTAGTCTGTCAAGAGGTGCCAGAATCTTGTGGAGTGCAAGTGCTTCTTTTTGCTCTTAGTTGCAATCAGTAGGCATCAGGTATTTGGCTGTATGTATAATATCTTTTTCAGTTTTGTCTGCAAATATGTGGGAAATCACTGCTCCACACTGTGACTTGAGGCATCAGCTACTACCACTATATTCTGGGTTGGGTCAGAGTAGTAGGTCTGAGTTAATGAGGGGTTTAATTTTTTCTAAAGATTGTTGACCATCTAAGGACCAGTAACATTTGATGTTCTTCACTAACAGTTTCTTCAATGGAGCCTTAATTTTATGCTGTGAATGCAGGTAGGATAGTGACTCACCAATCTGAGAAATGACTGTAAACTACTTATATCCAATGTGGATTGCATGTGTTGAAGAGCTGCTAAATCATCAGGATCTGGATGATTATCTTGGTGGTCAGAAATGAATCCCAGTCATTTTATTGCATACAAATAAAAAGGAAACTTTTTAGTTCGAAGCTTGAAGCCAAAGTTTTGGATGCGTGTTAGAATTTTATTGATTTGTTCTGTCAACTGTTTTGATCAACCGACAACAATTATGTTATCTAGGTATGCAACTGCACCCTTTACTCCAGTTAGCATCGTGTCCATGATCTGCTCAAATATAGCCTGGGCTGTTTTTACAATAAAAGGTAACTATGAATGGAAATAAACCACTGTGTGTGTTTATTGTTAGCAGTTCCCTGGAGGATGTAGAGACCTCGACTTGTAAATAAGCCTCTGTGAGATTTAGTTTGGGGAAACAGGTGCAAGATACCATATTGCAAATAGAATTGAGTGGAATGTCAAGAAGTACCAGTGACTTGATAAAATCAAGTCCCAATAGGTTATGTTTCAAGTCTGCTATTATTTGATACCAGATACTGTTTTGTCCTCAATTTTGATTGTCGCTGGCTATTCACCCATGATATGGACACAATCCCCAGAAGCACTCAATGTTCCATGTCTTGTAGGTGTTAGTGTAGTCTGGCTTATGGTTTTTTTTATAGTGTCTGTGAGATGATGGTTATGTCTGAGAGTCAGTTTGTAGCTGAATAAGATGTCCATTCAGTTTTACTGATACATACTTGCAGTTTCACATTGAGTTGAGAACAAATATTGCTACCAGACTGTGTATGTGTTGGGGGGGGTTCTTTGCTGTCTCTGCTTGTTCCTGTTTGTTGTTTTGTGCATTGGAGGGGTGTAGAATCCCTCTTTATGGCCCTACAGTTTGCATTTGTGACAGCAGTTTTTTCTTGAACAGACATTTCTGAGCAAAATGCCAGCCATTACAATTCCAGCAAGCAAATGGGGGGTTCTAAAGTGTCAAACCAGATGACATGGAGTACTGCTGTTTTTGAACAGTGTTGTTGATATTATTGAAGGTACTGACTTTGGTACCATATATAAATCATGTTTCAGATTCACATTCCACTGCAACTTGCTGTAGAGCAATGTCCAGATTTTGTTTTATTTTGGACATCTTTGTGTGGACATCTGTATCACATGTGTTCCTCAACCCACATGCAAATATGAAACACTGTCATGGAAGTGATTTTAAAATGTTCACAATCCCTATTGACCATACCTGCATAAGTCATATAATTGACTACATCACATTTTATGAAATTCATACAGTTGAACCGTATATATTGAAAAAAGAAGTTTGCTCGCTGAAAATCCATCTTAAAATCTGCAGTTTCATCAACATTTTAATCTCATGGTGGTTTCAGTAAAATGTAGTTGGCATAACTGTCATGTTCTGACATTCCAAGCTTCCTTAACAGAAACCTGACCTTCTAGTTGTCTGTCTGAAATACACACTGAAAAGATCTTGAAAACATGCAAACCATGCAGAGAACGTCGATTTCATGTCTGTATCATAATGAAATTCCACGGTTGATTGTGCAACTGATTAAACCACCATTTTGTTTTCAAAAACATTCATTGTGCTGCAGATAATCTCTTTGTAAATAATTCCATCAAGCGCAGTTGCTATTGCAAAAGTTGCTGTATTATTGAATCTGTCTTTGTATAATTTGCATGTATGTTTGTTCACGTGTTTAGTAAATTCATTAACAAATTGTTACATATTAAAGGTACAAAAAAATGATAATAATGAATGAAAGACGGACTCGTAAGTAGAACAAACGATGGTTTTATTTAATTCAGGGCAGAGCCAATGGCTTCTATTAAAACCAACACTTAAACTTCAAATTGTGTGGGACCAGATAAATTGTACTTCTAACCATGTGTCATGACAGCCTTTCTACTCCAAGCTGTCTTTTAGGGTAAACATAACAAAAAATAAATGCATTGAATAAGAAAATTAGAACATTTTGTGAGTTTTGTCAAGAGAAATGTGTTGATCTCAAATTTTGAAGGTATGGATTTCAAAAATACAGCAGTCAATCAGAGAGTAGTTAGTTTAATCTCTGGTTGTAAATTTGTTTTTTTTATTAAACACCTAAAAGAAAGATATCTTCAACTTTATTCTAGCTTATCTCTTTGTGGTTTTAATACCTTTAAGGTCTGAAATATCCAGAGAGAGGGAGGGGGGAGAAAGGTTGCTAGGTATTATCAATTATATTATTGTTCATTACAGTTTGTCTTAATCAAATTACTTATATAAATCTTTTGGCATAAACTGATTAATTCAATTCTGATTGTAATTTGATGTGTATTTATTGAGTGAAATAGAATAAATTTCAGGAAGCACTTTCTATAAATCTCAATGATAGTACTAGTATCTTAGTAGTAACAAAAAAGTGGCATATATAAAATCATCAACATGTCGCGCCAGTAACATGGATATCCATGACAACGGCTCACCAACTGTCCCTACCACTCATTGCCCCTGTTAAGTCCTTGGCACAGCATCCAGTATCCGCACAGAGCCAGAGCTGGTCTGCAACAGACTTCCAAAAGAAAGAACAAAAAAGACTTATATATATATATATATATATATATATATATTTTTTTTTTTTTTTTATCTATTTTTTTTTTTTCATTGATTTTCCATCCTATTCTTAGCATCTTAGTAGATAAAAGTGCTAAAAAAATTTTTTTTCTACTTTGATATAATTTTCTTTGTTGTTTGTGTGTTTGAAATCTCTGAGAGCCAGTTTTTTTTTCTCTTTGGTAATGTGAGAGGAATTACAAAATATTCAAAAGCAAAATGATTTTTCTCATATAACTGACCACATTATAGAAATATTTGTTGCAAATATACAGCGATATTATATTTAACCGCAAAATAACAAGTTTATTTAATAACTGTTGATTATTGCTGAAATCCATGACTTTTTAAAATTCTTATTGTATTTTTGTTTTTTTTAAATTATTTCTTAATTTATATTTGATATCAAAAATATCACGTATGAATTAATAGATTTGTTTGTATTTTTCTTTTCATTGAAATTACCACCCCAGACTCCCATAAGATTTGAGCCAATGCATTTGCTTTTGAAATGTGTAAATCTGAAATAAATCAATTTTTTTTTCTTTTTCTAAAAATATGCAATTTTCCATTCCTATTTATAACATAAGTGACACATTATTCTTTTTGGCTGCTCAACACAAGTGAGATAACATCAGCAACGATAGTGCTGGTTTATATTTATCCAGAATGCTTTTGGTTTTCTAATTAAGAGCTTTGCATTTGTTCATTATCTTCCACTCTGTAAATGGATTTAGTTCTTCACTATGTAAGATGTTGTTGCATTAGTTGTTGTATTTTATCTGACAGTCCAATATTAAAAGTGCCAATATAAATAGTGTAAAAGCCATAAGAAGTGGAAAGTGACAACGACAACTATGAATTACCTTGCAACATTTATGGGATAATGGTAACTCGTACAATTACTAGAAACATATGGATTTCTTATTGCGTCTTCCTTTCTCTTATTCTTAATATTCTAGAATAAAAGGATAGAGAAACTTTTTTCTTTCTTCTGTATGATATTGCTTACTTATGTAAGTGGTTGGTTGGTTGGTTGGATTTTACAGCAAGTCAACCCTTGTTGACTCATTTTATGCCAAAGATGTTTTGTTTTACTCATTCTTGATGGGTACTCATTTTTCTTTTTTTAAATAATTTTCTTTAAACTCATTTTCTTCTATTTAACCCATAGATGGGACCCTAACTCCGAGTCAGAGTGGATCTGGGAGTAATGGTGATGAAGGGGTACTCCATATTCCCCAGAGCTCCAGAACTGGAACTTTATACCATCAGATAGAGTTTAACATCATACTCAGGGCACTAAGACCCTCGGCTACCGCCTTTTCGCAAATATGATAAAAAGGGTTGGGGCTTGCCATAAGGGCAATAGGGTCAGGACAATCATGTAGGTGCAAGGGCTTGATGTGACCAGCCGATTGATTGGAGAGGGTCTCTCTGACTACATAAGTAATGGCCAAAGTGGAGTGTTGCATGTCATGGCTTATGTAGGTTGTCTTCTGTGTATCAGAAATCTCACCAGAGACAATCCATGCACACTCCAAGAACAAGCAATGTGACTTGTACAATCAGTAACAAAGTTTGTAAGTCAGCTTCTGGTCTTAAAAGACATATTGTGGTGTACAAGCATCTTGTACAATTTCACCATCTGATCCAATAGATCCAGTGGAAATGACATCCTTCCTGTGTCACATTTGCATCAAACTTTGTGGATCTGCAGCAGGATTGATGAGTCACTTGAGGGCTCATGAGAGGAAATGTTCTGGTGGTGGGGTTGTAGGATTGTGAGGGACAGCAGTGATCTGTAAAGATTATTCGATTGCTATCTGAAGTCTCTAAGCCATTTTTTCTCAGTCATGAAGAAACGTTTTTGGTCTTGCTGATTTGAAAATAAGGAAATCAAAAATAGGCAGTAAGGAATAGGAAGATGAATAGCCAACAATAACAGTAGATTGGTAATATTCTTTCTTTCAACTTTTAGTCTCTTGTTGGTCTTCTTGGACAATAGTAATGTATCCAATATTTGATTGTAAACAATCTGAAATGTAGGTATTGTTTCTTTTGTGTGTATGAGCAGAAACAACTCACTCTTGTTAATCTATTGTTAGTTGGATTGGATGAGAGTTGGTTAGATTCTATCTAAGTTACATTCTGCTTTTCTCATCTCTTTTGTAACCTACAAGACCTTTACATTTCCCCTTTGTATATTATACAGTAGAAATGGACTGTCCCATTAAGTAATAGAGGCTTCTACAGAAAGTACCAAACTATACAATTTACCTACTCCAATAATATATAAGAACCTGGCTTTTTAGAGGTCAGGGAACTCATATTCATGCTGAATGCTGAAAAGTATCTTAGTGTTAATACTGGTACTACTACTACTACTTCGTTGTTACATCTTATATATATTATACTGCCAAACTGACTTTTGATAGCTTACAAGCTTTGTAAATACTACTAAAGTACTAAAGGTAAAAGAAGTACAATTTTTAAGATGACTTCTCAAATTTAATATCATTAATTTTTCTATATATTTAAATGAGAAATCCTTTAAAAGCTCCTAATCCTGAAGTGTTTCCAAACCAAGAAAACAATGTTGGAACTACAATATTGAAAATCCTCAAATTAATAGACTATTTATTTAGTTTTTAATGTTGTTATATTCAGCAAATAAGAGGGGTGGGTATGGGTGGTGTTGTAGTTATCATTATAAAAAAAATAATTTGGCAAATAATGCACAAATTATGGACAAAACTATTTACATTTCACTTTGCACTCAAGCCCTTAGGAAAGGTATGAATTAGTTTTCTCACCCCACCCCCAGCTGTGTATTATCTAGTATTGGTAGAGTAACCACTCTAGAAAAAGAAAACCTCTGAGTTCAAGCCAAAAACTTTATCTTCATCAGGAAGATCATTCAGTCTGAAAAATCTTTGCCTCATAAACACATCATTCCAAATTTGTCTACCTTGTTGGAAGGACAAGATACTTTTACTGTATCATCCCCCAAAGAAAGGGGAGTCCTGAGTATGACACTAAACTGCATCTGGTGGTAAGGCTCTAGTTCTGGAGAGTGTGGAACATCACTTCATTGCCATTACTCTCAGATCCACTCTGACCCAAAGTGGAAACCTGTTAGGGTTCCATCTAGGTGTAGATTTGTACAGGACTGATGGCAAATCCTAAGCAAGCTTGTTATGAGGCAAAGCCTTATCACCCAAAAGAATAGAAGCTGTGAAAAATAAGCCTATTCAGTAAATAGGATATAAAAGTAAGTAAAGTCATCAGGGTGGCTTAGTCGGTATCAGCCAGACAGTGAGGGAGTCTATCCCCTTTTAACTAGTGCTAGACCAACTGAATACTGACTGAGCTAAACTGGCCCAAACAGTTCAAGCTGTAAATATATAGTTGACTCAGTTTGATTTCTAAACACTGGTTTTAAAAATCAAAATAAAATAACCCAACTCCAAATCAGCATATTAAAAGTTAGAAAATTTCTTACTGAGAACCCCCTCCCCCCTCAAAAAAAACAAAAACAAGTAAAATAAACAAATAATAATACTTCATTTATTCTCCATAATTATAAAAAAAATAATATCTGTCTCTTAAGATAAGGTAAAGTGTGCATGAATTCCATAGGAGGACTCACTTACCTTTATTATTTAATTGGGGCTCAAAATATATCCAATAGACATTTTGCTGTTTTCTTTTTCTTTCTACATCGGTATCAGGAACAAAACAGGGAATCATTTTTTGACTTTCCTAACAAGTCTGAAATGTACCCAGTTTTTATCATATTACCAATTTATCTTATTCATTATCAACCTGATATTTATTTGGTTGAATATTTAAAAAAAGAAACAAAAAACACTGCAACAATAACTGCAAATATGCTCATCTTTTTTACTGAAGCAGGGACAAGCTCATGAGTGACGTTTCACAGTGGACTCCCACACATAGTCACACCAATGTTGGTTAACTAGCCAGGACTTATATTAATTAGCTCTGCATAGACACTGGGTGCAGTCTAGAGGACCTGCCAAGAGTAATGGCTGATAGGGATAGATGGCAAGAGAGAGTCGAGGGAATTCATGCTATCAGCATGACTTGATGATGAAATATGAAAAAACACTCCTACAATAACTGCAATTATTGCAGGTTCAATCCTGTTCAAAAGAGTTTATTTGAATTCGTTTTTATTTTGATCCATAACACTGTTCATGAATGTGTCTTTTGTAATAGAATTTTTTGCCATCTTCAGATAATCCAGTTGCCATTCCCAAGGAAGAATTGCAATTTTTCAGGTCTAGTAATCCAGTTCTAAAATAAAACACTACATTCTTCTTTTTTTCTTCTTTTTTTCTTTACACTACAATAATTATGTAAGTGTTTTTAGATTTGCTTCTATAGATCTTCTATATTGTGTGTGTTGGCAATTAGTGATATAGAAAACTAAAACTGCTTATTTTAGTTTGTTGTTGTTGGAACTTTGAAATTTGTTGTCTTAAAGAAACTTATCATATTATTCAACTTGTTATCTTTTTTTTTTTTTTTTGCTACTCTACATATGTTTTGAGAATCAGACTAAACCCCACCCAATAAATTTAATCACAACCGTCAGTAGCGAACTAAAATTATTTATATTACATTCTTTCTGGTAAAGTAGTTTCTTTGTAGGAAAAACAAATATTTCTCTGTTATGATGTTCACTTGAGTAGCGCAATCATTTAATGATCAAACCAAAGTTCACTTTTGAATTCTCTATCTCACACGGTGCTTGTTTTATGGATGAAATAGTTGCATATTTACCCCCTGCACCAGTGGTGTTGGGATGGTTGGGGGAAAAAAAAGACATAAGATCTCGAATGCTCTTTCTGCCTCTCCAATTGGCTTTGTGCCATACTAAGCTGAGTAAATATGTATATTGCACACAAAGATTAGTTTTATACCATTCTTTCTTTCTTTTTTTCTTTCTTTTTTTACTGGAGTGCATATTGCATTGTGCATGGATTCAAGTGTTTCTGTTTTCAATAGCAATGTTTGCTAAAGGTTTCTGGAGGCTAAAGTGTAGATAATGTGAAGTTGTGCCTTTTGGCCAAACAGAAAAAACATGCAGCATGATCTTTGCTCTCTCCTCCTCCCCCTCCTTTTTCTTCTTTTTCTTTTTCTTCCTCTTTTCTTCTTCTTCTTTGACAAACTCTATAAATCTGTGAAAGAAATATCAAGTCTCTTAAACCATTTTTCAATTGCTCAAACTTTATACAAAACTAGAAGCAGCTACCCAGTGTCGATTGGGTATGGGAAGGTGGCAAAAAAAACCCTGGTGTATTGATTTGTTTACTTTTGAGATATACAAATGCTGGACATTTTTAAGTAGAATTTCAATGCTATTTCCATGTATATTTTAATTTTTAGATATTTTTGAATATAAATTAAATCTTCATAATTTTTGCACAAAAAGCAAGAACCAGTGATATTTAATGTGTGTGTATATATATATATATATATATATATATATATATATATATATATATATACTTTGTCGTTAATTGTTTTATTTTCATAATTTCATCCGGATATATATACATACACACCAATTGCCCTTTATATATGTATAGATAGTGCTGTCCATTACCTAGTAGAGACTCGGAAGTTAATTCAGGGCTCATTTTTTGTCCGATTCCCCCACCCCCACCTCATAAATGCCATATTTTGAAGCACCTTTTGCTTTCTTCTAATTTTCTTTTCTAAAGCTGAAAAAAAGAAAGACATGCACGCACATACACACATGAATCTAAGATTATTCAATAATTATCAAAGACTTACCTGGAGAAGGTGTTACAAACAAAACTATTTTCAAACTCAAAATTGTCTGATATCAAAATGATAAAAATGAACCTTAATTCTTCAAAAGGATAAACCATTGCATAGGTGGAAAACACTCTTTAAAAAATCAACACATTTTGATTTTCCTGAATTTATTAAATTGCTTATTCATTTGTAATATATATTCTATTCCATATTTTATGTCATTTGGTCTATAAACTTGTTTTTATTTATTGTTTTTTGTTTTTAATAAAAACTAGATTGCATGCTAAATTATGTTACATTACATTTGAAAATAGACTTTAATAAAAGTGATATTTATTAAGCATTTTTGCATTAGCAAACATTAAGTTTTTGTTGTTTTTTTAATTTAAAAACCACTTCAATTGAAATTTTTTTATGATTCTATTTGATTAATTATACTAAATTGTATATCAATATTCTAAGTGCAATTATTGATATCTTACTCAATATCAATAATGAGAGCAATTATTAACCCCCCCCCTTATCCCGCTATTCATCAGGGTCTGGTTTAGCTCAGTCAGTAGAGCATCCGCCTAGGAATCGCAAGGTTCCTGGTTTGATACTGGTCCTCGTCAACCCAGTGTATGAGTAGCACAGATTGGGTAATCTGATCTGTGCGGTAAAGTGGGGAGCTGATGATATTTGTGACGCTTCACCTTGGGAAAAACAATCCTTTTGGTCTAGCGCTAACTTTACTTTTTACTTTATTCATCAGATATGTAGATCTCATTCAACCTAGAAATGTATCCTTGCTAATACATTTGGCAAAGTTTCACTCTTATTATTATTTACCATTTGTTTCCAGTACCTTTTGGCTTTCAATCTGTTCTGAATTTTATGTTTCTGTTAAAATTATGTTTAAGTAGTTTGTCCAGGAAATGCTGTGGATATTTATAAACAGTTAATGTATGACATCTCACCTAACAATGGAACTGGCAGTTGACAGCTTTAAATCATTTAGAGTTTTTAATGTCTGTATGTTGACAAGTGTTGCAATTATTTCTTTTTGTTTTTTTTTTATGGATGAACTTGAGTCATGTCCTTGAATGTCTTGTCTCTACTGTGAATATACTGTAAATAAATTTAGCAGCAGCAACAACATCTACTTGTAAATATGATTTATAATTCTATGCATCCATGTGTAAAGGAATATTGCTTGTATGATGGGATGATCTTCAATACAATAGAAATCTTCTCCGCTCTATACTTTAGTAAAGAATCAGACTGTGGTGATTTGCAAAGTTTCAAGTGCAGTTTTCTGACTCTCTTTGAAGAACAGAATTAAAGTTAAAAACAAAACTGAATTTTTGAGATGAGGCTTGAAAATTTGGATTACTTGGATTATTCAGACTTTTGTACTCATCTTTATTGTTATATACACAATGTTTCAGGCAATGTTGTGCCATGTGTACCAGTTGGACATATGGCGCAATAGATAACAGTTTTAAGTGGCAATCATCTATAGGTTGCAGGTTCAATCCTGGCCAAGGGCGATAATAACCTAGAATACTTATCATAGCTTAACACTTGTACCCAATCCTGGTTAACAAAATGTGAACCTTGGTGTATTGAATAAAGGGTTCAGTTTGAAGTTCGATGAAGGCTCGCAATTATGACATGTAGGCTCCAGATTTCAACAAGAAGGTACTCAAGATCAAAGAGAAAGTTCCTAAATTTGACAGGAAACACCTGAAGAAGGCCCGAGGGCACTGGCTGAAATGTTGTATATATGACAATAAAGATGAGGACAATAATCCAAATAATAAAAACAAGACCTTTTACATAATTTGCTATGAGGCACAAATGGAACACTCATTGTCAGATTTACCTATCAGCTAGTATGGGCTGCAGCCCAGGGATCCCAAGATTAGAGGGGCCCTCAGAAGCCCTCTAGTCTTGAGCACCTGGTATAAGAACAAAGAAGATTTGCTTATTTTCAGATTTAATGGAGATCCTTTAAACTAATTTGAAACCATTTAGACTATTTGGGACCTTCTAATTGGCATAGGTCTTTTAAATTTGAAGGGTCTCTTTTTTTATATAGACATGGGGCTGGGGTAAAACATGCGTAATAAAGTCCAGGATCGGATCCTCTTAAGGCCTAAATCTGACTCTGGTAACACTGATATGAAATTGGGTGACTTTTATTGTTAAATAATTTATGAATATGATGACAGTGTTTATCTTTTAGAGCATAATAACTGTCAGTACCATTTAGATCCAATGGAATAACTTTAAAGACATCTCTAAAATCATCATCTTATAATATAAAAATGTTCATAGGTGTATTTAGAGTATTATATATTTACCAACCCCTCCGCACAAGTAGGATGTGACACAAGCTCAATTTATTAAGCAGAGTTTAACAGGTTTGAATTCAAAGTTTTTCTTCTTCTAGATTGGTGGCCTCACCAAGGTTAAAGAGCCCAATCTGCCCTACTATTTACCCATAGCTGGAGGGAGAGTAGTTGGCTTCATACTTTTCCCAAGGGTATTAGTGCTATGTAAAATGCAAACAACCTTGTCCAGGATTTGAACTCAGGTCGATGAGTCCATTTCCTTCGAATCTAATCATTACACCACACATTTCCATTTTTAGAGTATTATACTCTAAATAAATTAAATTGAAAGTTTTTTTTTTTTATCTACCTTTATAATATCAGTGCAATTTGATCAGTTCTATTACACATACCTGTTAACATCTTGTTCAAAACTTTTGTCTTGGGTTCTTTTTTATTCCACCTTGTATATTTCTCTGTACTGTCCATTATTTTGTTTCCAACCCAGTTGTCTACCTAACTGCTGTTGCTTTTCTAGTATCTTATTTTGATCTACTAGAATACTTTGGGAAGAGTAGCTTTTGACTTCTGTTTTATATATATATATATATATATATATATATATATATATATATATATAGCAAGAACTAATTTGAATAAGACATAATTATATTATCTTATAATTAAAACCTTTAGAACAGAATAATTTTGAAAATTCATATAAAATATCTTGTGCATGTATGTAGGTATATATGATGGTAGCAAACTTGTGCTCAAGTATTGCCATTGCTTGATAAAACAAAAAGAAAAAAAAAATTCCAAAAGTTCAACAGTGAGCTGTGCGAATGTGGCTTTTTAGTTCAGCTAAAGTCTTGTACATCTTCCCACATTCACAACGTTATTCCAGGGAGCTCAGGTAGTTTATTGAAATATTGTATATAATATATATGTATTATATATTATATATATACACATTATCTTGTGCATGTATGTATATGTGTGTGTATATATGTATATTCATATACAATATCTTGTGCATGAATGTATATGTGCATATATATATATATATATATATATATACACACATTATATTGTGCATGTATGTATATGTGTGTGTATATATGTATATTCATATACAATATCTTGTGCATGTATGTATATGTGTGTGTATATATGTATATTCATATACAATATCTTGTGCATGAATGTATATGTGCATATATATATATATATATATATATATATACACACACACATTATCTTGTGCATGTATGTATATGTGTGCGTATATATGTATATTCATATACAATATCTTGTGCATGCATGTATATGTGCATATATATATATATATATATATATATATATATATATATATATATATAATCAAACTGTTATCTCATTTGTTGGTATATGAATATTTTGATAAAGTATGTGATTTTCTGCCTTCTTTGCCAACTATTGGTTGACAATAGAGGCAAGTTGAATGCCAGAGATGTAAATGTAATTTCTCACCTTGGCAACAGGCTTCCTTGAGTGGGTTAAGAATTATGTTTCACAAACTTCCCGACACCTGCTCTTGGCTCACAATAACAACCAGTCTGCTCATATGCTATTGATACCATTATTGCTGCCCTCTGTTGTTGGCCTCAACTTATTAAATCATACTGCATAATTAAATTCTAAATCTTTGTAACTCAGTAATATACACTGTGTCAGTCCACAGATGTCTATTGCAATAACTAATATAAAATTTAGAATATTTTCTAGAACTAGAAATCTATATATTAATACTTGTGTTCCTTAATTGTACAACCGTTATCATTTTGGTGTTGCTTATCTGCCGAATTCTTATTTCTTATGAGTGACACCACCTCGGATAAATAATGGACCATTCTGTTTTTATTATAAAGAAAGAAAAAAGACATGCAACACAGAAAAAATATAATAAGAAAGAAAGAGAGTAGGTTAAAGATAGAGAGAGGGGGTGAGTTACTTTCATCTTTTCATTATGTTTGATTGAAACAGATTAATGTTATCGCTTCCACACACTTACCCCCTTTCTATCTTTCCCCAGACTCTCTTTTTTTCTTTCTTATTTTTTTTATGTGTAGCATGTCCTTTTTCTTCCTTTTCTTTCTTTATGATAAAAATGAAATGGCCCATTATTTAGCTGAGGTGACGACACTCATAAGAATTTGGCGGATAAGCAACACTAGATAAATAGGCTTTATATTTTTGTATTTCATCTTGGAGGGTCTCAATTTTAACCGGAGGGTGTTGCAAGATGATAACGGTTGTACAATTAAGGAACACGAGTATTAATATATAGATAGTTATTCCTATACATTCTTATCTGATAGAAATAAATATGAATTTACATGTATAATTTTTCACAGTAAAACTACACAAATAAGTATTAATTTCATAAATTTTCAAGTGAACTATCATGTCTACTATAAATATTTGACTGTATTTGTATTGCATATCCTAATGTTACTTGGCAATATCGTTTAATGATAAGTAAAAATGCCCTGAGAATTGCCATGAAGTGTCCACCTTAATAATCTGTTAAATCATCATTTTATTTTTGATTCATAAATTGGAAATACTTTAAAAGTTTTAAAGAGATTACTTTCTGTCTTGTAGACAGTCTGAACATTTTAGACAAAATAATGATAGAATTGCCATTCACATTTAAACAACATGTGTCACTTGTTTGAGATTTAAATTGCTATGTATTTATTGTGACTCTAAATATCTATATTAGTGTGCTTTAACTTTTAGGAAATTTTAGGGATAGCAGTTTTATCCTGAATGCTGATTAACTTGCTACTAGTATAACAATCACGTTTTTAATAAATTTTCTAGATTCTCAGACTCTAAATATAATTGAAAAAGATACAGTCGAAATTCTATTTGATTTTTATTGTTTTTGATTGTCTGTTTCTGTAGCTGATAGATATCTATAAGGAAACTTCAAAATTCAAAACAAAGGTTGGAAAACTCTTGAACTAATTGTAGCAGTTATTCAGGTATTGCTACTATGTTTACTTGCATAAAATATATCAATCTGAAAATAGTTGTGCTAAGCAATAAAAATAGAAAGAAAAACATTTTATAAGTACTAAATATACTGTGTATAATTTTTTTTTAAAATATCATTCCAAAACTTGTTTAGACGATTGAATTTATTTTTTATGCTGGTTTTGTTGTTATCACAACATTTCAACCAATCTATTCTACATTGAAGTGTATGATATGTAAGGAAAGAAATAAGTCTCTGTTTTATACTGAAATTATTGGTGAGCAGAAAGGAAATAATGACAAATATATATACATTTACCAACCCCTCTGCACAAGCAGGATGTGACACAAGGTCAATTTCTTAAGTGGAGTTTAACAGGTTTGAATTCAGAGTTTTCCTTCTCCTAAACTGGTTTACCTATCCAAGGTTAAAGAGTCCAGTTTGCCCTACTATTTACCCATAGCCAGAGGGAGAGAAGTAGGATGCATACCTTTCCCTAGGGTATTAGCGCTATGTGAAATGCAAACAGCTTCATCCAGGATTTGAACTCTGGTCAATGTGTTTATTTTCTATGATTCTAACCATTACAGCATGCACCTTCTAATTGCAAATATGGCAACCAGTTCAGTTCATTCCCAGCCATAAGAGCCATATAGATAATTCTAATCTGTGCAACATATAACACAGGTGATTTCACATTTATGAATAAAGATGCATTTCCAATTCTCCTTCCCTGTTGAATAGAGAAATTCACATTGGCCTAACTTAAACACCTGCTGTTTAATTATTTCATTCTTCAGCACACGAGTTCCTTTGTGATTGTAAACATGAAGAAGGCTGCAAAATAGATTGAATTATCAAAAATATTGTGCTTTACAACAAAAGCAACACAGTAAAGAATTAAAAGTCAACAACTCTCATACTGATAATTATATATTTACAACTTTTAAAACTACTTTGGGCTTTTATAAATTTAGACTTTCATCTCAGACCATTTAAATATTTCTGAAGCCAACATTATAATTGTTGTGACAATATTTATATATTACTGTCTATTAAAGGTTTTAGCTAAATTAACTCTTAAGTATATGTTATATTTATTTGATAACTATATGTCTGAATATATAAAGGCATTGTTGGTGTGGTTCACAGTCTGAATGGATAAAGGCATTGTTGGTGTGGTTCACAGTCTGAATAATGTCTGCTAGTTGTCTGAAAATGACCATAAATTAACCAATTTTAATCTGACAGGCAATTTATATTATCATTTACCATTTATGTCAATTTTTTAAAATTTTCTACTTAATAATGATTACCAAAATACTTTGTGTTTCAGTGTTTGTACATTGTATTAAAATCCAATTTTCTGTAACAGATGTCATTATGCTGTAGAAAAATAATATTTTAAAATTATCTGAAGTTTAATTATATAGTTTATAAAATCCTTGATAAACAACTAACAAAAATAACTAAGCACTTTCTGAACTAATACTTGTCTTCAGTTTCCTACTTTCATTTTCACTTTTATTTTAACTATAATCAATGACTTAACATTGTTTAGTAACTTACTTTAAATTGTCTTGATTTTACTTTTATTAGAAAAACAAAATTTATCTAAAAAAATTCAGAATCACCTTGTTTATAAAAAAACATCTGCAGTCTAAAAGTGTTTTTTTGGTCATTTTACTTGCATGTACATTTTGAATCTTCAAAGCTTATAAACATAATTCTCTGATATTTTCTCTCCTTTCTATCATGCTAATTGTCTTATTGTTTTAGTTTTTTTTTTACTTTGAACAATAGATCTTTAGCAACTCAATTTAGAGTGATGCTACTTTTTTTTATTATCTATTAAGTTAGACAATTGTTATCACATCCTACTTGACCTACTGGCTGATTAGTTGAAAAGTGCAATACCCACTTTGTGTTTTTCGTCTGTCTATATGTCTGTCTATATGTCTGTCTGTCTGTCTCTCTCTCTCTCTCTCTCTCTCTCTTCCTGTCTTCATACTTTATCAGTGATTATTGTATATTGTTTAATGGCCAACTTTAAATCTTATCTCTAACCCTTTATTTTGTTTAAACATTGAAATTCAAACGCATTTGGCTCTGTGATGTATGATTATGATTAAAACTAATCTTATTTTTTCAATGCTAAACTGTAAAGATATTACTTGATGAATAAAGTAGAAAGTGGGTGAGAAGTTATTGTCTCCTGAAGATTTGTTTTTGTTGTGAGAATATTGGCCTTTCATTGTGTTGTATATCATTTCATCTAGGAAAAAAACATTCTCAGCAAGAAATAGAATATAGACATTAATATCAGTCAATTTCTCTGAATTTTTGAGACATATGGTGCAATGGATATAAGGGTTGAGTTCTAAGTGACAATCATCTCTGGGTTGAATCCTGGTCAACGGCGATAATAACATAGAATACTCAACACAGTTTAACACGTGTACCCGGACATGGTTAACGGAATGAAAACAGTCTTCCCTACATGGATTGAATAAATGGTTTAGTTTGAAGTTCTATGTAGGCTCTCGATTATGGCATGAAGGCTCCCAAGTTTGACAAGATATCTGAGTTCGACAAGAAACTCCTTAAGAAGGCTGGAGGGCACATCGTCCGAAATGTTGTGTTGATAACAATGTTGCAGATTGACTGTTTGTTTTGCGCGGGAAGTCGAAAAGACAAAGGAAAATTGAACTGAGAAGACAATGTCTAGGGTAGACAGAGGGTCTGGTGTGACAAAGGACTCATCTGGACAAACGCGAATTTGAACAAAGAGAAAGGACTTCCGATCAAGGAACAAAAGAATGTGTGGGCGGTCGTCAATACTTAAGCGGTTATCAGGGCAGCCCAGAAGGACACCCCAGAGAGACCCCAGGAGACGGCGAAGAAAGCACAAGGTGTCTGACCGTCGACACGGTCGAGCGGGCAGTGATGCTCACCCACCCCGTTCACCCCCCGATCGCCAGCTTGCAACATTCGTAGCGCCGTTGTCCAGCTCGTCCACCCACACGCACCCACCACGAGATGAAAGAAATAAACGTTAAAAGTCTTACTACTACATATGTCTACGTGTGAATCCTTATACTCAAATTTTATATTACTAACACATACGACCCAGCAACAGTATATAACATGTACGATTTTGTGGCCTGAGTCGAGCTCTATGCAACAATAATAAAGATGAAGACAATAGTCTGAATAATCCAAATAACAGTCAAGTTGAAATGAAGGATCTTTTGTACTGAGTCATTTAATTTTTGCCTTATAGAAATAACTGCTTAAAACTTTACAGGATATAAACTTTGCCCCCCCCCCAAAAAAAAAAAGCATGTCTCTAATAATTCCAGAAATATGTATGTCAATCAACACCAAATTTTAAGTAATTTGATGATGCAAATTTCTTCTCATTATTTGTTGTTTGAATTGATTTATAAAACAAAAGATTATAAACTTTGCCATTTTATTCTGCATTGTTAAAAGTTCATTTTAGCCATCAACTATAAAAATAGTTCTACTTTTTTTTCTTTTCTTTTTTTCTGTTTTTTCCATTTGTTTTCTTTAGCTTTAAAGCAGCTTATGATTACTGTCAGATTTTTTAAAAAAAATATTTCTCAATATGGAAACATTAATATTGCTGACTTTATAAAAAAACAAATAATCCTTGTCCTCTTGACTATGTTCATAGTTTAATCTGAAAGTATCAAGTTACTTCTTCGTCTTTTGTCTTCTTTTTTTCCCTTCCCACTTAAATAATCTTTTAACTTTTGATTTATTGCTTGAAACCAGAATAATAGAATTTCGGGGAAGGAGGGGGGGTTCAATCAAGATAAAAGTAGATAATCAGCTTTTGTTAACCTATTATTTTTTTTTCTTAACCAATATAGTTATTATTCTATCAATTGTATTTCTCTTCATTATTAAACATATTTGCCTAACAAAATCTATTCAATCTTCTTCAATATGTCTGTCATTTGTATGCTTAGACATTTGGAAGCAATCATTTGCCATTGGCTTTTCATAAGTAATATTTCTTAAGTAGCAGGACCTGTAGATATATCACAGTATGTTAATTCAATTATAACATTTGATATGTTTACTTAAGAGCTATTACTATAGTTCAATATTTAAAAAGTATAATAATCTTGAACGTTTGACCTAATTTAAATTTATTAAGAGCTAAAATGTTGGCTGGGTTGGTTGTTTATGAAACTTAACATACAAATCCATTTCAAATTCTCCAATCTCTCTCTCTCTCTCTCTCTCTCTCTCTCTCTCTCTCTCTCTCTCTCTCTCTCTCTCTCTCTCTCTCTCTTCCTTTCCTTCTTTTCATCATATTTGATTGAAATAGACTAGTGTTTGCTTCTGCGTGCTCACCCCCTCTTTCTATCTTTGTTTCGTATTATATTTTTTCCATGTAGCATGTCCTTTTTCTTCCCTTTCTTTATGATAAAAGCAGAATGATAACAGTCATACTTTTTAAGGAACAAGAGTATTAATATGTTGATAACTAAAAGAGTTTCATTTGTTTGGATTTTGAACTAAGGGATATCATTCTTTCTAGTAAATATGATTCATCTTTCACTTTTGTTAACTAAAAGGTAGACTGAGTATGATATGCAGTTTTATCATATACCATTGACCTATATATATATATATATATATATATATAATATATATATATATATATCTTTTTATAAACTTGTTATGACTAGTCGGACAATTGAAAAAGAAAAGAAAAAAAAAAACAAGTCCAAACAATATTCCACTTTACACTTCACTGCTTGAAAAATATTCAGTAATAAAATAATTTCTCTGAATTTTTGAGATGAGGCTTGATAATTTGGATTATTTGAATTATTCAGTCTTCAACAAGAAATACCTGAAGAAGGCCGTAGGGCACATCTGCCAAAACATTGTGTATATAACAATAAAGATGAGGACAATAGTCCAAATAATGATTGGCAATTCAGTCTCGAAAGACTATGATAAAAGTTTTTGTGTGCCCCTGAAGTTGCAGCGCCTCCTGTGACTATGAAGTCCTATGTTTGAGAAACATTCTCAACCACAGATTTTGCATTTGTAGGTTGTCCCTGTAGATGATGATGTTCCGATGCTTTGTTGCCGTTGCTTTCTTATGGACCTCTTAGCTTCATGATGTTGTATCAGGGTGACTTCTGACATGTACAGTCCTCTGTGGAGATTCTGCCGCCACCAAGGGCGGTTTTGAGCCAAATTTTCCCAGCTGGAAGGGACAATGCCAAAGCACCTGAGATCATTTTTGCAGACATATTTTAATCACAGTAGGTGGCTCAGAGAGTCCAAATAATACAAATAAAGTAATTGTTAAAGTAGATATTTATTTCTTTGTTTAAAAGATCATAGCAATACTAAAGATCATGTTCTTTCTACTAAAAACATAAACATGTCTAAAAAATCAAGTTCACGTGTACTCATTTATGTTTGTCTTATTATAAAAAGCATTCTTTACATATCACTATGTCATTTGATTCTTCTTTATATATCTATTTCTTTTTACTTTTGTTTCATCTTTGAACTTTTCAGCTGATATATGCTACCCATACCTGCTGCTGCTAATGTCTGGGATGAGTAAAACGTGCTTTGCTGAATTATCTATTTCTTTATCTGAAAAGATGGTTGTGCTATGCATTAATAAAAATACCAAAGCATTATCATAAATATTGCTATGTCACCACTTTCCTGTCATCATAGCCAACTAATATTTACTCTTCTTATAAACAAGTATAATAACTTGAGTTTGTTTTCATGGCATCTCTTTGAAGTTTTTAATACCACAAATCTGTGTGTGTTTCTCTTTTCTGTTCTATTGCCAATCTTGTGCCAGTCTGTTTTAGCCTCTTTTAAAATTTGCACTCTTCTTATTGGTCCTTTATTGCAGACTGTACCTCTTAAACAATTTTTTTTTTTTTTGGTGGGGGTAGAAGTTCATCTCAATTAAAACTTTATTATTCATCAAGTCATTCGCTTTATTCTGTAGACAGCAAGGAAGGTTATCTGTTAGACCACCTATGATGATGCTACTCTTAACTCCTCAGTCTAACTCCTCATCATAATAAACAAATCTTTATTACCTAAAACACTGCTTAACTTGACTGTTTTTAAGAGAAAAGGTTTGACAAATTTTGTATAAGGGAAATGAGGAATAATGTTAGAAATTTTTCCTCAATTATTTCCTCATGGAGAGTACAAAACTTTTACAGTTTTATTTGTTTAAAGTGAAACTACCAATATATATTTACCAACCCCTCAGCACAAACATGATGTGACACATGGTCAATTTCTTAAGAGTTTAACAGATTTGAATTCAGAGTTTTCATTCTCCTAGACTGGTTGTCTAGCCACGGTTAAAGAGCCTAGTCTGCTCTGCTATTTACCCATAGCTGGAGAGAGAGTAGTTGGATGCATACCTTTCCCAAGGGCTATGTGAAATGCAGCCTCGTCCAGAATTTGAACTCTGGTCGATGAGTCCATTTCCTTTGACTCTAACCATTGCACCATATGTCTCCATAGTAAAATAGTTCTATGCATTTGACAAATGGGCAAATTCGAATATGCATATTCCTACAATATTGACCAAAAGAGCAAGTTCAAAACCCTTAAGAATACTCAGATAGACATTTTCAAAGTTCTGTTAGCCTTATGCTTAGGTCTACTTGTCTACCCCCACATACCACTCTATAATTTTTGTACTTCAAAGAAAAAAAAGGAGACTGATTTTCAAAAGCAAAAAATATCAAAACAATTACACTAGTTATAACAGTTCTACAAAATGCCCATGTTTATATATATATATATATATATATATATATATATATATATATATATATATATATAATATATATATCAATAATCCTAGCGGGCAGGGGAGATAATTAGGAGTTAAGGTTAATCAAAGTTTAAGGTTATTTCAAAGGAAATAACTATTTAATTTACAACAGAGACAAACTTATATATATAAAGTCTAATTTACATTATGATGATTCAAACGTTTTGTAATATTCTGGTAATGTGTGGCACAATTCTGAACTTTGGGATGCTGAGCTCAACTGATACTGTCCAAATGCTACTCCCTGGATTTGCTTCTATGGATTGCACAGCCTTGGAATCCATGATTTTAGGCCTACCTGACCTTTCCTACTTATCAAGGTTCTTGCAACCCAAGCAAAAATTTTTGAACCATCTGGTTACTAAACTGTGGTCAACTACATCTTTACCTTTCTCACAAGAAATGTTTTTGGTTATTTCTGCAGTGTTATGGCTCAGTTCACTCATCAGTTAGCTCAGTCAGTAGAGCGTTCGGCTAGAAACCACAAGGTTCCTAATTCGATACCAGTCCTCGCCAACTCAGCGTATGATTAGCACAGGGAACTGTGCGGTAAAGCAAAGAGCTGATGGTAGGTGTGGCACTCCACCTCAGATGCTAAAACAATCTCCTTGGTCTAGCACTATTGAAATGTGGATAAACTCCCTCGCCGACTGGCTGGTACCAACTTTAGGCCGCCTCGTCCACTTTACTTACTCACTCATCAAGCATAATTTCCCAATTTAGACAACATTACACATTAATCTTTGCACCTTTCAAATCACACACAGAGTAAATCAATGCACCTCATGTCAGCACACCAACTACCACAATACTACAAACCACAGTGACTACTTCAACAGCTTGAACTGCTTTTGGTCATGTGATATATGTACCACAAACTAACTTACTACTAGAAATACTAACTGTTACCTGCTTCAGAAATTTGGTGGAGTGGCCTATTGTTGGTATCAGCCAGACAGCGAGGTAGTCTATCCCCTTTTCGCCAGTACTAGACCAGGGAGATTGTTTTTGTTGTGGTGGAGTGCCACACATACCGTCAGCTCCCTACTTTACCACACCGATCAAATTACCCAATCTGTGCTGCTCTTGTGCTGAGTTGGCAGGGACTGGTATTAAACCAGGAACCTTGCTATTCCTAAGCAGGTGCTCTACCAACTAATCTAAACTGGCCACAGAGGTTTGAAATAAACAAATAAATAAATAAATGTTTACTTCACTACAAATTCATTATTTGTTCACTTAATTTTAATAGAAAGTTTAAATATTAATAGGTCAGAAAATCTAATATTTGTAATCTATCTTTTACTAATTTCATTCCCAAAGACTTTTTTTATTTTAATATTTTTATTTTTGTAGTATGAGTAATAATAATTCAGTTTGTCTAGTTCATAGGTTTGTTAGTGATGCAATAGATGAGGATGATGATGCTGATGGTGATACTGTTATTGTTATGATTTGTGCATCACTCAAATGAGCCTTTTTAAGGTTAAAACATAAGAGGATTAACCAACATGTTTTGTTTAGACTAATAGCATCCATTAATGAAAAAGCAGAATGCCTTCAATGTTTTGTTTTGTTTCAATAATGATATAATAATGATAATAATAGTAATAATATATTTGTTAAACTGTCATCTGTAATATGAAAACAATGCTAGTGGAGTTTCTTTTTTTTATCTTAGAGAAAAGAAATATTTTTGGTATATTTGGTATTATAAATATTTTGTATTCCAAGATTTTCAAACATCGTTAGATATTGAGTTTATCAATCTTGGAAGATCAATTGACTTCAATATTTCTCTGAATTTTTGAGATGAGGTTTGATAATTTGTATTATCTGGATCATTTGGACTATTGTCCTCATCTTTATTGTTATCTACACAACGTTTCAGCCGAAGTTCCCTCTGTCATGTATCCAGTTGGACACATGGTGCAACGGATATAAGGGTCGAGTCAATACAGTTCTAACTGGCAATAATCTCTAGGTTTCAGGTTCAATCCTGGTGATAATAACACAGAATACTTAACATAGCTTAACACTTGTACCTGGTCAGGGTTAACGTAATGAAAACGGTCTACCCCTGTGGATTTAATAAAGGGTTCTGTTCAAAGAGAAGGTTCCCGAGTTCAAGAGGTATCACCTGAAGAAGGCTGGAGAACACATAAGCCAAAACATTATGTATATAACTATGAATTCAATGAGTTTCTTCTTTCACTTTTTAGATATGTAAATTTCTGTAATGAAATCTCCTGATTTGAAACTGAAATTATTCTTTTAGTAAAATATACAATATCTCAAATCATAAACACAAAGACCTCATAGTTTTCAAGTATAGATTGCTTTTTAATGTATTCGAACAGCTGTTATGTCAGCATACTTTTTGCAATTTGTAAAAACTGGCCTATATTGTTCATTTATACTAACATTGAAGATGAAATAAAATGTTTTATGGAAAGATATTTCCCCTACAAGGTAGTTGGACTAATCCAACAGAACACATATAAAGATATGAATATGCAAGGGTATTTGTAGTCGAGTCACTACTAATCGAGTAGCTAGTCATACTGTTGAAAAACTGAGTGTTGACTATTTTTATTTCCTGTACAAAAATTAATAAACTTTTTCCGGATTGTCAATGTTGTATTTGATAAACTCAGTCACAACATAAAATAAGCAACATTTTTCAGTATATTATGCAATAGATATACTAGCAATAGATTGAATGATATTTTTACAATTCAAAAATGTCTAAATTATAACAGCACCTGTTACTATGTGTTTTACAGTTTTAAACAAATTATATAGCGTCAAAGTATGACTTCATTACTCAGTTGACCTTCCTAACAGTGGACTTGTCTACAGAGCACATAAAACAGGTAATGCTCTATGAACTAAGAGAAGACAAAATATTCATGTTGTTTATGAGATGGATTGTTTAAGTGAAATAAATGGTCAACAATGTTTTTAAAGGTTTAGAAAAAAGTGACTTCAGCTTAAGAAATGCACTTCAGTTAAATCACCATGTTGAATTTGACCTGCTTTTGCACAAATTCAATAGAAATAAATGCTATTACAGTTTAAGAATGAACTAAAAAAAGTAAATTCAAACTATTCAAAAGTTCATCTATTATCCACCTCTGGAAAATTGCCTGATCACAGAAAATGCATTCTCCAATATTTGAAAGAAGCCAAGTACATCTTCACTTTACTGCATTCATGTGGATATATCTCACTATTTTTTAATAGATTAGTGACTGGTATTCAAAAATAGATATTTTATAAGAATATAATAAAGTAACAGGCAATGGCTTAGGGGATATGAATATAGTAAGAAAATCACAATCCAAAATGAACCTCCATCTAAGGATGATTTTGTCAAATGTTTGGTGAGATTGCAGTGATGTGTTATATTTGTTATGTCATCATCATCAATGCATGCTGATTGCGCAGATTCTCTCTTTCACCATTTATCCCTATCAGCCATTGCCTTTGTAAATTCTTTAGACAGCTGGGACAATAAAACATGTGGCCTCTATAATCATTGAGTCGTCTTGCTTTAGCTTGTCACTGAATATCTGATTCTGGGGAGAAGAGGGTGTTAAAGGAGTCCCACAAGCATGTAGCATTGGAAACCATGGGATGCAGTATGGTAGATGTGAAGAAAGGTGGATAAATCCAAAAGTTGCTAACAGTCAATGTTAATTAATAGTCATATTGTCAAAACAAAACTAAAGATATTTCTAAGCATGAATTGGAACAAATCATTCATAGACTTTCCAAAATTTAAAAAAAAAAAAATTTTTTTCTTAAAAAATCTGTTTGCTGTAAATCTCAAAATAACTAGTGATTTATCATTTGAATATTTAAAACATTAGACATGAATAATCAAATCTATTTTTTTTATTTAGTGGAATAAATAAAGTTTAATTGTTTATTAACATTCATTTTCTCATTGTTAAATATTTTCGGGAAAATTCTTGTCATTCTTTAATGTTCTATCTATACTACTTATATAATTACTTCCAAGGTGTTGTAAGAAAAACATAAATGAAATAATTTATTGATGCATTTGACAAACAATCTTGATAAATATCAAAACATTTACTTATATGTTATCTTTTGTTGACCTATTCTCTCAAGTTATTTGTCAAATTTATCATATATTATTCATCTTGCATGATTTTTCCTAATACACCATCTTTAGATTTATTTTATTTTCCTGTTCTTTTCTTTTATTTAATTGCTACCTTCACTTATCATTTGAATTATTCTGGAATATATTGATGAGAATCTTTTTCATTTCTTTCCATAAATACAACAGTTACTCATTCTTTGCTATTAAGTATCTGTGTGCACATAAAAATACTTTCCTAGATATTTTTCACTGATTAGCTTCTATTTGTTTGATATAATGTTTTGTTTTTTTTAAATAAATATTCTATTTGAAAATTTCTATTGTGCAATCAGATATTAACATAACACCACTTCTTCACAATGCACTCACAATGCATTTCTCCTGTTTGTTTTCAATTTGCAGCCTACAAATCATTTTTCCTAATATTCTTTGTTGTGTTTTGCCTATTGAAATACATAAAGGCTAATTTGAAACATTAGTGAAAAAAATTAAAAAACAAATACATTTGAAACATTAGTGAAAAAAGAAAAAAAAAAACAAATACATTTTTTTAAATGCTTTTGATAAGGACTAAATCTAAGTTTATGCTGCGAGGTCAAAACATTAAACAAAAATAATGGATATGTATTTGTACATTTTATAATTTTATTTGATCAGAAAATAAGAAAAAATATAATTAGTAAAAGATAAGATTCTTTTATGTTTCAATATTATTGTTTCTCTACCAAAAGAATCAAGTAAACATTTGTTTTTGTGAATGTTCATAATTAGTTAATCCATTTATGATTTGTTCTTACTTTTTGCTAAGGACCTTACTTATTTATGATGCTAAGGACCTTATTTATTACTTATTGATGATACTAAGGACCTTTACTTATTTATGATGCTAAAATTCCCTTTTATAATCTGATTAATTTCTTATAGTTTTAGAGAAAAGTCAAATTCTAAGAAAAATAGATTCATACTAATTTATATTTGAAAAAAAAAAAATGATTTGGTTTGATTTATTTGTTTTATGGCATATCAAACCATTTTGGGTCATTTAATGCCGAAACAAGTCATTTTGATAAAAGTTTCTATGTTTCAAGTTCTTAATATCTTCGAATTGGTATAAATAATTTTTATTAACTACATTTGGTTTTGGTTTGGTTTTGTTCGGTTTGGTTTGTGGTATAATAACCCTGTGGGTTGTTTAATGCCAAAAACTGTTAGTATGATATAAAAGTTGGTACTCAAGTTTCCTTTATAGGTGTTTTTTTTAATGTATTTTTGTAGATGTGTTTCATGGATGTATTTTATATCTGATTCATAATTTTCGATATATTTTTCTTTTTCTCAAGAAGGATAAAATGTCATTCATGTTAGTAGCAACAGAAAAAGAAAAAAAGAAAAATGCTTCTAAATAAGCTAAAATAATTTTATAAGGTTCTTTTCTAATATGATAAATTAAATATTAAGTTTGATAGATATATTTGATGTGTCCCAAAAGAAATCAAACTTCTAACTTCCCACCAATTAGTCTGCTCAACACTGAAATGTTGTGTAGCAATGACCATAACCTTTTGTATTTTTAAAAAAAAAAGTGTATTGTACCATATTGGTTTCTATTGATACTAAAGTAAATATTTTTGTCATAAGATTGTTGTGTTTGCCATTGCTGAACAATGAAGTATCTTTTTATCTCTGTTATGGCATTCACCCTGGTTCGTTGAGTTGGCTCCAACCAATGAATTCACCTGTGGGGATTTCATGGAAGGAGTAACAAGGGAATAGGAAATTTAACAAGCAGTTCCCAAACCCTGTATGCATATCCCAGTCAGCGGAAGGAAATGCCCTTGTTTGCTGTAGATTTTCCAGAGACGCAGTGACAAATACGCCATAAGCCATTGATTCCTAATGATGATGGAGATGCTCTTTGGATTTTCACCAGAGTCCTTTTGGCCGGGTTGTGGCCCTAATACCTCTGGGTACCAGACCTGTACATCTTTAGTGACCCTACCAGGAACTTAAGTTCCCGACAGCATGGCTGATACTACCAAGTTTACATGGCCCTGCCATGATGAGGAAGGATTAGACTTTAATGTGCTAGATGGCTGTTGAGCAAAGAGCTTCCTCTGCCCTTTTACAAGTCTTGTTTTTCATTCTACAGGTTGTTTAACCATCCTCCTCATTAGACAAAATCTGTGGGGTTACTGGTTTAGTTCCCAATGATTCAACTATGAAATTGGTAGTACTAGTCTATTAGAATTAATTCTAACTTCAAATTATTTTAGGGTTTCTCTGAACATTCACAGAGAAAGTTGATTTAATTATCCATTGATCATAAGTTTCATTTTTAATTATTGATTCCAAAATCTGATTATATGAAAGTAAATAAATACATTATAGCTTATTTTGTATATTATACTTATTTAATCAAATCAACTTTAAACTCAAGAGAAAGAGTTTCACTCATGTACAATCTTTTCAATGATCTGATCAATCATAGGTGACAAATTATAATATCATTTTTCTTTTCTTAGCTTAAGTGATATTTTTTCCTAATGTTTTTTATATTTTCTTTCTTTTATAATGAAAATAAAAAATCTACTTTGTCAAGCTAGGAGGTTTGGATTCCATTTTAAAATATATTTATATCTTACCCTATTCTACTAGCTTTTATGTAGATTATTTTATTGTTACTGATTTCTTTTCATTTTAATGGGCTAGGCATCTATGCTGTTTTTATTTATTTTATTCTTATTCATTCTAAAGCAAGATATTCTTAATCATTATTTGAATTATATTCTCACTATTTTTCTTGACTGATTAGTCATGAGTTACATATTTTCTTTAATCTAATAATTTGTTTGGTTACATTGTGATATTTATCATTATTCAGTGCTGATCAGTTAAAGAATAACATTTTAGATTATCATTAAAACTTGCTAATTAATTTTCTTAAATCTACATTTGAAATAAGAATTAATCAAAACTAGCAGGACCTGTGGATATGCCACAGTATGATAATTTAATTATTACATTTGATATGTTTACTTAAGAGCTATTACAATATTGTTCAATATGTAAAAAGTATAATAACCTTGATTTAACTCTCTCTCACTCTTTTTTTCTTTCTTTCCTTTTCATCTTTTATGTTTGATTGAAACAGATTAGTGTTATCACTTCTGCACGGTCACCCCCTCTCTCTATCTTTACCCTACTCTCTTTCTTTCTTGTTATATTTTTTCTGTGTAGCATGTCATTTTTCTTCCCTTTCTTTATAACAAAAACGGAATGGTCCATTGGCTGAGGTGACAACATTCATGAGAAATAAGAATTTGGCAGATAAACAACACCAGATAATCAGATAAACCTATTTGCATTTCATCTTGGATGATTTGGATGGTCTCATTTTTAACCATACTGTGTTGCAAGAAGATGACAGTCATACAATTAAGGAACACGAGTATTAATATCTACAAGTTATAATAGACTAATGTAACAAATAAGAGATTTAGACATTTTCTTTTAACAGCAAATTGCAAAATATATTTTAGCTTTTTATTCATTAAAACAGAAGTGCTCAATGAAACTGAAGCATGTTTGTTTGAATGCTTTCTTGATATATATATATATATTTTTTGCTCTTATATTGGTCAACTTTTAACTATATATATATATATATATATATGTGTGTGTGTGTATGTGAAAAATTCATCTGTCAGCATTGTCACAGGATGTCTTTTCCAAGACAAACAAATAATTCTTTATTATATCTCTCTATATCTCTATTGATAGAATGGAAAGTGGAATTGTCTTTGTTGGATTATTTTAGTTAGGAAAAATCTTGTCTCTCTCAATAATTCTTAGATTGTTACTTTGAATCACTAGTCTTTACTCTTGTCTCTTTTAACATATATATATATATATATATATATATATATATATATATATATATATACACACCTACCATTATCTACCCATATAAGTATGAAAATGGAGGTGCGTAGTGTAATAGTTAGTCGTAGGGAATGGATTCGTCAATCTGGGTTCAAATCCTGGATGAAGCTGTTTGCATTTCACATAGCACTAATACTCTTGGGAAAGGTATGAATTCAACTACTCTCCTTCCAGCTATGGCTAAATATTAGGGCAATAAATATGCAAATATATATATATATATATATATATATATATATATATATATATATATATATATATATATATATGAAAACTGGTATATCTCATACTTTCTTTTTTTTTCCCCACCTCATCGTCATGTATTATATTTAAAACTAGCTGCAGATTTTTCAATAAAGAATGTCAAGAAGAAAACTAATATATGATTTGACATAAGAGGAGGACCTGATTTTAAATATATTAATTTGCTTTTATAAGTAGAAGATATACACTGAATAAATCAAGTTAATTATCTCAAATAGTTTTGCAATTTTAGCTCTGCTATAAAAAACCAAAAATCTCCATATTGGAATCCTTGGAGAAATGTAATTCATTGATTTAACAATTTACATTATAATGGTCTATAACAGCATTTCTCAACTGGGGTTCCCCAGAAAACAAAGGTTCTGCAAACAAGTGAGATAAGGTAATGAACTTTTGACTTTTTATTTAATTTCATATACATAATATTACTAAACATGCCCAATATATTCTTGGTTATTGTAATATAGACATTATCCTATTAACCTATTATGTTATAAAAAAATATAACAATCTTTGGGAATTTTATTTTGCAGGAAGTATTATAAATGAACAGTATGAATTTTATTTAGCATTACCGAAAAAATTTTACTAAGAATTATGAATTTTTCTTTAAACCAGTTATTCAAAAATATATACTATGTTATTTACCATGTGAACTACGATGGAAATAAAATAAGAAAGATATGGTGTATGATTTTGTTTTTGCACAGGGTTTCATTGATACATGTAATTTACTTTTAAAGGTTACACAAGGGTAAAAAGGTTGAGAAATGCTGGTTTATAGTATATTTCTAATAAATATTACTTTATATCTATGAGATTTTATAAAGTTTTGTTATTCATTTAGTAGATTGAATAACAATGTTTCAAATGCTATTCATTCATTAGGCAAGGCAGTAAAAAGTAGGACTATTGTATATGAACAAAATAATTTATTTGTTCTAAATTGCTTTAGTTAAAAAAAAAAAAAAAAATTTAAATACAATGCGACAGAGATTCTATTGTAAAATTAGTTTTCATTTATGTTTACACATGAATTTATATAATGTGTCAAATAAACAAATGTTGTCAGTAGATCACAAATAAAATAACAACAAATAACTCTACTTTTAATGTTTATAACATTTTACTTCAATTTTCCTCTCTGAAGTTTTAATTTATTCTTAATATTTATAAGAAGAGATATAATATAACCATTACTATTCAAACAAATTTGGTTAAAAATAATAGAATCCTTGTTTTCAAATTTTTTCTTTTTTCCTTTCAAGTTTTCTTACAATCTTTTTGATGTTATTATCTTGAAAGGTGTTAATCAGTTGTCTGAAAGAGTTATTATTGGTAAACCAAGTACTTTCAGTTCTTTTCTGAATCATTATCAAGGCTGTTTATATTTGTCTAAACTATCATTATCAGGTGATTAATACCTCTCAAGATGATAACATCAAAAAAAGTGTTAGAAAACTTGAAAGGAAAAAAAAAACTTGAAAACAATAAGGATTCTATTATTTTTAACCAAATTTGTTTGAATGAAAAGATGCTGCCCAAATATACCTATTTCGAACCATTACTATGTAAAATAGGTAATGTAAATACTGTATTGGGAAGAACAGTTATGCATTCTAGTGTTATTCTGAATTATTTTTTTTAGTTAAATTACATTTATTTTAAAAGCTTGTAGTTTACCTATTAGATTGTTGTTTAAAAATTAGATCTTCTCACTCTAGAAAAAAAGCAACACAAGTTGAATGTTATATAAAAAGAGGCATAGTAATTTGATGAGAGATCTTTTATTTAGTCATTTATTACCTATATTCCAACATTTGCTCTCTGTTTAAATGAACAATTTACAAAAGTGATTTTGTAATTCAAATTTATATTACATAAAATTATGATTAATTCAGAATGTATTAGATGAGTACATTTGTTACTAATCTATACATTAAGGGCAGTTGGTGTATATGTATGTATGTATGTATGTATGTATGTCTGGATGAAATTATAACAATAAAACAATGACAAAGTAAATACATATACACATTAAATATCACTGGTTCTTGCTTTTTGTGCTAAAATTATGAAGATTTGATCTATATTCAAAAATATTTAAAGATTAAAATATACATAGAAATAGCATTGAAATTCTACTTAAAAATATCCAGCATTTGTAAATCTCAAAAGTAAATAAATCAATACACCAGAGATTTTTTTTGCCCCTCCTCCATACAGTCAACACTAGGTAGCCGCTTCTAGTCTCTAATAAATTGAATGTATTAAAATTCATATCATATTGCAAACTTTAGTTTGTTAGTTAATAAAGAATGGAGGGGGGCATACATACACACACACACACACACACACACACACAGTGAGTCACTAATCAGTGTTGTAAAGAATTATAAGATGATAAAAGCAAGAAAGTATTAAAAAGAAAAGCAATTTGAAAGAATGTGGATGTTTGCCAAAATAAATTACTCAGAGGTCATAAGGGAAAGAAAATATTGTGGAAAGTTGAAAAAGATTCAATATTGTGAGTGTGCTATCTTTACTGAAGTGAAAAAACTGTAGTTGTCTTTGAAGCAAACCATAAGTTATATTTCTGCCAGAATTTTAAAAACATATGTGAATGATTTTGTTTCTATGATTATATGTTTGCCAAGGAGAGAAAATTGGGAAGAAAAGTAAAAATGAGAAATTGAATTGCAACCATTTTAATGGCAGTGTCAACAGAAGTCACCAGGGGTCACCAGGAAACACCATAATTTTAGTTCATATTGGTTCCAAGAAATCTGTTAATTACATGGAAATATTGACTTTAGCCAAAAGAAAATACTTTCTATCTAGAAAGTGTTCTAGCATTTCTACAAAGTCTGCTTGGAAGTGGAAAAAAGTAGCTTAATCTAGAGCAATGGTTCCTTTGTCAATAACAAAACAATCTCCCTTGGAATCTCATATACTCATATCCCAGCATCCCTTCCACTTTTCAAAACAGTCGGCAAAATTCTCTTCCAGAATCACCATCAGCTACCTTATCACATTCCCTGTAGTCTTGTCAAGGGTTTGAAATTTTCCTCCCTTTCAACAGCCATTTCATCTTTGAGAAAAAACTTTATGTCACAAAGAACTAAATCTAGACAATAGGAAGGATTGCTAATGTTAGCATTACCAGTTGATTAGCTGAAATCTGGAGACATTGACAAATTTGCACCTTAATCAGTTCAACTTGCAATTTCTCACATATTTCTGGTCCAGTCTTTAGAATATTTATATGATTGGAAAGAAAAGAAAATAATCTTTGTAAATATGTAACTTGCAAGTTCTTTTATCTATTGAATTATTTTTTACAGCGAAACAGTATTTTTCTTTGAACAGCCAAAAATGCGAAATATGAATTTTTTTTTTTAAATTAAATTTTACATGTAACTTTGTTTTGCAAAATCAAAGTGAGCAATCTGACCCATGGAAGCAAAAAAAACAACCAAGCAAAGTTGATGGACTTTTATCAAAATTGATCCAGAAATAAAGAAATGGTGAAGAAAATACTGAATTTCTTGTTTTCAATTGGTCTGTGATTTGACATATTTTTTTAACAAAATCATGTCCACTTTTCTACCCCCAATTTCGGGCTTTAAATTCTCATAACGTTTGAACCACTGTGGATATTTGTATAATTCAAACAATAACCTCAAATAAAAAAAATCAACTGGAAATGCTACTAATGAATTCATTGATTCAGTGTTATGCCAAAAATTCCTGTACAAAACATGAACAATAGGCAATCCAGATTATCAAAATGATTGGATACTTTCTGGACAATCTGGGAAATTCCTAGGTTTTCTACTTCACACTGTCAGTCACTAATTATCTTTTTCAACATACATACAGTGAATATTTCTAGGTGTTCCAATTGTAGAGATTTTTCAGGCTATAGATCACTTTCTTTAGATTTTTGGACTGGTTAGGTTAGAAATTTTTTTTATCTAGACTTTGTGAATTTAATCACCCCTAAATCTCTCCTCAATCATTTAGTTTTCATGACTGAGTATCCAAGTTTGAAACAAAACTTGATGCATATTTACTATGAATGCAATAATCACACCATACCCAAATTTACTCATTGGTGTCTCACTTCTGATTGAGTAACCCCATGGGAGGGAGTGTGTGTGCTATTCCCACATCTGCAGTAAGGTCCCATCTGATTAGTTGCCATGTTACATCAAGGTTGGACAAGTAGTTCTCAAGATATTCAAAATGGATAGATAATTTCTGACAGACTTCATAGACATCAATAAACTAAATGCTATTGTCATAGTTACAGGAAAGATGAGTATCTCTCTTGCTTTAAAATCAATATTTTCTAAAAGTATTTTCATCCATGTTCATATTATAATCTGCCTTCAAATTATAACTTTGCTGTTTTTCTTTAGTTTATTTTCTTTTTTGTTTACCTTTTCTATAGAAATCACTGATCATTTATATGTAATCTTTCTTTGACTTGTCATTAATTTTTAAAGACATTTTCTACTTTAAAAAAAAAAATTATTTTCTTATCAATGCATCAACTCATTTATTTTAATGCATCTTTTAATAAACAGACATTACTACTTATTATAAAAAGAAAGTATTTTGCGATTCTTTTTTCTACTTTGGTGTAAGTTAATTTGAAACATATCAATATTCTAGGTGTTTTATGTAGGTGAACATAATAAGCAAAATGATTATATTAACATGTGGATATGTTGTATACCCCTTGTTCTGGGTATATAAATGGCGAGAGAGTTCTATTTTTCTCATGAGGAGATGAAAGGCATTCGTATATGTCTCCCGCATATTTAAGTATTTTCTTACTTACTTGAAGTAACTCGGTTGGTACCTTGTTTCTGTAGTCTGTTATCTTCATTTCTTCTAACTAGTCTGGTTCTGTAGTCTGTAGCTTGATTGTTTTGGTTTTTTTTGTTCTTCTATTTCTTCTATTGTTGACTCTGGTTCTCAAGAAGCTGGTTCACCATTAGTTCAAAAGAGACAACCAAGGCTTATATTTTATGTGATCACAATTTTTTAAATTCAGATCCAGACTTTCTCAAGCGTGGGGGAGTCAAAGCAGCTACTTCTTTACATCACAACATATCCGGCCTAACTGACTGACTAAGCTCTGGGCCTTTGTTCCCACAGTCAACCGGAAAGAAGGTTACATGTAAAAATTCAAGTCCAATACAGATCATTTACAAAAGGTTTTATGGCATAAAATTGTGGCACTGCTGGAGAAGCAAGGACAAACTAATGAGTGACATTCTCTTATGGAAACCAGCATGTGGGCATGCCAGTGTGGGTTGTCCAGCAAAGATGTGCATTGACAAACTCTGCGTGGATACTGGGTGCTGTGCAGAGGACCTCCCAAGAGCAGTTTTATTAAATAACAAGCTGACATATTGAATGTTTATCTAATAAGCATAAAGATGCAAAACAATTTACTCTTTTTATCCATTTTTCAATGCTTTATTAATTTATGGTTTCATTTAATGGCATATTAACCTTTGTAGGTTATCTAATGCTAAATCCATCTTTATAGAAGAACAATAGTTGTACTGTTTAACCACTAGCTGGGTGAATGAGGGGGTTCATACCTTTCCCAAGATTATCAGTCTGAAAATTAATGTAGTAGCGCAACTAGATTTCAAACTTAGTGACTACAATGTCACAGTCTGCACATTAGCCATTATGATGTCCTAAATTTCAGTTGAATAAAATAAATATATTTATAAATAAATATATTATTTAAAATAAATATGTTTATAAATAAAGAGATTTATTTTATGTTCTATTGGAATCACATTCAGTTTGTCTACAAAAACCTTGAAAAAGGCTGGAGGCCACCCAAAATATTGGATAAAATAAAGAAGACCAAAAGCAAAACATTCTTCTTTAAGAATTCTATTTTTGGTTCTCTTTATATTTCTGATGCTTCTATTACCAAAAACGTTCACAATAACAATACATATACATTTTATATATATATATATATATATATATATATATATATAACATTATGCATTTTGGATCTATCTATCTATCTGTGTGTGTGTGTGTGTGTTAGTTGTAGTAAAATATGAATGAAGTTGCTATACTTCACTGGTCTGAAGATTGCTTTTTGCATGAAACTCGGTTAACCATTACTTAGATTTTTCTTGGTATTTTATCCTGCTCTACTTACTTGATGTCAATATTTTACATTTATGCATTCAGAGTTTATATTATATAAATATGTATGGCTTGTTTTTTGTGTTTGTCTTTCATGCATCCATATAGCCATCCATTGACAATTAAGTGAACTCTAGATCTTACACTAAGCATTGTCTTCCTCCTAAAAGGTTTTGTTGCTTAATTAAGCACAAAAATATTCTCTCTCTCTCTCTCTCTCTCTCTCTCTCTCTCTCTCTCTCTCTCTCTCTCTCTCTCTCTCTCTCTCTCATTCCATTGAGAAATTCTTTACAACAAACAGATGCACTGCCAAGAGATGCTTTTAATTATTGCCTAACAATGCTTTCAATGGTAGAAATTATGCAACTTCACTTGTGTGTGTGTGTGCGTGTGTGTGTGTTTTGGTTATTTATTAGTTATTATCATTCTTTACTAATTTATGGGTTCTGGTTTAGCTCATGCAGTGGAGCACCTGCCTTGGAATTGCAAGGTTCCAAGTTCATGACCAGTCCCCACCAACTCAGCATATGAGTAGCAAAGATTGGGTAACCTGATCTGTGCAGTAAAGTGGGGAGCTGACGGTAGGTGTGGTGCTCAACTTCAGCAAAAATCAATCTCCCTGGTCTAGCGCTAGCAAAAAGGGGATAGACTTCCTTGCTGTCTGCTGATACTGACAATAGGCCACTCTGCCGACGTTGCTTACCTTTTTATTGTCATGTACATTAAACTATACATACCTTTAAGTGCTTCATTTGTAAATTTCATGGCCTAAGAAAGATATGTTTCATTTATTTTGCATAATTTTAAATTAATGTCACTTTTTAAATTCCAAAAGTGTATTTATCTTCAGTTGATATTGTACTTTTTTCCAAGACTTGGACTAATTTTGGAGAGGGAATAGTCTCTCTCATTGTTCTGCTGGACAATAGGCCACTTCACCAACTTTTCATACTTGTTTTTTTTTTTGTTTGTTTGATTGTTTATTTATTTGTTGTTTTTTTTTTGTGTGTGCATGTGTGTGTGGGGGTCCTTTTACAATAGAAGAATATTGTGTTACTTGTGTTTGCTGCTCTTTCCTTATAGAATTACTATTGTTTGTTTATCTACTAAATGAGCATATGTTAGAGCCAAATGCAATGAAAATTACAAGTCTGTTAATGCCAACATGTGACTATAGGGGAAAACAGATGATAGAAAGAAATTTGAAACATTAAATATCTACACTCACATTAGTTCTAGGTTATATATATATATATAATATATATATATATATATTGTTTTTGTTTTTGTTTTTTTGTTTTTTCATTTTTGAACCTTGTTTTGAAATCTGATTTTATTTTGCCAATGTTTGTTTCCTTTCATTTTACTCAGTTCTTCTTCTTTTTTTTTTCCCTAAATGTTTCCCTGCTGAAATACTTCCTTTGCCTTGGCAGTAATTACACATAAGTAGCCACAAGCTACTTCTTATTAAATTTCCCAGATGGTAAAGTTTTTTTTATTTTTTATCAGTCGTAAGTTGGCTGAAAGCAAGATGCATCTCCCACTGCACCTACATAATTGCTCTTCTTCTTTTTCACATCATCATCATCACCATCATCATCTACACCACTGTTATTTTTATTGCTTTTCTTATTCCTTGCAAGTAAAACCTGTAGATTCACCAGTGGCAGAACTTGTGCAACTACAGACAATTTCAGATGAATTCTTCACTTTGGCAAGTCTGCTAATTTGTTTATGCATGAAAACTCTGCCAAACCAACCAACCACCTACCAACCCTCGTCCTCTTCACTTTCTGCCTTCTTGAATCTCTCTCTCTCTTTCTTGCTCTCTGCTATCAGACAAATTACTTCTAGAGACATGCACACAAAGTTGCTATTGATTAGTCTTCCTACTCTTCTTCACCTGGATATAAAAGTTTAGCAATCATTTAGTAACCTTCAAATCATTTCTACCAGCAACCTTATCAGGTGTCACTAAACCTCCAAGAATTCTACATTCAAGTTTCCTGCCAAAAGTTTAAAGTCAATAAAGAATAAATGCAGAGCTTCAATAAGCAAAACTAATTGCCACTTATTTCATGTACCTACATTTATAATATGGTGTATCATTTTGATTGGCTCATTTTTGGGGAACTATGTACTCATCATTACAGCAATGGTGAGGTTACTTATTCGTGTTTAAAATAACTTCTAAAATCTACATTAACATTGATTTCATAGAAGATTTATGATGAGTGTATATATATATATATATATATATATATATATATATTTTTAAAATGTTTTTTTTAAATTGGGCGTTATTATGAAGCATTAAAAATGTATAAATGAATGAACTCGATATTATGGAGTATTGGATTCACTTATTTTTTAATTATTTTTTGTCATAAATTTTCAGGTTCGTTAGATACCCTTTGTCAAATGTTATTACTGTTTAACGGTTTTTTTGTCTCATAAATATATATATATATATATATATATATACACACACACACACACACACACACACACACACACACCTCCTCCACACGAGCAGGATGCAACACAAGGTCAATTTCTTAACACGTTTAACAGGTTTGGATTCAAAGTTTTCCTTATCCTAGCCAAAGAACCCAGTCTGCCCTACTATTTACCCATATCTGGAGGGATAGTAGTTGGATGCATAACTTTCCCAAAGGTATTAGCGCTAATGTGAAATGCAGTATTTGAACTCTGGTTAACGATTCCATTTCCTACAACTATAACCATTACACCACGCACCTCCACATATAATGAGCATATAGACACAGTAGAATTAAAGAGGTTTGTCATCTTCATACCATAAAAAAAGCTCTATATTTAATTATTAAAGTTAAGAAGACAAATTCATTTTAACATTATTTTTGGTTAAGTTTTATTCAATATATATAAAAAAAAAAAACACTTAACAGTTTAACTTTAAAATGTTTATGAAATGATAGATTCTTAACAAAATTTAATGAATATTCAAAGAAAATCCCCTTTCTATATTTATGGAAATTTTGACATGTTCATTTCTCTAATACTGAATTCACTCTTCTATTTTTAACTCTTGTGCATATTTAAAATAACATATCTGTTTCATTTTCTTTCTTCAAGGTGTATGTTTGCATGCAAACTTCTTCATAGTAAACATCTATATATTAATACTTGTGTTCCTTAATTGTACAACTGTTATCAACTTGCAACACCCTCTGGTTAAAAATGAGACCGTCCAAATCGGCCAAGATGAAATTCAAAAATGTAAATCCTGACAATCTAGTGTTGCTTATCTGCCGAATTCTTATTTCTTATGAGTGTGATCACCTCAGCTAAATAATGGAGCATTCTGTTTTTATTATAATGAAAGAAAGGGGAGAAAAAGGACATGCTACACAGAAAAAATATAATAAGAAAGAATAGGGAAAAGATAGAGAGAGGGGGTGAGCGTGTGGAAGCAATAACACTAATCTGTTTCAATTGAACATAATAAAAAGATGAAAAGAAAGAAGGAAAAAAAGTGTGGGAAAGAGAGTTAAATCAAGATTATTATACTTTTTAATTCTTGAATTATTTAGCAATAGCTCTTAAGTAAACATATGAAACATTGTAATAATTAAATCATCATACTGTGGTATATCCACAGTTCCTGCTAGTATTTTATAATTTCTACTTCTCTCTCTAGTATTGTGAGAAGGAAATGATTTTTTTGACTCAATGGTCAACAGTGTGATAATAACCAAAAGTGGTGCTTAACTTTGAAGGATCAACCAAGAAACATTTCTCACCACCTCCCCACTACTTATAATATGTTTTGTTTG
This sequence comes from Doryteuthis pealeii, assembly GCA_023376005.1. Classification (NCBI taxonomy): domain Eukaryota; kingdom Metazoa; phylum Mollusca; class Cephalopoda; order Myopsida; family Loliginidae; genus Doryteuthis; species Doryteuthis pealeii. The sequence goes on along the minus strand of CM042143.1, from coordinate 84,379,439 downwards.
TATATTGTATGCCATTCAAAGAAAATTGGCAAAGGCTGATATTTTCAAAATGCCATTTTCATTCCTACATTTTTAAGTAGTTGCTTCCAGAATGTAATTTGTTTGACCTGTGTATATACACTGCCTCATAATATGAATTATTACAAAGCTGAAAGATCTTAGTTGTTAAAGTGTTCATTCTAACTTGTTTATACAAATTACATAGTCATAGAACCTAATCCCGAAACTGTTCATGTCTCGAACACATAACAAAGTTTGTTTTAAGGTGTTGTTAAGAAGTGAATGAATAAAGATAGTAGTGTTTCCTCTTAATGTTTGTCTTGTACAAACACCAAATCAAGATCTAGAATAAACAGTGTAAGTATCATGACTTTACTGTTTACAGTAACACTGTATTGCAAACAAGTAGAAACAGGTTTTGTATTGCACATATATGTAAAGGGGGGGGTGTCTATTGAGTGGCATAGTTTCTTTAAATTGTGTTGCCATTTTTACATGGACATTATTTACTTATATAAATTCAGGTAATAATTATATTTGATACAATGGAATTTTTCTACAATTTTATAAAGTTTTAAAAAACTGCCATTTCTGAAAATTATAGTCTCTCAGATTTCTTGCTTTTTGGGGGACAAGTTGATGATGAAAATAGAATAGCAAATATTTATCCTTTAAAAATCCTGAATTATCAATTGCACTCATCAATTATAGAATATAAGAAAACTAAAACGTCTGATTTTAATGTAGATTCTTATGACTTATTAGTAGGAATAATTATTAGCATCTGCCCCCAAAAAGTAAAAAATGTTTTGTTTTTATTATTTTGTTATTATAATGAAAAAGATTTGTAGCAATAGTTTAAAAGAAAAATTTTCAAACTCCATTTTTTAAAATAAATATGTAAGGGCAATAGGGTTGGGAGAATCATGTAGGTGCTAGGGCTTGACATGGCCAGCTGATTGATCGGAGGGGCCTCTCCAACCACCCGTCTGGTTTAAGTAAGGACCAAAGGGGAGTGTTACATGTCATGGACTGCTCAGCCACCTGGGTTCAAAAAAATGTTTTATACTTATGCTCTTGGCCTGTTATGTTGATAAAAAAAAGTAGTAATTTATGAATATCATAGCTTTTTTTGACAGCATTCACTCTGGGTCGGTTGAGCCAGCTCCATCCAACAAATTCACCTGTGGTGAATTCATGGAAGGAGTAACAAGGGAATAAAAAATTCACAAGTGGTCCCCAAACCCTGCATGCATATCCTGGTGGAGATGCCCTTGTTTGCTGCTGATTTTCACAGATGCAGTGACAAGTATGCCAAAAGCTGTTCCTGATGATGATGCCTCCTTTAGCCCAAATCCACTGGGAGTGAGACCAGTCTGCCCTGGGTAACCCTACCAATAACTTAAGTTCCGGATGGCATGGCTCTGACACTACCAAGTTTACACATACCAACTGCAATGAGAGGGGGTTGAACTTTAGAAATAATGTGCTAGATGGCCATTGAGCAAAGAGTTTCCTCTGTTCTTTTACAGGTCTTGTTTTTCCTTCTGCAGGGTGTCTAGCCACTCTCCTCAGCAGATAAAATCTGTGGGGTTACCGGTTTAGTCACTGATGTTCTGACTATTATAGCTCTTGTGGTAAAGGAAGTTGATTCTTTGATTAATAATGATCATATTAGAATATTTTGTTCAAATATTTCAAGATTATGAATAGATATTGTAAGTTTATAGAAAACCTTTCATACTATTTGTGGATTGTAATCATTAATGTACTTATAATATATCCAAATACTTGGTTGAGTCAAAAGTTGTCCAATATTTTGATAATGTGAGGCACAATTCAGCAACTTTAGATGATTTTGCCAAGTTAATGAAGGTGACGAACCATACTGGACTGTGAGATGCCAAATTTGCCTGAAGCTCTCCAAGTGCTACTCTCTGGATTTGCCTCTTTAGCTTGAAATATGGCTTCAGAATCCATGGTTTTGGACCTACTTTACATTGCCTGATCATCAAAGTTCTTGCATCCCAAGCAACATTTCTTGAACTATCTTGTTACTCTACTGTGATCAACTGTACCTTCACCATTCACGTAAACAAATAGTTGCTTCTGCAGCATAATGGCCCAAATCATGAATTCCCAAATTAGACTATGTTGCATGTTCTTCTATAGTTTTGTTTATCACTAAATCTTTATAAAAAGATTTAAATATCTCATTAAAGTAATCAGCTAAATTTTGTTGGCATAGCTAAGTGACATGATAAAAATACATTCACAAATGCATGCACAGTAAAACAAAAATTATTGATTGCAAATATTATTCATTGATTTGATAAATTAAACATGAAATGGTTCATTCATTTCTTTTTTAAGAGACGTGAAGTTATACATGGCTGCCTTTTGTGAAAATTTTATAAAACACAACCTAATTAGCTTTCTTTTTTTCTTTTTTTTTTTTGATTGATGTAAAAAGAGTTTTAGAAATGTATCTATAACAGGCATGGGCAACCTTTTTTTGTGAAGCAGGCTGCTCTACTAAAAAAAAATACAAGGTAATTTTTCATTGAATTTAACCTCAAACATTCTCATTACAGAAAACCATATGCATAAGCATCTGTCTTAGAAATAGGGAAAATATTTTTTTTTAATAGAAAATTGAAATCTTGGTATAATACTATCACTGATATCAATGAACAACTGTATGATCGCTCACCTCCTATCACACAAACCATCCGAGTAAGATGAACAAGACATGCTGGACACTAAAGGAGAAGTAAGGAGGAACTTATAAGTGATATTTTCCTGTGGACACCTACACATGGACTCAGCAGAGTGGGCTGATCAGCAAAGACTTACATTGATCAGTTTTGTATGGATACTGAATGCTGTGAGGAGGATTTGCTAATATCTTTTGAGACAGGCTGCTTGAAAAAGGTTGCACATGCAAGACCATATCGAGTTTCTCATGGTATTTCTAGGTAAAGATGAGTTATTTAGCAGTGTCTATCTTCTCTCTTAGTTCTGAGAAATTTCAAGCCCATTGAAAGTTTATACCATGGGCATGGTCAAACCTTTCTTTTGAGAAGCAGACCAAATGAGGAGACATGGCTCATCATCAAGTAAGCTGCACTACTAAATAAATTCAAGGTAATTTTTCATTGAAGTTACTTCAAAACATTTTCATTACAGAAGAACATATGCATAAACATTTGCTTTAGAAATAGGGCAAAGTTGATTTTTTTTTTTCTCTTTCTTTGGTAAAAATATCTTTTCTCTAAATTTCAATAAACGTTCTTTGAGAAATTAGTCAGGCCATTCAGAAAGTAATGCAGGCTCTGTAGTATATGCCTATGACTAATCTATACAAAATTTGTTAACATTTGATATTTTCTTCTGACTTTTTGTCTTCTCATTTATTTACCCCTGTTTTGATTTTATCACTCATTCATTTGGCACTAATTTACTCTGCAAATTACATTTGGTTCAATTCTATATGAAAAGATATTTACTTTATTGCTCAGGGACCAGTTTAGCTCAGTGTGTAGAGCATCTTTCTAGAACCACAAGGTTTCAGGTTTGACACCCGGTCCCTGCCAGCTCAGCACATGAATAACACAACCTAGGAAATCTAATCTGTGCGGTAAAGTTAGGAGCTGACGGTAGGTGTGGCACTCCACACCAGCAAAAAAACAATCTTCCTGGTATAGTGCTAGCAAAAAAGGGATAGACCCCTTGTTGTCCGGCTGATACCAACAGTAAGCCACTACACTGTCAACTTTTGCTAAGTAAAAAAAATGATCCCTGAAAGTGTTTATTTCAGAAAAACAGATCTGGCTAGTTAACAAATCTGATAGATATGAACTGTGCATTGTGTGTGTGTGTGTGTGTGTGTGTGTGTGTGTACACAGAGAAGCACACATACAAATTTATATACTTATTATATATGTTAAAAAGAAATTTAATATTGATTTTTATATTCATAAAGTATTTAGGATTCTTTATCATTTTTACTCAATATTTGTTTCTTTATTATTCTGAAGATTAACAAAAGTATTTAGGAAAAAATAGCAAAAAGTAGATTTAATTTTTGGTCTTCATCAAGGCAACTAACATGACTAAGGAAGAAAATGTTTATCTTATCATTTTACTTATTTTTGTCAGTTCATTTCACTTTTGGAAGATCTGACTATTAAGTTTTTTTTTTTTTGGGGGGGGGATTCTACATATACAAGATTATGTAAAATATATTGTTATCTCAATATAAAGAAGGGGAATTTTGCTAAAGACATAAAATTTTAGTTTTGCTTGTATTTTGTTCTCCAAAATTTCACATTGCCTCATATATTGATATTATATTTTTATATTTACTAAGCTTAGCTTAGTATGGAACAAGGTCATTTGGGTTGGAGATTGTATTGTATCAATCTTCTAAATCAACATTTAAGATCCAGGCTTTCTAAGTTGAACACCAACCACTGGCACAACTATATAACTAAGCTCATTGAACATATTTAACAAGCTTGGTTTAGTCTGGCATAAGGCCACTCAAGTGTAGAGTGCCTAGTGAGTATCAAACTATGGTAATTGTCTGTGAAACGAGCTTGCTAACCACAGCTCCATAGTGAACTATTTTTTAAAATTTTTGTTATAAATAAATGCAAGTAATGAAAAATTTGAAATATTTAAACCAACAAGGTGTTTATATACATATCAATAAGATGCTCTGACATATGGGTAATATTATATCTACAAATATTTTGTTTACAGCAAATTTAATGTATTCATTCTAAATATTTAGAACTTTGTCCTTCAAAATTTCAAAATATTTAATGCTCTACTGGCTACTTTTACATAAACATATTTTTATCATTTTTTTTTCTTTCTAGTTCAAAGTATTTTCAGACAGTCTATTTTCCTATCTTCTTTAGATTTTTTTAAAAATCTAATGCAATCTAATACAAGAATTATTGACATTTTATCAACCATATAAACTACAAATCAGATTATATTATTCATTAGGACAGTATATCACCTGATAATGATAGAAGAGTTAACTGAAGTGCAGAAGAGAGAAAAAAAATAAAATATTAGCAACAATTGTAAGTGAAAATTTCAGAAAAAAATTATCATGATTACAAATAATCTCAATATTCTGTGATTTTAAATTAAATTTCTCCAATTCAGAAAGCAGTTGTTTGGCAATAACTGTTTCTTTCATGTGGAGATCAGAGGACAATAGTGTTTTGTTTTTTATTTGCAGCTTGTTTTTTTCTAAAGTTGACAAAAAGAAAAGGTGAATTCTAGCAGTCTCCTCTTTCAAACATTCTCTCTTTAACTGGCATTGATTCCAATGTCTCTCAATGGTCTCTCTTTCTTTGAAAGTTTTCTGACTGCTCAATAGTTTATTGAATTGTCAGGTGAATTTTAAGTAATTCTAGTTTTGCCTTTTTAAAGAAAATTTTCAAAGAGAAACATCTGTTGGCATCAGGAACAATGTTCTAGTTGGAGTTCTCAAATCCTGAACAAAGCTACAGTTCACATAGCGCAAATACCCTTGGGAAAGGTATGAATGCAAGTACTTTCCTTCAAGATATGGGTAAATAGTAGGGCAGACTGGGCTCTTTAACCTTGGTTAGGAAACCAGTCTAGGAAAAGGAAAACTCTGAATTCAAACCTGTTAAAACTTCACTTGGGGTGGTCACTACTAGAATAGGCTCAGCCCTAATTAGTGATCTATTTCACTATTTTTTTTTCTACTGGTACCGAATCCGTGAGAGAGAATTAAGACAGTTTTTCACATTCCAGGATAAGTCATCATTGGTTTATTGCAACAACATTACTAGATTAATCAAATCCATGGGTTTAGAGTATGATACTATGGAATGGAGACCTTTTTTATTGACTCATCCAGCTGAGAAAGAACAAATTAATGAAGAATACTGGATCTTTGGATTGATTGCAATTTTTTTAAACTAATCTTTGATGATTATCATCTTTTTAAAAATTGCTTTTTCTTATATGTGTTACAGTCAATATACTAGGGTGAGTCAAAAGTTTTGCAATATTTTGGTAATGTGAGGCACAATTTGGTAGTTCCATAAACTTTTTCTAAAGTCACCTGATATTCTCCAAGCACTACTTTGCCAGACTTGCCTCTATGGCTGAGAGGATGGTCTTGAATTCACAGTTTTAGGCCTACCTGACCTTGCCTTATTGTAAAGATTCTTGCAACTGTAGCCAAATTTCTTGAACCATCTGGTTACTGTACTGTGATCAACTGCACCTTCACCTTTTGCACAACAACAAATATTTTTGGTTACTTCCATAGCATTAAGGTCCAGTTTAAACTTGTAAATCATACGTTCACAAATTAACTGTTTCACATTCATATGCGGCTTTCAAATCACACATAGTGAAGCAATGCACAAGGTGTCAACACACCAACTACCGCAATACTACCAAATACAGTAGCTTCAACTGCTTTAGTCACATGATATACACACTGTAAACTAGCACATAGCAAAATATTGCAAAACTTTTGACTAGTAAATAGTAGATAGACAGTGGTATTCTATTTCAAGAAAATGCTCTTTTACTAAAGTTTCAAGTCAGTTTTTATTTTCCCTAGGTGTGTTACAGTTAATATACACTAATTGAACAGTAAACCTCATAACTTTCAGTAAAAATAATCTTTGTACTAGATGATCATCTGAAAGAAACGTGCATGCTAATATTTATATTGTTATAATACTATTTTAGTATTTTTTATTTACTTATTTTTCTTTATCCATGTCAGCTATAATCAGCACTTAGTGGACTTGTTAATTTCTAATTCAGCGTTCTCTCTATTCAGTTGTGGCTATTACAAAAATAATACTAAATCAAAATGATCTAAACCTAAAATACTTTTAAATAAGCACTCTGCTGCAACAAGCAGCATTAGATTCCATTTGTTGTGTGTCAATGCAGACAATGGACTAGTCTTAAAAAAAAAAAAAAGAAAGAAGTCTACTTAAATGAGTCTATTTCATGTGCAATATTGTTTGCTTTTGCACCAATGACCTCAGCCTCAGTACAGATAAACCTGATCGTCTACTCAGCTGAAGAACACTCCAACAATTGCAGATGATAAAATATAGAAAAGAAAAAAAAACCTAAGAAACAGATGAATACCTCAAATTATCTTGAACCAATTCCTTCAGGTGGCCAATATTCTCAGCAGATGCTTCTTTACAATGAAAGCATACTTATCTATGCCTCTCTCTCTCTCTCTCTCTCTCTCTCTCTCTCTCTCTCTCTCTCTCTCTCTCTCTCTCTCTGATTATTACTATGGTTACCAAATATTTCTGTGATCAACTTTTATATCCTTATTTCATCTAATTCACAGATGTATATAGTTGTTAAGCAGAAAATAATTAATCTATGTAATAAAAAGATGATTTTTGTTCATTTTTTCATTTGAATATTACAGCACAATTTATTATCTTTTTTATAATTCTCATAGCTTCTAATCAAATTTTCTTTGATACTAAAGTAATTTTTTTTTTTACCAATAAATGTCATGCAAATTTGTCTGTATTTTTGTTTAGGTGGCTTTTTTTTAATTACCTTAAAATAAGTCATCTTGTCTGTATTTATAAGATGAGGCTTGATGTGAATAATTTTGATATTTCGGACTGTTGTCCTCATGTTCATTGTGGTATGTATGAACACAACATTCAGACCACTGTAACCTTAGGCCTTGTATAGGTGTTTCTTATTTACCTTATCATCAGACAATAACCTTGGGTTAAAATGTGGTTTCAGAGCCTGAGGATACAGCAGCCTGAACATTGTGTTTATACATACCACAATGAAGATGAGGACAACAGTCCTAAATATCAAATTTAGTCAGGTAAATTGCTGGAAATCTGTACACTATCACTTTTTACAATTTGATTTTCATTTTTAATACTTGATCCTGGTCTTGTTATTTCTAATATTATTAAACTTAAAATTATTTGTATTCTGCAAATGTCTGACAATGACCTTCTTTGAGGAAAATGTCTTTGTCTCTTTGCATTACTTGAGAATTAATCATCCTACTTTTTGGTTGGAATTAGTCATCAGTGATAGAATAGGTTCAATCCTGACCAAGGGCAACAGTAACATAGAATAATTAACACAGCTTAACACTTGTACCCGGTCATGGTTAACGGAATGAGAACAGTCTACCCCCGTGGATTGAATAAAAGGTTCGGTTCGAAGTTTCCGTGAAGGCTCCCAATTATGACACGAATGCTCCCAAGTTTGACAAGGTTTCCATGTTCGAGAAGGTTCCCGAGTCTGACAAGAAATACCTGAAGAAGGCTGTACCATCAGCCAAAACAATAAAGATGAGGACAATAGTCTGAATAATCCTAATAATCCAAATTATCAATCCTCATCTCAAAAATTCAGAGAGAAAGAAATTTTAAGTTTTGTAATTCTTTCTTCAATATTGAGTTAAAATATTTATAGAATAGTCAGATGGAAAATGTAATAATAATCATGATAAATAAAATATAAAAAATATCAATTATATAAATAGAACATAAAGAATGTTACTTAATAAATAGTTGAATACAATTCCCCAATTATCTGAAATTTAGTCAAAGAATTATTTTTCTGGTTGATAAAACACTTCACTACCTGGAGAGAGTGACTTTTGTTGATTTGTGTTTGAATTAATTATTTCAAATAATATAAATTGTTCCATCACCTTGTCCTAAATAAATGTCGCCTTTATCTAAGAATAAAGAAGAAGCCCTTTTACTCTAAGAATTATTTTCTTGTGAGGTCTCATCCTTAACTAGGGTGGCCAGATGTTCGGCTTTTGAGCTGGCAATCCCCCATCAGGTGCCAGCTTAAGCCAGACCTGTTTAGATCTTCACATAATGTAACAGGACACTAATTTGTCACCATGGTAACAAGCTTTCTCCTGCCACTCAAGGGCTCAACATGGAATAGCCCACTATGCATAGTAGAGGGGTGTTCAAATATAACATTCCACTTTAGTCAGGTCCAATTTACAAGGTCTGACATGTACCCTCCACTCTACTTTTACATACAAGCTGAGTCCCTGCTTTGAGGATACAGTATTAAGACTGGTGTGCTTTTGTACCCTCTGAAAAAGAAGACCAAATTTAACCATGAATGGACCAAAGAATTTAGATTTATGTCTAGAAGCAGAAAAAAAATGATTTTCATGTCTTCTGTACATTGTGCCATTGTGATGTTGACATTGGCAATAAAGGGAAAAGTCTAGTTTATCGTCACACCACTATAGATAACATAATAAGTTTTTTTTTGGATAGCAATGTCCTTCTTTAGGGAAATTTGTCAATGGCCATTCTATCCTTAACCCTTTCAAATTAACACATAAATCTTATTGCCTATAAATATTACCAAAGAGCATCAATAACTTACTCCTGTAATTTGTCAGGTTTTTTAGGTTAAGTACCCAAGGCTAAACAAAACCAAGTATTTTACACCTGAAACTATTTATTTTATGGTGATCAATTTTCTAATGTATTTGTTTCAAATGTTTACCTTATTTTTTTTCTCCTACATTTTTCTAAGGGTTTAGCTCAGTATATTTATTACTCTGTGTGTGTGTGTGTGTGTGTATGTATGTGTGTTCATGTGAACAGAGAGAATTCGGTTTGTCACTATGTTCTTTGTTTTCTTCTCTAATTAAGGTCAGTACAACAATCTATTGTCTTTTAAAATGAATATATTCATTGTTTTGTTTTTTTTTCTCAGTGTTTTGCTAAGTCCTCCTCCTCCTCCTGTGTGTGTGTGTGTGTGTGTGTGTTTTTTTTTTTTGTGCTGGTAGGTTATGCAAAGGGAGGTCAAAAGCTCATAGGGTTGGCATTACAAGATATTTTTCAAGTAGGTCTAGACCTACATATCTGCTTATTGTTTGCTTCCGACAACTCACTCTCATTTCATTGTCCAAACTCTTCTTTTTTTTCTTCTTTTTTTTTTTTTAAAAACAAAGAGATGCCAGTTTAACCCTTTATCAACCACTGCCATCCGCTGCAATAGCATGGTGAAATGGTTGATAAGCTAGTATCATATTGCTGATCCTGGGAAGAAATGTATTAATTTAATTCATTTCTCTTTAACTTAAAATAATTTTTTAAGACCTCACAATCTCAGGCGTTTTCAGGGTCCAGCATTTTGATCATAGGGTGGTTTTGGAGCTTTCTGGTAGATAAAGGGTTAATAGAAAAATAAAAGCATCTACACACATAAATGATCACGCATGCATGCAAATATTTCATATGGCCGATATACTTTTCCATTCATAATATTTTATTATTTTACCTTCTTTACCATCATATTCATCATTACTTTTGTTGATATTTTTATTTGCATTTATATTTTGTGCTCTTCTATTGTATAAACTGCCCATTTTAATTTGTTCTGTCATTTATTGCATTCTTTTTTGTTTTCCCCCATAAAAGGATTACAATGGATCTGCATAACACTTTCCTCGTAAACTATTCACCAAGTCTTTTCTCTTCCATATCATCACACTAGAAGTGGCTACCCAGTGCCGACTGGGTATATGGGGGGGGTGACTCTGGTGTAGAATTTCAAGGCTATTTCTATGTATATTTTAATTTTTAAATATCTTTGAATATGAATCAAATCTTCATAATTTTTGCGCAAAAAGCATGAACTGGTGATATTTAATGTGTGTATATATATATATATATATATATATATATATTTTGTTGTTAATTGTTTTTTTTTTTTCGTAGTTTTACCCAGACATACATACAAACATACACACCAAATGCCCTTTATATATGTATAGATACATTCAAACTCTACCAACCTATACTTTCTGGATGTTACCTATCATCCATGAAAAAAAGGCTTTATTTTTGTTTCATCTCATTTGGTTGCCATAGAAACATCAGACTCTTTTTTTTTTCCTTTTTTCATATATTTATTTGTTCTTCCAGACACACTTCCTTTACTACTAGTGTTATTATTGACAATTAGGGTAGGTTGATTTTTCACTTTTTAAAATATTAAATTAAATGAAAACACTGAAAGTTGTGTATTGATCTATTAAGTACTGATACCAAAAATTAGATCTTGAACTCATACTAATTTTGAGGAAATGGCATCAAAGATCGTAGACAAAAATGCACCAAAATATCCTCGCTTTTGCAATAATGGGGTGGGGGTGGGCATATTTTTAATTTAAACTTTAGTTATAATTTCATCATTTAATTTCATTTTGATAAAATGAAATGACAATATTCCCTGGTTTAAATTCTTAGATTTTCTGATCAATTTTTTGGCAAAATTTTGCAAAAAGAATGAATAAAACAAAATGTCTTCGGCATAAAATGACCCAATGGATTGACATGCCATAAAACCCATCCAACCAACTAACTAGCAGCCACAGCAGCAGACAACACAAATGAGGATATTGATGTTGGTATTATGTACTAGTGCTCTCGTTATTGTTTCTAACCAAATAAAACCCACAAAGTTACAGTTAATGTTGACCGAGTAAAACAGCTTCTTCCTTTTCCCCTAAGGACAAAAAAACAACAAAATATCAGCTGGTGTTTTAGTCAACCCCCAATTGATATTGTCTCGACAATTCTCAAATGTGATAATATCAGTTTTAGAAAAAAACTTGAATCTTTTGTTTTGATGTCTTTCTTCTCTTGTTAACTGAATTCCATTCAAATTTAGAATTTTGTTTCAGTTGTGGCTTTTTTTGAAGAGAGAAATTCCAAGTAATGATGGCATCTTTTTGCGTTTCTATTTTATATAACTACTTTTCTCTCCTATGGGAGTCATATGAACAGCTTGTTATTATTCAATTATACCAAGATTATCTAATTTCATTACTGCATACTGCATGCTTTTATCCTCTCTAATGAGCAATTCATTTTGTTTCTAATAGCTGAGGGAGTATTATTGTATATTATCATTTTTCCTTTCTTTATTCCTTTATTTGTTTATTTTTAATAGCATGTGATTGGGGTTCAAATGTTACCATATTGCAAGAAAGCTTTTCTTTTTCTTTTTTTCTTTTTTCTTTTTTTTTTTTTTCAATAACAAAAAATGATGACATTCATAGTTATTTGAAATTTAGAGATGAAGAAAGAAACTAATCGTTTCAAATCCTATCGACTTTTCCATCACTTGGTCTTAAATAAATTTATCTAAGAAGCCCTTTTACTCTAGGAATTATTTTCTTTGTGAGTTCTGATCCTTAACCAGATGTCCAGCTTTGTGCCAAATTGTATGGCTTTTGAACTGACCATCCTCCATCCATCGCCAGCTTTAACCAGACCTGTGTTGATCTTTACATATTGTAACAGGATCCTAATTTATCACCATGGCAACAAGCTTTCCCCTGCCAGTCAAAGACTCCACATATTCTTTGATTTATTCCTCATCTTTTCTTTTTTTAACAATAAAGATAAGGATACTGGTACAAACAATTTGTTGAATAATAACATTCTTAGTAGTGTTTTTAGATTAAAAAACAAATACCATATATTAATTTTATTCAATAACAAAAGAAAGTCAAAAGATACATCCAATATTCTATAGATCTTCAAAGAAATTATAGAATTTAGAAGTTGTCTTACTCCAACTCCCTTTTCTCTGAATATACAAGCAGTTCTGTCTTATTTTTCCATAAGAACTTCAAATATTTTATATTTTATTATATTTTCTATCACAGTAAAAAGGTAAAACAGTCCTTTGTGCCAATATGTTATTGTTCTACTTTTGCTCCCAAATTTTTATTCATTATTGGTTTGTTAATTATTGTTGTGTCTGAGTTATCAAATAAAAACATTGAAATCTGGAAGAAAGGTTAACATAGATTTATTACCCTTTGGTACAAAAGATATAAATAAGATAGTGTCCAACACACAGCTCTTTATGAACAGTAATTAAATCTCTGTAGCAAAATTAGTTAATACTTGATCACTCCCTGGTGTAGTCTGTATTATTTATTTGTTTCTTGTAGGGGAAATATCCTCCTTTACAACAATTATATTTGATAACCAGAACACTAATTAAAATGCTAAAAACAATGAATTTTCTTTGCTATTAATCATTATGACTTTAATGAAGTGAATATCATTACAATTTTCCTTTTTTTTTTTTTTTAATCCTTTTGGGTTTCTTTCAAAGAAAACTATTTAATCTCATTGATTAATAATTACCTTTCCAAAAAATCTAACACAATGCCACCAAATTTTGTCTTCCATTCAGCTTAGCACTTACATTATATATCAATTTTTTGTAAATGAACAATCTTATATGAAATAGAATTATTTTTTAGTTTTTACTAAGATGAGTCAAAAGTCTTGCAATATTTTGGTACATGCTACTTTGCAGCATGTATATCACATACCTAAAGCAGTTCAAACTGAGGTAGGTATCTGCTATGGTTGGTAGTATCATGGTAGTTGGTGCACTGACACATTGTGTATTGCTTCACTCCATGTGTGATTTGAAAGATGTACAGATGAACACGCAACATAGTCTAATTCAGGAACTTACACTTTGTGAGTTCGAAAATGGGCCATAACACCATGTATAACTTCACGTCTCTTAAAGAAGAAATGAATGAACCATTTCATGTTTAATTTATCAAATCAATGAATAATATTTGCAATCAATAATTTTTGTTTTACTGTGCATGCATTTGTGAATGTATTTTTATCATGTCACTTAGCTATGCCAACAAAATTTAGCTGATTACTTTAATGAGATATTTAAATCTTTTTATAAAGATTTAGTGATAAACAAAACTATAGAAGAACATGCAACATAGTCTAATTTGGTAATTCATGATTTGGGCCATTATGCTGCAGAAGCAACCATTTGTTACGTGAATGGTGAAGGTACAGTTGATCACATTTCTTGAATTATCTTGTTACTCACAAGAAAATTCAAGAAATGTTGCTTGGGATGCAAGAACTTTGATGATCAGGCAATGTAAAGTAGGTCCAAAACCATGGATTCTGAAGCCATATTTCAAGCTAAAGAGGCAAATCCAGAGAGTAGCACTTGGAGAGCATCAGGCAAATTTTGCATCTCACAGTCCAGTATGGTTTGTCACCTTCATTAAATTTTGCTTGGGATGCAAGAACTTTGATGATCAGGCAATGTAAAGTAGGCCCAAAGCCATGGATTCTGAAGCCAAGCTCCAAGTTATAGTGGTAGATCCGGTGAGTAGCACTTGGAGAGTATCAGGTGTCTCAGGATCTCACAGTCCAGTATGGTTCATCACCTTTCCTGACCTTGACAAAAGCATCCAGCTACCGAATTGTGCCTCTATATTACAAAAATATTGCAAAACTTATGACTCACCCTAGTACCATCCATAAATAAAACATTGTGCTAAAGAAATGGTATGCAGATCTAGATAAGAGTTTGTCTGATATTATTATTTTTTCTTTTATGCACTCAGTTGCCTCATTGTCTCTCATTGTCTCTTATGTAGATCCAAGTTATTCATAGTTTTATTTTGTATTCATAATGAATATTTTTGTTTTTATTGTTGGCTTCATTTGTTACCGTTGTAGAATTGTCAGTGAGTCAAAGAATTTTTGTTTCAAACTTTCTAAAAGCCACCTATTATTACATTTAGTCTATGGTTGCGATATTTAATTTTTTTTTCCTCAATTGTTATAGCCAAGAGTTGACACAATAACTAGATGTAGAGATGAATAATACCTGTGTTGGCAGAACAGTTGAATAAAAAGAAGAGATGACAGAACAGTTGAAACTTGGTGTCAAAAGACTCTATTTAAAATTGCAGTTCAAAGTGGGTCTGCAATAATGTTGATAATTGTTTTGGGCTAAGCATTGATCAGGCACATGTGTAGTGATTCACATAATTGACAAGTGTTTAGCTTTTGTGAATAAAATTACTGCCAAGAATAGAGTAATTTACAGTGAAGCTTATCTTTGTATTGTTATAGTAAATGCTATAATAGATGTTGTAAGTCTGTAGCTAATGTTGAATTGTGAGAGGTGCTGGTGGTTTGTATGAAACAGAATTACTTCATAGAGCAAGCGTAGAAGATGGGGAAAAATTTTTCTCTTCATTCTTTTTAAGATATAGTTTCTTACCTGAGGAAATGAAGCCTTGCTTCTTGTGTTCTGCTGTTTTGCTTTGATTCGAAATTGGAATTGATTGTCCTACTTTTATTTTTATTGTGTTTAGAGATGAAAGAGTAGAAGATAAAGCATAGACCACCCTTAAGTCCATCCCCACCTCACCGTGGCAGGGTGGTGACAATGTGGTAGTGTCAGAACCATACCGTCTGGAGCTCAAGTTCCTAGTTAAGCCTCGCAAGGTGGATTGGTCTGTCACCTAGTGGCATTAAGGCCACAACCCATCTAAAGAGGTGGAAATCCAAAGGGCATCTTCATCATCATCAGGAATCTATAGCTTTTGGTAAATTTGTCACTATATCTGTGGAACATTTACAACAAACAAGGGCATCACCTTCCCCTGACCAATGTATGCATCGGGGATTTTGGGACCACTTGTGAATTTTCTATTGCCTTGTTACTCTTTTCAATGCGTTCTCTAGCTATCTTGTTCATTCAGGATACGGTGAATTCATTGGATGGAGCCAGCTCAACTGACCCAGGGTGAATGCCGTCACAACAAAGCACAGGAAAAGAAGAATGACTTTTAGTGACTTAGAAAAAAAAAAGGAAGAATTGGATATCTTTAATATTTTAATGTCTGCTGTTCATTTAGACAAGGGGGCCAGAACCCTGCAGGACAGCTGCTGGGCAACTACTGCTGAAAAAATAACAAACTCATAAGCAATGTTCTTCTATGAACTCCTACACATGGACATACCCATGTTGACCAACCAGCAAAAACTTATATTCATCAACTCTGTGCAGACAATAGATGCCATCTAGAAGATTGCTCAATCTCTCTGGTCTAGCACTAGCGAAAAGGGGATAGACTCCCTCACTGTCTGGCTGATACTGACAATAGGCCACTCTGCCAACTTTACTTTTTGTATAAGTGCTGTGTTTTACTTTTTCTGTTAATGACTAAAAATTATGTCAATTGTAAGAAATAACTTTGAGACAAACAGAAGGATTAGCTTTGAAATACTTCAAATGTTTATGGTTCGTCTGTTAGTCCAGGCAAAACATTTGGCACACTTCAAATCCCTTTTGTTATATGTCCTATGAAAGTTGCATGTTTCTTTTTGTTTGTTTATTTCAAGTAATTATTCTCTTTGCATCTAATAATTCAGTTTCTGTCTCGTACTTTTTGATTAATCACAAATAATAAGTATAGACCCCTTTTGTCTTTCTGTAATCAGGCAGTCTAGTCAACTTTTTTAGCAGACAATTTTTTTTTTTTACATTTTAGATCTAAACATTATTTCAAGAAAGCTACAAAAGATAACCCCATTCTATGACAAATGTTCATTCACATATATATATATATGTATATATATATATATATATATATATATATATATATATATTTAGGGGTGGGTTAGCTCAGTTGGTTGAGCATTCGGCTAGAAACTACAAGGTTCCTAGTTCGAGACCGGCCCTCGCCAACTCAGCGTATGAGTAGCATAGGGATATGTGTGGTAAAGTAAGGAGCTGATTGTAGGTGTGGCGCTCCACCTCAGACACAAAAAACAATCTCCTCAGTCTAGCGCTAGTGAAAAGGGGATAGACTCCCTCGCTGATTGGCTGATACTGACTCTAGGCCACCCCAACGACTTTTTATATATATATATATATATATATATATATATATATATATATATATTTTATTCATTTTTAACTTTATTTATTTTTTTTTTAGGTTGATATAATTTCAGAGCTTTGCTAATTCTTTTTTTTTCTTTTTTTCTTTTTTTTTCTTTAAACAATTATTTCTTTAGGATTTAAACAAACTAAAATTTCAGTGCATGCCAAAATTAAATCTGATAATGCAAATTTCTTTTCTTTTCTTTTTTTTATGTGAGATATTTAACTAATTTTTGAATAAATTGAATTTTCTTCAGAGAAAAAAGAATTCCATTTTACTTCAGCTGTTGGTGTTTACTTTTATCTAAACAAAATATCCCAATGTTTGAACTGTTGTTTTAGTCTTCAAAGTTAAAACTACACAAGCAAATAAACATTTGCTCCATTGTATAAAGAAAGTTTTGTTTGCTTTTTATTATTTTTATTTTTTCCTTTTTAATCCAAACATTATAACCTTAGATTAATTCACCACAATTGAGTAGAATAATGTCAATTTTGGGTGGTGGTGATATGAACAGCTTATGGATTCAGTCCCTGGTGCTAGTGGCAAATATGCAATGTGGTAGATTGAAATAGATGTAGAAACCAAAATTTTGTCTACTACTACTAATCTATATAATGATACTCATGTTCCTTAAAAGTATGACCGTTATCATCTTGCAACACCCTATGGTTAAAAATGAGACGGTCCAATCATCCAAGATAAAATGCAAAAATGTACATCCTGATTATCTGGTGTTGTAATAATTTAGTTATCATACTGTGGTATATCCACAAGTCCTGCTAGTATACTAATATTCTATAACTCTGGGTTGTTTTTATCTATCTTTATCTGACACTATTATTTGATAATGTATTACTTATATTATCATAATGTAACTTTTCTGAAAACCTTATGTTTTCATATGTAAAAAAGAAGAAAAAAACAAACCCTGCAACAGGTAGTTTGATAAAATCTCATTGGAGTGGATTAATTTTCTATTGATAAAAACATAAATCATTGATTTCTTTTTTTAATTTGGAATTGTTTTTGTTCTTTCAAAATGTCTATACAATGAAAATACATATGTTGAGCATCTTAGAAAATAGTCTTTAATCTCTGTATGATTTTTCTTACTTTTTTTTTAATTGATAAACTTTAACTGCCTTTATCTGCAGTAAAGCTATATCTACACCTCTGACTAAGTATCTAACACATTTCTTTCAAGGCCACATTTCTTTTTTTCTTCTTTTTTTCAGCTGTAGTCTTAAATTTCCTCTCAGTTTCATGTACCCTCCCTTTTTTTTTATTATTTGTAAAATGCTGATATCTTTTTCATTGGCATGTGTTCTCCAATTGTGCTCTCCTTTTGTTACTAGCTCTTCTTATCTCTTACCAATTCAAGATCACTTTTTTCTCAACTCCTTTTGTTGTAACACCATATGATGGCCAATTTATTTTCACACCATGCCTTTTCTACTCTTTCAAAATAAAAGATTGTTATAAAGCAATAATGATAATAATAGAAAACTTTACTTATCTCTTAACATTTTAAATGATATATATGTAAACAAAAACACTTTTAACACAATTCTTTCAATCTTCATTGTTCCTACAGAAGTAATTCTTTTCACTTGTTTTATACATACATAAAGGACAGATGGTATGTATGTATGCATGTATATATGTCTGCAGGAAACTATGAAAATGAAACAATTAATGACAAAATAAATGAATTTACTCACTATCACCAGAGCTTGCTTTTTGTGCAAAAATAGTGAAGATTTTATTTATATCTGGGAAGGTATTTAAAAATTAGGATTTGAATAGTGAGAGAAGGAAAAGTCATGAGTCTTCATGGAACTTCAAACTGAACCCTTTATTCAATCCACCAGGGTAGACATGTTCTCATTCCGTTAACCATGACCAGGTACAAGTGTTAAGCTATGTTAAGTATTCTATGTTATCATCACCTTTGGCGAGTATTGAACCTGAAACCTACAGATAATTGTCACTTAGAACTGTATTAACTCATACATTGCGGTATGTGTCCAACATTTTTCTTGCAATATTAGATATACAGTACAATACAATATTATAATCACTAGTGAATTTACCATGTGCAGCATGTTGTACACATAAAAATAAACAGAAAATTTAACAAATGTAAAACGCATAAAAGTATGTAGTAATACAATAACAGTGAACTTAGTAATTCATGCTTATTAATATACTTCACTGATCAAGTATTTATTTGTGTACATAACCCTTTATACTCCCCTTCTTATTTATTATTACTCAATTTGTTGAAAATTGTATATTGGTGTTTTCAAGTAACACAGGCTTGTTCATACATTTTTAAAACCATAAACATATGTGGTCCCTACAGTTTACATCATTATGATATTATTAGGAATATTGACAACAAAAAATAAATTGATATAATAGAATCAAATAAGAAAAAAAATATTGCTTCATTACCTGTCTTTGCTTATTAGATTTCTTCTGAATATATTTTTGGAAAATACATACAACAAAAGAATTGCCCCCCCCCTCTGTCTGTCTGTCTGTCTGCCTGTCTGCCCTCTCTCTCTCTCTCTCTCTATATATATATATATATATATATATAACAAAAAGTATAAGACAAACAGGAATATTTTTTATGTCATTTATTTTTTAATTGACTTTAGGTCATATATATATATATATATATATATATATATATATATATATATATATATATATTTACAAAACTTGACAGTCATGTTTCCTAAAAAAGTATCTTATTCTAGTTATTTTTTTGTATTCAAAATCATTTTGCTTAGATTCTATCAGTTTGTATGTTAAATAGAATATTTCTTTACAAAAAAGGTACTAAAGTTTCACAATGTCTACAAACTTAAGGTTGATTTATGTACAAAGTTTTCTAAGCAACAAAAATTAATATTGCTTTTCTTTCTTTTTTAAAATCTTATAGATATTCATTCAGCTCCGTCCTTAGGATATTCAGCACTTTTTATGTATTGTTAGTAACTACCTATAGAATTTCAAAATTTTATATATATATATAATATTATGTTATATAAAGAAAGATAATTCAGGCAAGTGTATTCAATGTATACTTACTATTCCACAAAAAAACTTTTATGTTAGTGATAACATTTAATATTATCATTTGAATATATGCAATATACAAAAAGAAATTACTTATTAATGCATAATATATTTCAGAGATTTAAATTTATCATTATGGACATTCTTTAAAAAGATTATTTGTTATTATATAAAACCTGGGGTTATTTGTTTTGTTTTTTATACATATATCTATAGGTAAAGTATTGAATCAGAGAAAGTATTTAGCTATAAAATATATACTATATACATCACAGTAAAATAAAAATAAATTTCAAGGAACCTTATAAAATAGAAAAAAAAAATAACTGATGATAATTTTTGCAGCATTTTCCACATTAAATTGAAGTTGGCTCATATTTTTTTTTTCTTTTATCAAAAATTCTTTATTTTCTGATTAAAATCTTTCATCCCCAATTCAAAAATTGAGAACTCGTCTGAAAAGATGACATTATACATTAACTTAATAGTCAGTGGCTTACACTGCTAAATAGTGGCTTTTTTTTATTTTTTTAAGTGGCTTTCTTCTGGCTGCACTGCCATAATAGCCCATGTAATGAAGATACCATACTATCATTCCCGAACTGATTCAAACATAATCTACCACATTTGTCACTTTGCAAACAGTTTTTTTCTCTCTCCATTTTCTTATATTTACTATATACATCATAGTAAAATAAAAATAAATTTCATGGAACCTTACAGAATAAAAAAAAATACTAATCTTTTGCAGCAGTTTCCATATTAAATTGCAGTTGGCTCATTTTTTTTTTTTTTATCAAAAATTCTTTATTTTCTGATAAAAATCTTTTTGACATTCAGAATTATCACTTATTGAAATTTATGCATCTTAACTGGCATTAATATAAATTAAAGATTTTCTTTAAAATATTCTGAAATGTCAGACTATAATTAACAACCATATGGTGTAATAAAAACAAATGAAAATTAGAAATGAAAATTTGCATCAAATTAAGTCTTAAATGAAGATAAATTCACAGTCAAATTTTGTCTAAGCCCAAATCATCATCATCATCATCATCATCATCATCGGGTTTTAGTTTCTAGGTTAATGTTTGGATTTTTCAATTTTTCAAAATGTTTGGTAGAATTTTAAAATCTTTTCACAGTTGTAAAAAAAATACAAATAAAACATCTCAATGATCATGTTAACAATTAATAGTTGACTAGCAGGACCTGTGGATATACCACAGTATGATGATCATTTAATTATTCCAACGGTTGATATGTTTACTTAAGATCTATTGCAAAATAGTTCAATACTAGCAGGACCTGAGGGGTCTTTACAAAACAGGGTTATGCAAATACACCACCCTCCATACTAAACCTATAGTCTATATAACATTTTCTTATTTCCTAAACTGAAAATTCGTCTGAAGGGTAAAATATTTTGAGGACGTAGAAGATATTAAAAGAAACACAACAGCAAAGTTGCGCACCATATCAAAAGAGGAGTTTTAGAGATGCTTCAACCAATGGAAAACTCACTGGAATAAGTAATAACTACCAAGGGGACTTTTTTAAAGAAAATTAATGTTTTATTTGCCATTCATTTCTATCTTGGTAAATACAGCTTCAGTCTCAATAATTTTTTAACACACCTCATATACAAAATTAGAAAGGAAAAAAAATATCAACTAAGAAATAAGCTCACTAAAAATGGTCTGCTACCCGAGCTTTGTAGCCATTATATCACATGAAGCATCCTGCCATGTTTTTAGTGAGTTGTAGGAAATTCTTGACTAGGCAATTTCTAAACACATTCCCTTATCCCCTATTCAAAAATAGAGAACTCATATTGATATATCAGGGTTAAGGGATATATTATGAAGTTGGTATTTGGTATATTATTGCAGTAGTAGCTGGTGCATCGAAATAGCAGTACATCTTCCGAGCAGTCATGGGGTAGTCTGGCGAGTAAGCTTAGGCTGGTAGGATTAGGCTCTTGTACCCCCACAGTGTTGATTATTTATACATGACACTGTCCAATCAGATTATAGTGAGGGGGTACCAAGGTATTTACATATTCATTACATCACATATGAAAAGATGACATTATGCATTAACTTAATTGTCAATGGCTTACTCTGTTAAATAGTGGCTTATTTAAAAAAAGTGGCTTTCTTCTGGCTGCTCTGCCATGATAACCCATGTAATGAAGATACCTTACTATCATTCCCAAAATGATTCTGACATAATCTACCACATTTGTCACTGCAAACAGGATTTTTTCTCTTCATCTTTTTTTTTTGACTCATTATTCAAAGACACCTTCCTAATGGTCTAGGTCAATCTTAACCAGACACAATCATTTCATTTCCATCATTAATGAATTGTATAACGATGCATCTTGCAGATGAAAGTGGAATTTCTGATTTCAATGCATTTTGATATTTGTTCATTTCACTTTTTAGACTTATTAACAACATGCCAGGACATTTTGAAAGGTTTTTGCACTTATTTCACTTGGGTTTTCTTTTTCTTTTTTATAGTAATTATCGATGAATCTTTATTATTATACAATGTCTATTTGCTTTTTCTGTACTTTTTCTCTGTACATATACAGAGATATATTTATATGAATCTGTTGTATGCATATATATAGTGCATGAGTAGCACAGGTTGGGTAATCTGATCTTTGCGATAAATTAGGGAGCTGACAGTAAGTGTGGCACTCCACTTCAGTAAAAATAATTTCCCTGGTCTAGCTCTAGCGAAAAGGAGATTGACTTCCTCCCCGTCCAGCTAATACCGACCATAGGCCACTCCACCAACTTTTTTACTTTATCATTTAAGAAAAACTAAAAACAAATTCAGCTCCTACAGTCCTGGCCACCATTATTGTCACCCATTTTTTATATATTATATCTTTAGAAATAAATGGAAAATAAGCAAATTTATATGAAATCATTTTATTTGGTTTATTTGTCAATAGACTAAAGCTGTTTTACTAGATTTTTTTTTTGTTTGTTTTTACAGGAGATATTTTACATTATGTACTGAAATTTCATAGGTGGCAGTAATTGTGGCCAGGACTGTAAATAGTTAAAGTAAAAAAAAGGTGATGATTGATTCAGTTAAAAAGCAAAAAAAAAAAGTTTGGACTGCTCTTGGATGCATATTTGATTTTTTTTTTTTTTTTTTTTTTTTTTTTTTTTTCATCCATGGAACACTTTACCTTTATCAACCACATTACCTACCTTTTCATAACCTGAACCCTCTCTCTCTCTCTCTCTCTCTCTCTCTCTCTCTCTCTCTCTCAACACCCATTCCTTTTTTGTTGTTTATACAATTTTTGATAAAAGTATAGTAACTAAGGTGATTATTGGTTATTTATATGCACAAGATTAGAAGGTCTTAGATAATTTAGATAAACTTTCCTTTATATCAAAATCCTAATTTACCATGAAGCTAATCTTGTGAACACCATATAAATCAGTTGAATTATGAATACTCTTTATATTCTCATCATTAAATATACAACAGAATTTGAATTTTTTCTTTATGTTTCAATGATGTTCATTCATACATACAAGCAGCTGACGTGTAGCCAGCCATAAAAATAACCCCCTACCACATAGGCCAAAAACACTTACTAGTTATCATGTGCTTGTGACTAATTTCAGTTTATCTATCCAGATCCAGGTGCTAACCCCTTGAGACCATGATAGTTTTTGTACCTTTTTTTTTCTTTTTTTTTTTCAGGACAAAGAATTTTCTTATAAAATATGTCAACCAATTCTGAATGGTTTGTCTTGTTTTATATAAATGGATTTGAATGCTGCTTTTCATGAGGACTTAAATGTTATCCCTTTTATACAATTATCTCCCTTATCTCTGTCTTCATTAAAACTAAAGATTACTTTACCCTCTTCTTCCCAGAGAATAAAAATTTTGAATATGGTTAGAAAAATATCAGGCTTTTTTTTTTACTCTTAATTTTTTAGATCAATTGTAAACCCTCAATGAATCATATCTGAAATCTACATTCAAAACGTGAATTTGTGACATATTTTGGCAAATATGACACATGTCCTGCATCTAGTTGTGAGTCCTGGGGAGTGTGTAGTACTACCCCCTTCGTTGCCATTATTCCCAGGTCCTGACCCAAAGTGGTAGTATCTGTTAGGGTCCTATCTATGGGTTAAATACAAAAAAAAATGTGTTTAAAAAATTTTGCGTTTAAGAATAAAATTGAGTACCCATCAAGAATGAATTAAATGTCTTCAGCATAAAATAACCCAACAAGGTTTGACATGCTATAAACTCCAACCAACCTATATGACACAAACTGATGTAAATATTCTTCTTTATCTACTTAATACAAGCTAGTACACTCTGTCACATAAATGTCTCTAAAAGTATCTAATAGGATTTGGTTTGTAGTTGTTATGATTGAACTTGTACAGATGCCAGCAGTGTTTTATATATTTTAAATAAATGTTACTAACATTTATGCTACTAACATATCAAATCTGTGTTGTTCAGAGAAAGGGATGTAGAAGATTTGGAACAGACATTCCAAACCAAGTTATATACATAATAAGGCTGATTTGTGGACTAATTATTTTAGGGAATAGTCTGACATTTTACAACAAGTATCACATAAAAGGCAAACCAATTTCTTTCTTTTGTTTGGAAATGACTAAAAATACTAAAGAAATGCTCGCAAATCTACCAGTCATAACTTGTTTAAGTCAACATAATAAAAAACAAATTGGCATATTTAGTTGTATTCTTTTATATATATATATATATATATATATATATATATATAATATAATATAATAATAATAATAATAATAATAATAAATAAGTAATCCACAGACACGTGTTTCGGGTATCACCTCTCATCAGTGCGGTTATACCTTAACAGCTACCCCTGGCCAGGTTTGAGACCCGAATGAACTTTCATTCGCCAAGCCTCTTACCCATGCGGCCAGAGCCAGCTGTCAAATATAGGAGAATATTTAATTGCTACATTTCTAAGTGGAAATGAATTCACTAGAGTCCTCAAACTTTTTTGTAAGCAATAATCTACTATTATTTGCTCTACTTATTGCATTGAGCACTTTAGCATATTTAACTTAGGCAACTCTTTTGGTATTTTTTTCTTTTGGCCATTACGATAGTGCCAGCTGATTATTTTCAGGTGGTGCATGTGTTTTGGTCTTTTCTTTTTCTTTTTTTTTTTTTAATTTGTATTTTCTAATTACAAATTATTGTGGCAGGAGTTTTTTCTACACCATCAGAGTTATATATATATATATATATATATATATATATATATATTATTTCTTTAGAAATTACTTGAGTATTCTCATATTTATACAATTCATGAATAATAAAAAAATATAACTTTGACTATTCCTTGTAGAAAATACCTGTCTCACCACCATCATCCTATAAGTCGAAATTATTAGTAAAAGTTTAGAGCATCACAAGAAGAATGAGTTGGAAAGCAAATGTTTTCTTGGGCTGAAGAAAATAATGTAAACAGCAAATGTAAGAATAAACTATGGATTAAGAAAATGACAACTACAGTGTGATTGACTGGATATTTTCAAAATAGACCTAATGAACTTTGTAAAAAAAAAAAAAAAGACTTTAGAAGCAGCATGAACAAATTTCAATAGAAACTAAACAAGTATATAAAAAATCAACTCACTAAACATCATTGTACCTAATGACAAAACTAGTCATTCCTATAAGAAGCTAAAACCTATAGAACTCTGTAAGTTAGTTGAAGAAAACATGAGAAAAAGCAGTGAAAAATTTCAATCACCAAATCAACCTGAAAGCAAAAAAAAATATATCTTTGAACAAGATGAACATATCAACAGCCTTAAAAAAAAATTAATAAAAGACTGTTAAGAAAAAAAAATGGGGGGGGGGGGTACAAAGTATAGGTTAATCACTTCATAAAAAACGATTTGGTAGAATTTTTAAAAATTATATTAGAAAATATTAACTGAGATTTAAAAACAATTTTAGAACTCAAACAAATGAAAAATACAAAATATTGTTATAGACTGGTTTAGCAACAGGGAAAATTAGCCAAACTAGTCATTCATTCTGTTTGACACTAAAATGCCCATTTAAAAATCATTAATCATTGCTAAAAAATCTTTACTATGTTCATAAAGAAATTCAATGAATAACAAAAGATACATAACACATAAGAACATTTTGATGTAACAATGGGGAGCTGTGACAGAGCAGAAATATTTGAGTTAGTTAGTCTACATCTTATCAATTAAATCTTTAAGTAAAAAGCATAGGCTTATATCCGGATAATAAACTTATGATTTTTTAAAAATCCAATGGACCAAAAACTGAATAAGAAAAAAATATAGAAAATTAGAAGTATTTAAAATAGAAAGCAAAACTAATTTTAAAATAATATATTTTTTAGATTTAAAATTGAATCTTGGAAAAATGAATTTACCAATCATTTAAGAAAAGAATCATTAAACAAATACTGCAGTCCATCAACAAGTGATTATTCAATAATTCTTCTAATGAAACCATCTTCAACAACACAAAGGTGAATTGGAAATGGCTCTGAAAAATCACTAACATATTCTAATTTTAGAATAAAGAAAAACAACAAGAAAAGAATCATTATTTGGTTCAATCTATCTTAAAGCATCAAGACAAGTCTAGTCAAGATATTTCTTAAATTGATAGAACATTTCCCGCAATCAAATAAGCTTTGTAAAATGTTCAGTAGAAATACATTAAAATTTACTTACAGTCTTACAAAAAAACATTTCACAAATCATACAAATTATTAAAAAATTACCAGTCTAAGACCTACACCAACAACTCCAGCTTGTAACTAGATAAAAACTCCAATTCCCTTTGAATGGAAATTGTTTTCAACCAAGTTTTGTTATCTACCAAGCCTACATCAAAGTTAAAGAAGATCCAGAAAAACTTTACTTCAGTACTGACAGAAGGACCTTGGAAACAAAGGAGCTATTTTCATAAAATATTAATCTCTTATTATAGTATGGCCATTTTAAATATGTATGGGACCTCAAAAACATTTTCATAATTTTTTTTTCTTTTTAAATTGCACCAACATATGACAACATATCAAAGTGATTTATCCTTCATTTATCGGCAGCAATGGCTATCATCACATTTTCAAGCCAGACAATCTTTTCAATAAAAAATCAAAGTTTGTCTCAAAATGCAGACATAAAAATAAATTTTCTAGTACATTATTTACCATTTCACCATGACTCAGATAATTAGAAACAACTTAACAACCATTAATTAGAGTAAGTTTAGTCATTCAAATTTTAAAAATTTAGTTTAGGAATCTATTAACTTGATAATGCTAACAGATGAAAAAGAACAAAATGACAACATATATGAATATAATATTAACAAAATTAAACCCCAACACATGAAAATAGGTTTCTATTATGCTTATTACAATACCACTATTACCTACTATTTAAAGAAGGAAAACCTAATGTTTGTGATTTAAGAAATTCTAATCTTTTTAGTATATTATAACAAACATTTTAACAAATTTCAAAGATATTTTGTTATGCGTATTGTTCAAATCTTCCATAATGTAAATCTTATTCCATTTTATACTCCATGCGTTTTATGTAGCATTCTCTTTAATACTTGTAAATCTTCAGAATGTGATATTGTCTGAAGATCACAAAAGCATGGAACTATTAGTTGCAATATGTGCTTTTCATTTTTATGTTATGCTGTGTATAATATATATATATAAACACATTTATTCTATCTGTGTATTTTCTGTTACACTTATATCATATATAATGCAATAAAATGAGTAGTATGGATTTATATATATTAAGCCATACAAAACCAAATATATAAGTACTTATCTTATAAAGAGTCAAAATATATTTTTTAAATAATTGTATTTATGAACCTTTTTTTTTTTTAACTCTAAATGCTTACTGTGAAAAACTGATATTTTAGTAAGTTAGTGTATTTTCTGTTGTTTTAATTCCATGTGATCAAAAATCAATTATAAAACCAAAGAAAAATAGTCATGTCCACTTAGCTATTCTATTTTTGCTTTTTGTTACAACTCTGAAAATAATGTATTGACTAGCAGCACTGAAGCAGGTTAGTGTCTGGAAAAATGCATTTCACTAATAATTTTCTATTATCACCTCCACAATAAAAAAAAATACACAGGAATTTGCTCTAATAGAATTGAATTTTCTTTTGAAAGATTCCTATATATTGTCTGCTTTCATCTATTCTTATTTTAATAATAAAAAAAAAAGAAAAAAGAAAGAAAAAAAAAGCTTTTGAATTCTCTATTTATCTACATATACTTATCATCCCCCCTGTCATATGATTTATTCATATGCTTACACATTGATCATTATTCTACACTTGTTTTAAACACTAAATTAGAGAAATTATTACTTACCAACTTTTCTAAGTATTCTATTATAATCTGGTTGTTATCTCTTTTAATATATCTTTCTTAAGAAGAAGAAAAAAAAAGTAAGTTTTATTTTGGGTACCAACTGTCAGATATGTTGGTTGGATCTCCTACACCAAATTTAACGACTTTTTTTTATTTTAATTTTTTTATATTTTTTTTATTGTATCAGATTTATTTTCAAGGTTGTTTGTAGCCTGTCATTCATACTGTCACTTATCTGTCACTTTCCCCTCCCCCTAAAAATATAAAAATTTGGTTATATCATATTTTCTGGTAAGAATTCCACTTTTCTCTTCTTTTTTTACAGTTATTTTCTATCAAAGTGAATTGTAAGTTTCTGCTAGTCAATGTTACTGTAGCCATTTTTCAAATAGCTGCAAGTTTTATTTTTCCAAATATATTTTAACAAGGTTACCTGCATTGCTTGGCTTAAATTAACGCCCAAAATGAGTTCTATTGTCTAGATTTTTTTTTTTTGTTTAAAGTTAATTAAACATCAGATTAAAAACCAAAGAAAAACAATGAAGAAATAATATAGGCAAGTACAGAGAAATAAATTCCTTTCATTTTCTCATTTTCTCATTATAGGACGGAATCTATTTCTGTCTGAGTCTTGACTTGTTAAATCTATTTATAGCACTTAATATACATGATAAAAATAGCCCATATGTAATACAATATCGGAAATACGAACAGTATTTCAGATATTGTATTTCATATGGACTGTTTTTTTTTGTTTTTTTTTATAGGAAAATAAACTAAATCTGATCACTAGTGAATCGATGAAAAATGTTCAATTTAAAGAACTATTATTATCTTTTGTGATTTTCTATGTAGAAATCTGTAATACCAAGGCTAAAAGTGTATTTTATGATATTTTTTATGGACAATACAAAATATCATAAAATTTAAATTGAACATTTTTCATTGATTAGCTTTGATCAGCTTTATTTTATTTTTATATTACAAAATAATAAAATACAAATTAGTTCATTATCTACTTATTATTTTTATGCATTCCTTTTAATGCAAATAATGAATCTGTTAAACATAAAGTTTTATCCCTTACCTTGTTACTAAATAAAAGTAATACTAAAAAGTATTTTGTGAAAGAAAAAAACCTATATTACAAACTTTGTTTTATCCTTTTTGTTTCAATTTCTCTTTTGGGATATGTTTTTTTTTTTTTTTTTTTTTTTTTTTTTAATTCTTTTTTTATCTGCATTCATTTCTTATAACAAAATTGGTGATAGGTAGATTTTTTTACAATTTTCTTTTTCTACTTTTATGACTATTTAAAATTTGTATATATGTTCAGTGTTTTGCAACAATGTGATATTGATGTATGGTTCATTATATATAATTTGGGGAAATTAATAATTTTCTAATCACATTAAGTTTCATTTATTTATATTGTTACTTTTGCTGTTATATATCGTGTTTCCCTGAAAATAAGACCTAGCATGATTTTTTAAGATGATTTTAATATAAGCCCCAGTTCAGAATACAAATTATTCACACTATATACTATGTAAACATTCATTTCTTAATGATATATAAGACACATTAATAATATTCGAGGCAAATCTATCTCAGCTAGACCTTAATGGAATCACTGTTAACTAATAAAATGCTAATTAAGATCAAATAATGATTATTTAATTACCATTGAAAATATAACGTAAATAACTAAACCAATTATGACATTGGTGGTGACGTAGTTTCAGACAGACACATAATCTCCATTATAATTAGAATTGATTTCTTGTTTATCCATCAAGCATAATAACAAATGTCAAATCTATTACTCACCAGATTTCAGACAACAATTTTTTCTTTAGAGATTCACAGCCATTTCATTTTTTGTCATAATCATTTTAATATTCACATTTTTATTTAATTGATAATTTTTATGACAAGATTTTTTTTTTACTTTTATCAAGTTGTTATGAACTTTGACTTGTTTATTTTAATGTAATATAAATTTTAATTAGTAATTAAAAATGTTCCTTTTTTTTTTCTTTTTCAGACTGTTAAATATATTTTTATAGTAAAAACATGAGTAAGGCTTCCTTACAACCAAAATAAAGAAGGCAAACTGTATAACTGCCATGAAATTAGAATAATTTTCAAAGGTAAGTTTATTTTTTTTATTTTCTATTTTTATTTATTTTTATCCTTATTATATCACTCCTTGCAAATTTTTCACACCAGCTAATGTTGGTAGTCTTTCACTGGAGTCTGAGTGACAGCAAGTCTCCTCGAGTCTCCAAGACTCTTCTGAGTGTTCTAGCTGATCTTAACAATGCTATGGTCTCAATTCTTTCCCTAATTTCCAATTCTTCCTGTCTTTTCTCCAACAAAGACCCTGGGGGAACATCTCAAAGCCACCAACTATGATTGGTATCACCTTCACCCTCATGTTCCACAGTTTTTCCAGTTCTCTGGCAAGGTCCAAGTACTCATCTATCTTTTCATTTTCTTTTATTGTTACTCTGTGGTACGCTGGAACAGCAAAATCTACCAGTTGACAACACTTTTTCTTGTTAATAAACACTTGGTCTAGTCTTCTGGCCGGGATTAGGTGATCCATTTGTATCTCAAAATCCCAGAGAATTATGAGTCTCATTCTCTAGGAAGGATTCTGGTTTGAGCATATACCATTTGTTAGTATGGTCAAAGTTTAATTTCTTGCACAATTCTCAATAGATCACCTTTCCCACTCAGTAATGCCTAGTGTTGTACTCCTTTTGTGCTTGTTTTGCTGAACTTGCTTATTATATGATTAACCATTTCATCTCTGTCTCTACAAATCCTACATTTACTATTCTGTTGTTGCTGTCATATCATCATATCATCATCATCATCAATCATAACAACAACTCTTGAGTATTGTCATAATTATGTGCTTTTGGTATTATGTAACTTTTATTGTTCTATTTCCTTTTAATCAGCTTTGTAATTCTTTTATTCTCAATTATATCTTGGTGGTGGGGTGGGGGCAAGTGTAAGATCTTGATAAATGGTTGTCAACATTTTTCTTTTGTTGAAATAAACAACTTTTTGCTTTGTTCTTATTCATCTTAATAAAAGTGTGATAATTACTTGGAGATATATTAGTACATCAAATTTTATCATTTAAAGTCTTTTTTTTTCTTTCTTTTTACCAACTCCAAAAATTCAAACAAAGAAATACAAATTCCTAAAAGACACTCTCCAGTTAATATTATAATATTTTTTTCTAGTATTATCTGTGTTATTCAGACTATTGTCCCCATCTTCATTGTTATTTGTACAACGTTTCGGCCGATATACCCTCCGGCCCTCTTCAGGTATTTCTTGTCGGACTTGGGAACCTTCTTTTCGAACTCGGGAACTTTCCTGTCATAATCGGGAGCCATCACAGATCTTTGAACCTAACCCTTTATTTAGTCCCTGGGGGTATCCTGTTCTCATTCCGCTAACCATAGCTGGGGTAGGAGTTGTGTTAATTATTTTTCTATGTTACTGCCTCTACTCAGGATTGAACCCGGAATCCAGAGATAACTGTTACCTAACTACCTTATCCACTAGGCCATGTGTGTGTCCAATCAATAATGTGAAACTAATTTGTATTCTTTGTATTTTCAAGATAAGGCTTTATGGGAATAATAATTTGATATTTCGGTCTGTTGTCCTCATCTTTATTGTGGTATGTATAAACATAATAAACCACCCAACACAATACTTTTTTTATCAAGGAGATTATTTTAGCATCTGAGGTGGAGCGCCACACACATACCATCTGCTCACTTTATTGCACAGATTCCTGTGCTACTCATACGCTGAGTTGGCGAGGGCTGGTATCGAACCAAGAACGTTGTGATTACTAGCTGAACACTCTACTGACTGAGCTAAACCGGCCCTTTTTTTATCATACACCTCCTATATTCAATAACATTTTCAGAATAATATCAGTTTCTTTAAGCAAAGAAGGACCACATAAATATTTTAGGATTGATATAAGGTTGGTTGAAAAGACAAAGAAGAAATATGAAATTGGTATACTTTCTTTAAAATAAGAACATTGCAAAATGTTGCTAACTCAACCAGTCTAAATTGAGAATTTAAAAAAAAAAGAAAAAAGAATTCTCCTGTGTAGCATAATATAGGACAATTATTTCAGTGTGTGTTTCAACATTTGTATAAAGAAAATATAAAATAGAATGAAAATTGACAAAGAATCAATTTTTTAAAGCCAATCATGTTATGACCTAAAGCTTAATGTTTGCCTTTCTTTGGACTGAAGTGGATATTTAATAATTATTATTAGAACTCTCTCTCTCTCTCTCTCTCTCTCTCTCTCTCTCTCTCTCTCTCTCTCTCTCTCTCTTCTCTCTCTCTCTCACAAATTATAGAAAAGTAGGTGAGAGTTTATTTGGAACTCGGGGCTTAAATGACTTAATTAAATTCATTTAGCTTTCCTTGGATCTCTCTCCTGGAATGTCTCTCTCTTCTTATTTTTATACCTTTTAAAATCTGATTATCTCTCTCTCTCTATAGTATATATATATATATATATAATATATAAATCATCACTGATTGTATTTACTATGTATACTCTTCTCGTAAAGTGACTCCTCACCAAGTTAACCCCAAATCAAAAGATCATGAAGCCTATTAAAGGGAGGATGAACCTTTCTTTATATTAAATACCACTGGCAATTCTTATGGCCTCTGCTGCCTTTTGGTCATATCCAGAAATGGGAAGAGATTTGGAATTAATTCCAGACAGAAAATCTAGAGGCTGGATCCCCTAAGGAGTTTGGCTGTCAATATTGACCTCCTTCTGGCAAATCTTGCAGCCAAACTGGCTACAAACTAAAGACTCGGCTTTCCCTTGTATCTTATTGGTGTGGTTGAGAAAGGGAACTCTGTTTGTGGGATAGAGAAGGGAGACCCTTCTCTATCCCACAAAAATTAAACCTCTACTGTAGACACACTTGTAAGTACCCTTGAGGAAAAGTCTAAGAGAAGATACTTTGAAATAAAACCAACAGTTTGCATAGTCACCAGTTCATCTTGCTGTGCTTGCTACTGGTCTGTCCTATAGCTTTGTTGTCTCAGAGAGTTGCATAAGTATCATACAAGAGTATGTCATTAAAATCCAACTACATACAGATATCTTAATACCTTATCATCTTACACATTTGAATTAATTATTAATCATGTTGTTTGAATTGTAATTTATGTTGTAAAGACAGATATCATATGTCAAGATGTGGCAGTTATCAAATATATAAATGATACAAATAAATGCAATGCAGTTGTAATGTTAATTCATTGAGAATGTAATGTAATGGTTAATTCATTGAGAACCAAAATGATTTTCAGTTATATAACTGACTTACATCTCATAGCATTTAGTATTGAATAAATGCTTCAAATAATCATTTCTGGGATGATTAAAAACTGTGGTTGACTTCAGTATTGAATGGTTATAACTGTGGTTGACTTCAGTATTGAATGGTTATAACTGTGGTTGACTTCAGTATTGAATGGTTAAAACTGTGGTTGACTTCAGTATTGAATGGTTAAAACTGTGGTTGACTTCATTAACTAAGAATGTGCTAAAGACAACATTGTTCAGTTTAGAGATTTGCTTTATGAATGACCTACTTAATTGAAATTAATATTAATAAAAAGTTTCCTTAATTAATTACTTCTTGTAAATTAATAAAAGCTATTCACAGTCCTTTTTTTTCTCCTTTTATATACTTCATTTCTTTATTTTTACCAAAAAATTCATATTAGCCTCACAACCATTATTGATTTCTTCTTTGCTTTATAAGCAATGTATAATTTACATTCCCAATACAACAATATATAAGCATTTGTTTGTTTTTATGTTTTGGTTTGTGTGTGTGTGTGTGTGTGTGTGTGTGTGTTTTAATTGGTGTATAGCTTTCACAAAATTATCACTCTACTATTGTTTGTTGATATTATTATTCTTTCATTCCAATATATATGTATGTGTGTGTGTATATGTATATATATATATATATATATATATATATGTTTTTTTTGTTGAAGTTATGCATTATTCTCTCTTTTATAATTCATTTTTCATTTTTGATCAAAAAGTGTAAATAAGTAGGTCTATGCAATTATTTGATTACATGTTCACATTTCAATTTATGTTTGTAATTCAAACCTATTGAACATAAACACTCATTGAAAAAGTCAATTTGTTTATAGACTAATGCACTGCTGAAAGCTATCACTATTTTTTTTTCTTTCATGGAAAAACCTACTTAAAGAAGAAAACCATTAACAATTAAGATACACTTTCCAACTAATGTACTTTTACTCAAACAAATTTTCTAACTCCCATTTATTTATTTAATGTTTCTTGGCTTAGATATTTCATTTCATTTGAAATAAACAATAATATTGCATTACATTGTTCTGTTTATATATTTGTGGAAAAATTAAATTAATTGACCTAAGATGGTTCTTTTGAAAAATAGATAATGTTAAAATTATGTTATTGAATTTCTTCATGTTGGTAACCTTAATATTGAGTATCCATTTTTAGATACAAACGTTACTAAATTTACTACAAATTGCTGAAGGAGTATATTCATTGAGTTTGATATGCACCAAATATTGTAGATTTTATAAATGTAAATACTGTAAGGAAAGGTATTTCTACTACAAGATAGTTGGACTCGTCCAACAGAACACATAAAGATACGAATACGCAAGGTTATTCGTAGTCGAGTTACATTGTAGTATTCGTAGTCAAGTCACTACTAATCGAGTAGCTAGTCATACTGTTGGAGAACTACGTGTTGACTCTATTATTTATATTCCTGTACAAAAAGTAATAAACCTTTTCTGGATTTTCAATGTTGTTAATTGATTAACTCTGTCACTACAGTAAATTTAGTCAGCTAAATCCTCTGCCCCACAATACCATTCATGTTAATTAGAAGAGGAGGGAATCCAGTCAGCAGCTGATTTTAGGATAATTTATCAACAACCATAAATACATTCTTGTCATTTTTTTTTTCATCCAGCTCCTGCTACTTGGGACAGTCTATGAATATAACTGGTGACTTTTTGTATAGCTTATATGTAAAGATATTCCAACACTATGGACTAACATTCGTAAAGAATTCCACTTGTAACAACTAAGAAGGAAATAAAAACAAAAAAACAAAGGCAAAATATTTTTAGACCTCTTGTTACTAATTTTCATAGTTGCTAGTTTGTGAAATATTTTAGATTATACCTCAAGGAAATGGGAATTTTTCAAAGCTGTAACCATATCAGTACTACTGTATGGTTGCATCACTTGGACTTTAATAAAACATCTGGAAAAAAAGCTAGATGGGAACTGAACAAGAATGCTGTTTTGAAAAAATTCTGGAAGCATCACCCTACAAAACAGTTGCTGTACAGCCACTTATCTCCCATCTTGCAAACCATCCAAGTAAGATGAGCAAGACATGCTGAGCACTGCTGGAAAAGTAAGGATGAACTCATAAGCAACATTCGCATATGAACTTCAAAACATGGACAAACCAGTGTAGACTAACTAGCAAAAACTTACATTCATCAGCTCTGTAGACACGAGATGCTGTGTAGAGGACTCACAAAAATCAATGGCCAATAGTGATGGTTAGCAAGAGAGAATCAAGCGAAAATGTGCTGTTAGCACACCTTGATGATGATGATGAATATACCTCAGCCTTGTCTCATGGTCAGTTGTAAAGGCTACTTTCATCAAAGTCATTGGCCAGAAGAATCCTCTCACACACACACACACACACACACACACACACACACACACACACACACACAGAGTTTACTCCTGTTTGAAACATAAGAGATAAAAAGACTTCTTTTCCTTCTTTGCTTCTCTCTTTTCTCTCTTTTCCTGTTGAGAAATGCAATTACACATATAGATTTTTCTCCCTGATTCTCTGCTTTGAAGTCAGAAAAGAAATATTGTTAGTTTGAGAATTGTCTGCAACCTTTGCTTATCTTGTGTCCACAGAGGTGTTAATCTAATTACTGATGATTCCATTGCTCTTCTAGCTGCTAGTTGTACTGCTATTACCAACTCTGCCAGTTTTTGTCTGATATCACCAAGGCTGCTATCATTACTTTTAGTCTTTGTTATGACTAGCTTCACCTTTTTTTGACACCTCCACCCTCTCCAACTCCTGGCTGACAGCTGGTGGACACTTTTGATGGTGCCACGATAAGGAAACTCCTCCTATGTTCTCATTTATAGATAATGCCCTACCACAGGTTTCACTGTCAAATATTATCATATTATTATTATTATTATTGACCAGTCAAGACCTGTATCCAAAGTAAAGGTTATTCATGACTAGAATAGAAGTCCAGAGAGAGAGAGAGAGAGGAGGTAGAGAAAGAGAGAATAAGGCCAGTCTTTAGTCATCATTCTCTTTTTACTTTCTCTAATGTTAGTCTATTTAGTGAATGAAATTTACTCATTGCTCCAATAAAGAGAACATCAGTTAACTTATTTTCTTACTTTATGATTAAATCGGTCCCCCCCAATTTTTTTTCATCGCCCACAGAAAAAAGGGGTGGACTGGGTATGATAATAAACAGCATCTGGTGGTAAGGTTACAATTCTGAAGGAAGCTCTTGGTAGCGTGGAGTACCCCTTCATTGCCATTACTCCCAGGTCTACTCTGACATGGAGTGGTGGGTTGGTTGTTTTACAGCATATCAAACCTTTTCAGGTCATTTGATGTTAAATCATTTTAATAAACAAAGGACTCAGGTTGCTTACAGTAACTGGTGTTGCTTAAGTGGTTGACATGGAGTGGTAGTACCTGTTAGAGTCCCATCTATGGGTCAAATAAATATGTTTGCAAATTATTTGTATTAGATGAGAATACTTGATATTATATTTAAAAAAAATGTTTTTCATGAATGATTCAAATTGTTTTTTTCAAGGATTTATTATCAGTTTTATCTTATTTTATTCTAAAATCTGTGGAGGACTTGTAGATAAAATATTGTTTTATCATATGGAATAAATATAAAAACAACATATTTTATTGCCATGGCAAAGTTAATAGAATGAATACAAAATGAAATGAGCTTCAAGAAGAAATTTCCTTAGTGTACATACGTGTATGTAATTCTACAAAAAATTGAAGTTTTGGTAAAAGACTTAAATATTTAAGAATGTATTAATCTACGGTCTGTTTGTAATAAAAATTTAGTCTTGTTTCAAAAAGTGATGAGTTTCAAATTAAATTCTCAAAAAAAAGTTAAATTCAAACATTTTCAAAGAAAATTATCTAACAAGATATAAGCAAAAAAATGTACACACTAAAAATAAAATTATGATGAATTAAAATATATATTGGGGTGATGGTTGTAGAGGATTTGTTGATTTAATATTGTTTTCTTGTACAGAATAAATACAAAAACAATCATGTCAGATTAACAACAACATATTTTATTGCCTGGGCAAAGTTAATAGAATGAATACAAAATAAAATGGGCTTTAAAAAGGAGTGCAATAAAGAGGTGTATGAAGAAATGTCTTTAGTGTATGTATGTGTATGTAAATTCTACAAGAAATTAAAGTTTTGGGAAAAGATTTACATATTTAAGAAGTGTATTAATCTATGGTGTTATATTCAATGCAAGTTTTGTTAGTGATGAAAATGTCCCTGTTTGGAGGACTTGAGGGTCTGTTTCAAAGCATGCTACAACTAATAAAGGATGAGACTTTTGTGTACCCTTAAATACCACTTTGACAATGCCATCTAGTGGATATTAGCAGAATTCTTTAGCAGACAAGGGATGTAATCCTACAAATCTTAATTGATAGGACAATGTTTGTATTTTAAATTTAAATTGCAAATTTGTTAGTTAAATTGTGATAGACTATATCTGATGGCATATACCCCCCCCCACTTCCAGCATTTAGGTTTTAATATTACAGTATTAAAAAAAATGTTTGCAGAGTGGCCTATGTCAATATCAGCTGGACAGCAAGGGAGTCTATCCCCTTGTCGCTAGTGCTAGACCAGGGAAATTGTTTTTGCTGACATGGAGCACCACACCTACCATCAGATTACCCAATCTGTGCTACTCATGCTTTGAGTTGGCAGAGACCGATATCGAACCCGGAATCTTGTGATTCCAAGGCAAGTGTTTCTACTGACTGAAAAATACTGGTAATTGGGGGCATCTGGGTAAGCATAACCCTACAGATACTTCAACTTTGCATATAAGACTGGAGATATTTTTAACAAAAAAAAATGGTCGGGTTCTGATATGCTATCAAATATAGTGAATCTGTCAGATTTTACAAGGTTCAAGCGGATAGAGCTTTGTTTTCCTTAAGTGAAGCTTTCAGTTTTAAATGATCCGTATTATTTTCCTGTCATTATATATCTGGTTCTATTTTATCTACAACACAGCTGTGATTCTACTTCACAGCCACTTCAAGTCAATTAGTCATCCAATCTTTGATATATATAACTCTATACATCTTCATAATAACATTTATATTTCAATTGTTAGTGACTTAATAGTGAGCATGATAAGGTTAACCTGAATAGATTTTAATATACTCTGTTTTCACATTACAGCTTGAGCTGTGTCCTGGGTATGACATTAAACTGCTTCTAGTGGTGAAGTTCCAATTCTGGAACTCAGGGGAATGTGGAGTACCTCTTTATCGCCATTTCTCCCAGGTCTATTCTAACATGGAGTGGTAATACCTGTTAGAGTCCCATCTATGGGTTGAATAGATAAAAAAATGAGTATCTTCTTGACCACTGCTTCTTTTAAAGGTGGGAAAGCTTTTCTAATATTAATCAAGGTCTTTTTTTGTTTTCTCTGTAAAATAACTCATTTTTAAGGATTACTGGAAGTTAATTATATCAATGATTGTAATGATATATAGCCAAGTGACTTCATCATGAATATGACAAAAATGAGAAATTTCTGTTACCTCATTTCTTAACAGCAGCAATAGTGCAGAGAAGATATTTCAACCTCATTTCTGCATAGTGATTACATGGTCTATTTAAAATATATCATTGTAACACAGACCTTGAGTTCTTGGCGGGGAGGGGTCAAAGAAATCTTAATTGGTTGAATTACTAAAAGTAATGCATAATTCGGTCTTTGCTTGGTGCAGAATATTTCTTATTGCAATGAACAGCTGTTACTAATGATATTCTGCTGTTTAGATTTCATACTCTGAAGCACTTCACTGATTCAGCAGAATTCTGAAATGTTTATTTCCAAACTGCTGTTTAGCCACAAACCTAAATCTTCCACATGTCATTGGCCTCACTTTCATTCTTAGTTTAGTCAAAAAGTTTACTAACATATTCATTTCATGCTTGCATTTACAGAGTGGTAGTAGCTGTTAGGGTCCCATCTATGGGTTAAATAGAAAAAATTAGTTTAAAAAAGTGTTTTAAAAAATAATTGAGTTATAAAAAAAAAATTGAGTACCCATCAAGAATGGAATGAAACAAAACATCTTCGGCATAAAATGACCCAATGAGGTGTCTTCCGTAAAACCCAACCAACCAAAGCCTGCATTTACCCAGCCCCTCCACCATGGGCAGGATGTGATATAAGGTCAATTTTTAAGCAGAGTAAAACTGATTTTAATTCAGAGTTTTTC
This sequence comes from Doryteuthis pealeii, assembly GCA_023376005.1. Taxonomy (NCBI): domain Eukaryota; kingdom Metazoa; phylum Mollusca; class Cephalopoda; order Myopsida; family Loliginidae; genus Doryteuthis; species Doryteuthis pealeii. The sequence goes on along the minus strand of CM042143.1, from coordinate 84,339,335 downwards.
TTTTCCTAGACCAGTTGCCTAACCAAGGCTAAAAAAAACCAATGTGCCCTATTATTTACCCATTGCTGGGGAATGAACAGTTGGGTCAATATCTTTCTTAATGGTATTAGTGCAAAGTAAAATGCAAACAGCCTTGTCCAGGATTTGAACTTAGATTGTTGATAATCTTTACACTAAGTGCACCATAATGTTTCTTTAATGTATGCTTATCACAGATTTCTTTTTTTTGTGTGTGTGAAACTTGTTTTAAGTATTTCCAATTTGGTAGATATCTCACCTATTATAAGATTCTGACAATTTGATTGGGCGTACATAATTATAACATCTACTGGATTTTCTTTGACAATTTCTGTCTCCACCACATCCTGAAAGTTCACACGTGTGATCATACTTCATGAGTTATGAGTTACATCCGCACTGCAAATTTAAGCATCTCCAAGGCATGCTACTATGTCACTGGTTTGGACAGGCCCTGCAAAGTCCTTGGATCAAAATGATCAACAAGGCAACTTCACTAACCCCATTTAGTGGATGAAAAAAAACACTGAGGCGGTCAGCTAAGGACCTGACTAACTACTGTGAAATTGGACTTGAGGGTGACGTCCAACTAACATATTTATGGTATCTGTCAGTGGAACTGTAAATCGCTGGACATTGTGAGAGCTGATGCTCCAATGATTAAGAATGGAGTGTGGTGATCTGAGATGTCATCAATTCAACTGTGGAGCTGTCTTAACCCCACATCAGGCGAATGTTGTCACACACACACATATATACACACGTGTGTGTGTGTATCTATTATTATACTAAAGCTGAGAAAATCAATGTTTGTCTCCTAAAGGCTTTTTTACTGTTTAGTCTAATGCCATGAAAGTTATACTAAATTATTCCTTACTTTTAGGGTTGAGTTATTTTGAAAAAAATCCATTTTAATTGGTTCTAATTAGTCATAATTCGCAATTAAGTCAAAAACTAACCCATCTCTTACTTGACATTCTGCCTTTCACTTTCATTATATATGTTAGTTTCTCGGTGAGAGAGAGAGAGAGAGAGAGATTGGAGAATTTGAAATGGATTTGTATGTTAAGTTTCATAAGCAACCAACCCGGCTAACATCTTAGCTCTTAATAAATTTAAATTAGGTCAAACAACTTAGAAATCTTATAAAATGATTTTAATGTTTTTTGTGGGTTTTTTTTAAATTCTCAGGGAATTTTTTTTTTTTTTAAATTTAATTTGCTTTGCAAACTCACTTTTCCCTAATCCCAATTATTTACCCAGAGCTCAATGTGTGACCCAACAGGTCACATTTTGTCTAATATATATATATATATATATATATATATATATATATATATATATATATATATATTATGTTAGATATTGTTATGTTAAATTATACATTGTTATGTTATATATATTTTATTTTATATTATATTGTATATTTTATATATATTATAAAGAGTTGGCATTAAATAACCAATATGGTTGATATGCCATTAAACCAAATGACACATGCATACATGTACACTCTAGGTTTCTTGTAATGATCAACCTTTATTTTATATCGAGCAAATGGATTTTTTTAAGGCTCTTAATTGTTTACTAATTTTTTTTCATTCTATTTTAGTTTAGATTTTTTGTTTGTTTAATCTATAAATGGCACTTAAGGTTTGTGTATCTGCATGCCACCTGCCAATCAATCAATTTATTCTATTGTACCAAACTATCAATTTAAAGCTAGCGTCACAATAAGACAATAAGATGCATATCAGTTTGACTTGTCAGAATCATTGTTAGCGCTTTGACAGGACCAATTCGTTCATACTTGACACAAACTTAAAGCCAATTTAAAATTGAACTTTTCTTTTTTTCTTTCTTAATTTTTCCTACTTGTGTTTTCAAGAGATTTTCTCATTCAACTCCAACATGAATTTGATAAATCAGAAAGATTATTGAACAAAAAAAACAGAATTAGCTGTCACCTTGAAGTACAATCAAAGGCCACTCTTCTCTCTTCTTTGTCATAAACTCTGAATTTTTTTTCTCGCTAGACTTGCTTAAAATGTCTTCATATTATAATGCTCTTCTTAGAATAAAAGAAACTATTTCAAGTTAATTAGTCTGATCTGACTAACAAATAGCATTTTTCTTCTGTCTGCTATAAATGTGTACGTCTGTCTCTAATATGAAAATCAACTGTAATTTTGTATGCAGATTTATTGTGATGTTTGGTTAAACTTTTTAAGGTTTTGCAAATCTGGTTTAAAAGTCTTATAAAATGAAGTAAGTAATATTGGTAAGATTCAAATAAATATATTTTCTTTTTCACAAAAAAAAAGAAAGAAAAAAAAAAGAAAAAGAAATTTAGCACAACTTCAAATCCTAGACAACAAAAAATTTTTTTTTTTAATTGAACAACTTAAAAAATGCATTATTATTATTGTTACTAGTAATTTCACTCCATCCTCCTATTATTGTCTTCTATTCCAACATTTTGGGTGGAGCAAAAAGTGTGGGATTGAAATAAAGAATTAGATTCAGACAAAACCTGAACTTTTGTCCTCTAATCCTGGGAGACCAAAGAAGCTTTGATGATAAAACAGAACAATTTGCACTCATTCCAACACCTACCACTCTTTATTTCTTTATTATATATGTTTGGTTTTTTGTTTGGTTTTTGGTTCATGATTAATTTTTTGCTACAGTAATCAAGTAAAATAGGATTATTCAGCAAATCTTATTATAATGGAGATCCAGTGTCTGTCTGTCTGTAACCAAAACTACATCATTGCTTACACCACAATATCCCCAGGAATTGCATAAGTTTATCAGTGAGTATGTATTTAATTTATAGTAAAAATTATTAATACATAAAATAAATCTTTCTTTTATTTTTTAACAATTATTTTTTTAATATCAAATCCATGTGTTTTCAATAGACAGCTTAATACATATCAGTGAATTGTTTTTATGTTTGTCAAAAAAAAAAAAATAAAATAGCCAACCAAGTGCTCTAGAGAATTATTTTTAGCTTTACATATCAAATATCAATATGACATATTTTGTTAGGCTTACCTGAAAGCTGTAAGCCAGAAAATTAGTACTTGCTTCCAAGATCTTGTTCTAAAAGATTAATAAATGAAGTATTCACTTGAGAAATGCTTAATATATCATCTGAAACAACAAAGATATGAGTCCAAAAATAAGTGGCACAATAGTAATTATATATATTCATAATTATGTAATGTTCCTCGTATACCAAGTGATATAGGCTAATAAGCTTATGTGGTAATAACTCAGCTAGAGTATTTTTAAAATCATCAATGATTATTTTTGTTCTTGTTTGGATTACATTTTCTATAATATTTAATGAAGTGAGTTACAATAAAAACAGTAAGGAAAAAAAATGGCCTATTTATTTGAGTCTCTTAACTGCGCTGTATTCATAATACTAAATTCCTATTGTCTTTAAAATATGTATATTACTTAAGCATATATATATATATATATATATATTATATATATATATATATATATATAGTGTGTGTGTGTGTATTATAATGTTTTGATATTGGATTGTTAGGAATTGTTTTGATTTTTGTTTAATGTGATTTTCTGAATTTATTAAGGACATACCTGATCTTTCATGAAGATAACAATAGCCTTTTGTTATTTCATAGAGAACATTTAGCTTATTTGAATAAAGATCTAAATACTATAAAGAAATAAAAACTGCAAACACATCAATAAATTTCTTATAGGTATTAACCCAACCTCTACACATGAGCAGTGGAGTTTAAGAGATTTGAATACCGAATTTCCTTCTAGACTAGCATTTCTTCTTTTTTTTTTAATTAAGAATTAGGGTATTGATTGTGACATAATATTGTTTCGGTTACAGACAGACACTGAATGTCCATTGTAAAAAATATATAAACAAGTTAATTTATTTTTCTTTCATTCTTTTTTGTATTCTATTGCTGTACCATCTTTGAAATAATATCTATCCTTTTAGTTTACAATTTTCTAGTTTTCTACAATTCAGTCTTGATTTACATCTGTTGATAATCTATTTCTTAACAATATTAAGGTGCTTTCTCAAAATTAATACATTTTTCTATTTGTTATTTTCTTTGTTTTTCTGCCACCAGGGCTTCATATAAATAATTTTTAGAATAGCACTTTACAGTTATTGTCAAAATATAGTTGGAGGTGTGTGGTGTAACCCAGTGGAATCTGAATAGAAATTGTCAGGAACATTTTAGGTGGTCTTTTGGCATTTAGTACTAACCATTTGTTTACTCTCCAATAATATCTTACTAAAAGTCACTTTTAAATCTCTTGCTGAAAATACAAAATCTATATATATATATATATATATATTATATATATATATATATATATATATATATAAAGGGCAGTTGGTGTGTATATATGTCCGGATGAAATTACAAAAATACAACAATTAACGACAAAGTAAATATTTATACACATTAAATATCACCTTTTTGTGCAAAAATTATAAAGATTTTTATTATATCTAAAAATTATATATAATTATGGATCTGCGAGACTAATTTGCTAACCACACATATTTTTTTGTCCTCCCTTCTACCAAGTGATGCTTTGGTAGCTGCTTTTAGTTATACATATATATATATATATATATATATATATATATATATATATATATATAATTGAAAATTTGATTCTAATGATTTTAGCCTTAATTTTTCAATATCTGTTTGTTCTTCAAAGTAATGTCTGCATTTGTCAGTTTCAAATGTGTATCTTTCATCTCAATTTTAGACTCCAAATATTTCTATGCAATGAAACTCTTTAATTTAAAAAAATAACTCGTATATCACAAACTTTCCTTTTTTTTCTTCTCTCTTTTGTATCTGATGTTTGCATAGACTTGTTATCTATATTCACACACACTTAATCTTATTAAATATCTTTTTGTCTTCCATCTGATATCTTTATTTCTTGTGTTTGTTTTTTCTTTTTTCACTGATAACAACACTTCCACCCACCTGCAACCATACTCATCAAATTCTACCTACCCTTTTTACTTCAGTAGCCAGTTGAAATTTTTACTTAATTTAAAGACTATAAAAAAACAAAAAGCATTTTAAATTTTACTTGACAGCATAAAGAAACTGAAGCACATCACAACCGTCCCTATCATTTATTTTTCACTGATTATTATTACTAAATATAATGAGGCTAAATCATCTACTCAACACAGTATATGAATTAATTATATTTTTTACACTGTTTAATGTCTTTTAAAAGTTGGTTTTTAAAGTCTAGTATTTAACTAAATAGAATTTCATATTATTTCCTATGTTATTTTAATAGAATAATGTTTTATTCTAAAGCAAGAAGAAAATTAACGATGCATGTATAATAAAGAATTAAACTATTGATTTTTATGTTAAGTTCAATTAGCTATGTTAAATAGTGAATCAGAGAATTAAGCAAAAGATAATTGTTTGAGATGTCATTGAGAAATGATTAGTAATGTTTCAACTTTATAATTGTCTCAAAAAAGACAATTATCTCATTTTTGTCTTCATTGTCAACCAACACACAATTTATTGCCAATTTTCTTTGTTTTTTTGTTTTTTTGTCAAGTAAAATTTAACATGCTTTTGTGTGTGTGTGTATGTTTAGTACAACTCATTAAATTAAGTCAAAATTTTCAACTGGCTACTGCGAGTAAAAGGGGGGAGGGTAGAATTTAATGAGTATAATTGCGGTTGGGGGTGGATATGGTGTTACCTGTTATTATACAACTGGGACAGACAGTTCTTCCTCTAATCCTCCTCACATGTCAATGTCATGACACATTAACCTTCTTACCGAACTATTATTATTATTATTTGTAATACTAGTGTGTTTACATTTGACAGAATAAATGTCAAGTCTATTGATTAACATATTTCTGTCTCATCTCTCTTTCTCTTTGCCGACATCTTTTAATCAACTAGAGAGATACATTCTACATTTTTAATCTCTTCCACCCGGGCATCATATAAATAATTTTTAGAATAGCACTTTACAGTTATAGTCAAATATAGTTGGAGGTGTGTGATGTAATAGTTAGTCATAGGAAATGGACTTGTCAACCAGACAATCCTGGACGAGGCTGTGTCCTGGGTATGATGTTAAACTACCTGATGGTGAAGTTCCAGTTCTGGACCTCTGGGAAATGTGGAGTACCCCTTCATCACTATTACTCCCAGGTCCACTCTGACTCGGAGTGGTAGTACCTTCTTTAGGTTCCATCTATGGGTTAAATAGAAAAAAATGAGTTTAGAAAAAATGTCTTCAGCATAAATACCCAAAGGGTTGACTTGTCGTAAAATCCTAAAAACCAACAAACCAACCAACATAGCGCTAATACTTTTGGGAAAGGTATGTATCCAACTACACTCTCTCCAGCTATGGGTAAATAGTAGGGCAGACTGGGCTTTTTAATCTTGGGTAGGTAACCAGTCTAGGAAAAGGAAAACTGAATTCAAACCTGTTAAACTCCACTTTTTTTTTTAAATTGACCTTGTGTCACATCCTGTTTGTGTGGAGGGATTGGTAAATTTGTATAGTAAATATAGTTTTTGAAGCATTTTAGTAATCAGTTTACAGCTATTCCTCCCAAGTTTTTTTCTGCTGAGTTCAGCTGTTTGGGTTTAAGGCAAAAGCCGGACTCAACTATTATGATAATAATAATAATATAATAATAATAATAACGTGTGTAGAGATGACATTGTTGAGGTGCTATGATTGCTAACTGGTCTGCTTTTTCTATTGTTGGCCACACAAAGATTATACAACAACAACAACAATAATATCATTCACACATATTTCTTACACACATCTACATGTATGTTTACAGGCCATCTGTCCAAACATTCAGGTTAGCATTAGTTAAAAGTAAATTGGCTATAAAGGTATTTATGGTATCCATTTTGAGCATACCAGTAGACATTATATCATATGCAGAACCTAGCAATAAATACTCTATGTTAAAAATGTTCTCCTCTTGTCACATGCAATTGTTTTGGATATTAATCACAACCTTTTTTTTTTTTTCTGCCTGATGTGTAATGTCCATTTGAGTTGAGCTTATTTGTTCTTCTGATTCAGTATTTTTGGATGATTGATCTGATATTTTACATGGATGTCAATTAATTTTACCATTCTGGAAACTGGATGAAGGAAAACGTTACCAGTTTCAACTTCAGTTCACTTTTCATTTCTTTTCTTTTTTTTTTCACCACCTTTACTACTTTAAGTGAAAGTTGAGTATTACTTGATTATTATTTATCTTTTTGAAATTTTTTTTTATCAAGTTAGGAATTGAAAAATAATGTAGCCCATGTATTTTCAGTCTTTTATACTGCTGCTTATAAAAGCTGCTCTGAAAACTGCTTAAAATCTTGAATGTTCTTGAATTTAACCTAAATCATCTTGTATTTTTAACTGAACAAATTTAAGGTCACTGTGAACTTGAAACTGACTTCTTTTCTGCTACTGATTTTGTTGGCATCTATTTATGTCTGCATCCCATTTAACCAAAGTTCTGTATATTTGAACTAAAATCAAATATTGTCTTGTCAAACCAGGTGGGTGAATAAGAAACAAAAAAAATCCTTATTTTTTAATGGGTCTTTTTTTATTCTGTGTAATATCTTTTTAAGTAATATTGTAGATTTACTAGTACAATAGTATTTTAATTTTCTTTATATCATTTTTTTTTTTTTACCAAAAATTTGGTAATAGGATTAAAAATGTTTTTCCTCTCAATTGACAGAATTACAACTGTGTACTATTATATAATTACAATTTTTTTTTTGTTTAATTGTGTATGTTTTCACTATGGGGCTGGTTTAGCTCAGTTGGTAGAGCACCTGCTTAGGAATCACAAGGTTCCTGGTTTGATACGTCCTGCCAACTCAGTGCATGAGTAGCACAGATTGGGTAATCTGATCTGTGCAGTGGGAAGCTGATGGTAAGTGTGGTGCTTCACCTCAGCAAAAATAATCTCCCTGGTTTAGCGCTAGCAAAAAGGGGATAGACTCCCTCGCTGTCTGGCTGATACCGACAATAGGCCACTCCACAAACTTTACTTTTATTTGTACTTTTTTGTTGTAATCTCTTGGTAATGAAACCATAAATTGCATGTTAATGAGGAGGAGAAAGGATACAAGTACAAAAATCGACAGTTTTTATCTCCTTGATTTTAAAATGATTTTTTTTTTTGTTGTTGTTATGATTTTCTCTAAATTAATCACTTTATATTTCTTCTGATTGAATTTTTTGATATTGACAAACTTTACTCCCATTTGTAAAATTATGGCAATTTAATGAATTTACTCACAATCAGCAAGATTTTTCGATATTCTTTTCTTTACTTCTTAATTACTAAATGATATTTTTTATTTCTCATTTGAAAGAAACTGACAATTTTAATACTCGACTATTTTCTACCACACTTGAACTATTTTGGTCATGTGATAATGAATAGCGAACTAGCCCATACCAAAATATTGCAAAACTTTTGACTCTCACTAATAGTACATTAAGTTTCACTTAAAATTTATGTAAGACTTTCTCTTAGTATGCATCAAATAAATGTTGTCAAGTTACTTTATGAGCTCTATTATATAAAGCAATTGTAATTGTATAATGTAATATTTGCTTTATAGTTTAAATATAGATATATATGTAGAAATGAAAAACACAAAGTATTCAAAAGATGAGTTTATTCTGGATAGTGAAGTCACATTAATAACATTTTGGTTTATGCAACCTTCATCAGGACTTGAGGTAGGTGAAAATATTGCATAAACCAAATATTATAAAATCGACTTCACCATTCAGAATAAAACTCATCTTTTGCAATACTTTGTGTTTTTCTATTTTTTTTGCATACTATCAGATTTATCCCTATTTTACTCATATATTATTTGCTTGAAGGCAATTAACAATGCATGTATCACATAAAATTCATTACTTTTTTTAAATAGAAAATGAACTTGACATTTCTATAAAAAAAGTATCAATTTTATGCGATACATGCATTGTAATTGCCTTCAAGCAAAAATATAATATATTACTTTATTCAACAATGCTTCTAAAAACAAATATTCCAAAATCATTATATATATAATATATATATATAATATATATATATATATATATATATATATATATAATCAATATTTTCAGATATCTTTATTATCAAAATAATTTCTTAATTAAAAAACAAACAATAATGCATCTTGTGGCATTGCAGCTATTACAAGTGCATGAATAAAGGTGACTTTTTAGATCTTACTTCTATATCTTCCCCATGAAGCAGATGATTGAGGAAATAATGTAAACTAAAAGAACTACAATATCCACCCAATCTATTTGTTATCAACAATACATTTTTGTTTACCATTATTTTTTTAAATATGATATTTAGAAGAATTTGCTAGACAGCAGCAAAATTCAATGTGTCATTACTTGGTGCTTTTCTTGTGACTTTAGCAGTTGAAAAAAAAAAAGTAAAATAAATTTTAATTTAATTTCAAATGTTAATTCTGTATCCATCATGTTGATTCTTTTTTCTTCTTTTAAGTTTCCATTTAGATGAAACATTGTAGGTGTAAGTTTTCTCAGTGTCACACTTTTTTCTTTCTTTTAATGCTATGACTATTTTCAGACTGGTCTCCTCACCTTACAAAAGTTGAAAAGAAAAGAGTTAATATAGAGGCAAATAAGTTATTTAAAATTTGATAGTATTTAAATTGAATACATATATTTGATTTTTTTTTCTTTTTCACTGGATTTTTGAGATGAGGCTTGATAATTTGTATTATTTGTATTATTCGAACTATTGTCCTCATCTTTATTGTTATATACACAACATTTCGGCCAATGTGCCCTCTGGCCTTCTTCAGGTGTTTCTTGTTTGGACTCTAGAACCTACTCTTCGAATCGAGAACCTTTTTGTCAAACTTGAGAACGTTCATCGGAACTTCAACCGAACCGTTTATTCAATCCCAGGGGTAACAGTTCTCATTCATTAACCATGACTGGGTACAAATATTTAGCTGTGGTTGATTATTCTGTGTTTACTATTGTCCTTGGCCAGAATTGAGACTACAGCCCAGAGATAACTGTCTCTTAGAACTTTTTTTTTCCAGCACTCCTTATTTATCTTTGCTTGCAGATGTAGAAGTTTCGTTTTTGTCTCTTTAATATTATAAATGATATCTTACTACTACATATCAATAGTTTTCTTTTTGTTTTTGTTGTTTTTTTTAAATTTAATCAACTCTTGTGAAATGTTCTTAAAGAAACAATTAATATTTTCTCACTCAGACAAACTTTCATTCAAGCATGTTTAGACATGTTATTTTTATTTCCTTTTTAATTATTTTACCTTCGGCAAAACTGGAAGTTTTTAAAAATATTTTATAATCACATCTATCTCAATTGTCTTGATTAACAAATAAGGTAACTCTCTGTAGCCTGAAGTCTTTTTATTTGATTTATTCAAATATTCATTGAATGGGAACATTTCAATGTCTAATGTTGATCATTTTCTCTTTGTATTGATATTCTAAAGTAAATGATAAAGTGACAGTGTAGAGATACATCAGTATGTTCATCATCATAAAATAATAATGAGAATAATAGTTTCTAAGTAGAATGGATTGAAGTTTGATCTTGTGTTGTGTGTGTGTGTGTGTGTGGTGTGTGTGTGTGTGTGTGTGTGTGGTATATGTGGGGTGTGTGTGTACCAATGGAAATTTTAATCTAGTTATTTTCAAATGCTTTAAGATATCTTTAATTTATCTAGATTTTGATATTAACTCTTAATGTCCTATAAACCACCTCATTCCACCCCGGAAGTCTCATTCATTTTTCCTAATCCGCCCTAAACGATAGCTTTTGTTTAAATTCAATACTATTAAACATATTTAGAAAAGTCTTTGTTTAAGGGAAATAACAGGTAATATTAGAGCAAAGGTCATTTTTAGCCATTTTTTCATATATCCTTATAGTAATGGTCTGTACTTAGAAAAATTCTCAACAGGAGGTTAGATTTAATCTTTGTTTTTGTACCTTAAATCTACAAATTATCTTTATGAAAAATATGTCTCATACAAAATGATTTTCTGTGTATTGCTTGAATAAAAAAAAATATCATTTTTTGCTCAGTTCAAATAGTTGCTTAAGATTATGAAATGATTTGTTTTTAAAAGAAGAAATATTTGTGAATTTAGAACATGAATATGTCCACCAGGATATTGTATGTTCTTCCTTCTTTTGTAATCAGAAATATTTTTTGTATATTTTTGTTTTCTTTTGTTATTTATATAAATGATTCCTTATTGACCATTCCCATTTTGTTTCAATATCAAGGAATATTTTAATCTTAGCTTTTTTAATATCCAATCAGACAAAACCTACCTTTTTAATTTACATTTTCTGGGTTTTTTTTTAAATTTTATATTCTGTTTAATTTCAATGTCTGTATATAATAAATGAAATGTTAGTGAAAACAATTCCCTTGGTGATAAAGAAGACTTTTATTTGATAATGTTTTAGCCAATTCAATTATTCTAATTCATTTTGAAAAAAATGATACATACTTTACAGATCTTTTCTAGATTTTTAGAATAAATATTTTGAAATTATATCAATTGTACTAGCAAAAGTATGCGCCACATGGGGCAACAAGTATCTATTTTAATGTAATAAAATATTAGATTTAAATAGAAAGGCTAACAAAACTAAATAAGAATGAATATAAAATATTATACTTATTTTAATGCTATTTATTTGATTTCTATATGAAATTTTAATGTACGATCTTTTAATATGTTTGAGATAGTATTAAGAAATCAGTAACAGCAAATAATTATTTATTAAACCCAGTTTTGTTAAAATTGTTATGCAATTATTATCCCCATATACTATTTGTTTCTTAGGGATATATAACACATATTTCAGGATTTTAAATGCATTAATGATATGGGCTGTTTTTGTGGCAAATCTAACTTGGCTAGACTTTCATAGAGACATTGTTATGATGCAAATTAAGATCCGATAATGACTTTCATAACCATTGAAGAACATAACTTAAATAACTAAGGAAATTATGATGTCAGTTGATAATGTAGTTTAGTACAGACAGACACTAAATCTCCATTATAATAAGATTCATCCTATTATAATCAATTTCTTTTATTGGATGTCCTTAAATTATTTTTGTGTTGTTATTTTTTTTTTTAAATTGATCATATTAAAGTGATAGCATATCTTATTATAATAATGACAGCAATGCAAAATTGTGTTAACACTAAATGATTATTTAACAATAATTCATGTAGTATGAATAACTAGTAATTATTTTACGCATAAGCATGTGTCATATTACCTTACCCATTTTCTCTTTGGTCCCTTAATCAATTTCCCAAAGGGTATTGTGTTGTAATAAGATTTACAACTCGATCACAAACTTCCTGAATTTGAAATCACTGTCCAACTATTTGAGAAAAACCTATAAGTAATATTGCATATATTGCATATAGTGTTCTTGCAGAAATAGATTTTGTAGGTGCATAATAGTTTTAAACATTTTACTTTTCTTTTTTTGGTTATAAGTTGTTTCATAATTGCTAAATTATTTAGAACTGACTGAGAATCTTAATTACCCCCAAGACATTAATGCATATGTCAATTAGAAGTTATGCTGCCACACACGTAATTACAACCGAGAATCTATCTACTGAAATACCGCTCATACCCAATATAAGGAATAAGTCTAATAATAAATAAATACATATATTAATCAAAACAGCAAATGTATGTTTTTGAGGTTTTTTTTTTTGTTTTGTCTGTCTGTCTGTCTGTCTCTCCCTCTCTATATCTCTCTCCCTCTCTCTCTCTCTCTCTCCCCTTTCTCTCTCTTCTCTCTCTTTCTCTCTCTCTCTCTCTGAATATGTACTAATATGGGTGCTATATTTGTAAGTAGACAGTGCTCAATATCATCAATAAAGCATTTATATCTAACTAAAGGAGCTGTCAGTATGGCTTGATAAAATGGATAATAGAGCTTCTATGTTTTTATCCCTTAAAAGAAAATGAAATAAACTTGTTTGGGACATTCGTAGTGATGCCTCCTAGGTCACAGACAATTTTGGGTCTATAGCTCATATCCTCTCACCAGGGTGACTTGTCCCATATCAAACAAGTGACATCTTTACAACTATATTTGTTGGAGAGACAATGCCAACAACCAATCAGATACATTGGCCAAGTTCCTCCATTATTTATCGTATAACCCAGTTTGTTGGGGGGGGTATGAATTAAGAATTTTCAATTCTTTTTTTTTTTTGTTAGGAGTAGAAAATATAAAAAGTTTTAAAAAGAAGAAAAAGAAAAAAGTAGGAGAAAAAAATAACTAAAAACTGTTTCAAAGTTGCTGCTATTTACCTTCATTTAATCTACAGGAAATAGTAATCAGATTTGGAAAAGAATTGATAATAAAAATAACCCATTTATCTAATTTACAAGATTTTCTTGTATTTATTCCTTGTATAAGGTCATATGTAATCGTCATCATTTGGAATTACTTTTTTCTTCTTGCTCTTTTACTTTGATTAAATAATAAATGATAAAGAAAATCTTTTTAACAATCAATCTTAAAACTGTTGATTCATGCAAAATAATGAATTAATTTTGTTATCCTTTTTCCTCTGAGATAGACTAATTATTCATGTGAAAAAAACAACACTTTTTATTTTCCTTATTATTTTTTTTTAATTATAAACCTAGCAGAAGTTACTGGCATTACACAAGACAAAAAAAAAAACAAGACATAACATTAACTGCAGTACATATTGCACTGACATATCATTCACTATTATCTTCTTGAAAACTAGAAGTAGCTACCCATCATAACCTAGGTGTGGAGAGCAAAAGAAAACATGATGTATTGATGTGTTTACTTTGAGATTTCAAATGCTGGACATTTTTAAATAGAATTTCAATGCTATTTCTATGTTATTCAATTTTTTAAATATCTTCGAATATAAATCAAATCTTCATAATTTTTGTAAACAAAGAGCAAGAACCAGTGATATTTAATGTGTATATATTTACTTTAGTCGTTAATTATTTTATTTTCGCAGTTTCCTCCAGACAGACATACATACACACTAACTGCTTTTTATATATGTATAGATAAGCATTTTTTATTAAGTCTGAGAATGTTATTATGTAATTTTATAAAGAAAAAAGGGCTATGGAGCTTTTGGGTTTTTTTCCAAGAAGGAAATAGTTTATCATTACTCTTCTTAGATTATATATGGCAAGTGATTGATATTAATCACCATAAGAGATTATGTTGATATTCTTTCTTTTAATGTGGAGAGATTATTGGTGATTAACTTGTGAGGTAGTGACATATAATAGACATATATGAGGCTCGTGATGTAATGTTTCTGTCATGGAAATGGACACGACAGGGCAAGTTCAAATCCTGGACAGGTTGTTTATATTTCCACAAGGCACTTATACCCTTAGGAAGGGTATTGATCCAACTATTCTCCCTTCCAGCTAGGGGTAAAATAGTAGGTTCTTCAGACTAGGTTCGTTGAACTGGTTAGGCGACCAGTCAAGAGAAAGAAAAACACTGATTCCAAGCTTGTTAAACTCTGCTTAAGAAATTGACCTGTGTCACATCCTGCTGATGGGAGTGGTAAATGTATACAAGTAGTGTCAAAAAAATATCACAGATTTTTTGTACTTTTTACACACCTTGGTATTCTGAAAAAAATTAACATTCCATTCGTTTTTCATTTCTATCTGGTAAATACAGCTTCAAACTCGGCCACTTTTAAATGACAAACCTTGTATTCTGAAAAAAATTAATGTTCCATTCATTGTTCATTTCTATCTTTGTAAATACAGCTTTCAATCTCGATACTTTTATGACACACTTGTATAATTAGCCATGTAAAGCAGAAATCCTACAATTGTAATCTGTCCACTTTCAGTGTGTTTACCCCTGCTGAGTTTTGTTGAATGGACTTGTGTAACACATATCCCAATTGAGAAGTGCAACCTTTTGAAATCAAATGGAATGTACTGATAATAACTTCAATTCATCTTTAAATGAACACATCCTTCCCAGCCATCCCAATCTGTCCAGTATTGTCAATTCAATCAGATTTTGAACAACCAACCTTGTTACCATTGCAACAAAAAAAATGGTACCGCTACAAATTGCTAAAAAGATTGTGGTCAAGTCATGCTGAAGCACTGCTTTCTACTTAATCACTGAATTCATGCAGCAATGAGCCTGTTCAAGGATTACTTAAATTGGCGGTGACGTCAGTTTAATGGCAACAGCGAGAGATACTGTAAGCAAACTGGATCCTTTGGCTATCATACATGACTTGATTTCAGCATTAATGGACTGAAAAAGGGTTGTATGCGCAAAACAAAACAACCAACTAAAACCAAATTGCTAAGAAGCATGAATTGGTGTCCTTTTTTCAACAGAGTATTGGAGTAGCACACCATGGGCCCCACTCTGTAATAATTCACAGGTAATTCACAGCTTTGGATTTAACAGCTTGTATATTTTTACCTCACATGTAATTGGTAGAAGGATTTGTTCATTGATCTGTGTAAACAGCTGATTGAGTCAAGTTTCACTTTTCTTACACACAAATCATTGGGGATTATATGCAAAGACATTAATTTTTTAAGGTAGATCACTAAAGTTAAGCAGTGAATGGATGAGCCTGTTCAATACTTATATTGGTTAACCACTTAAAGCAACAGCAGGTACTGTAAGCAAACCTGGCTTCTTCGTTTATTCTAAATGGACTTGATTCGGCTTAAATGACCCAAAAAGGGTTGACATATGCACTTGTAAAACAACCAACCAACCAGTTCATTTTGAGGTCATCAATTGACAATGCTATAGAGTTATAGATCTCACCCATTGATAGTCACCATTAGATCAAACGCCAAAACCATTTCCTTTACCAAAATTCCAATAACCTTTTAGCAAAAAACAGCTGAATGGTGACTTGCAAAGATAAGTTCTCATATTTGTTTGCTTCTTTGAGCTTCTGAGCATGATTTTACAATGTGATTATTTTTAAGCAGCTTCTATGATTTTGAATGCCGCTTTTTTGTCCCCTTTGGATCATTGGCAAAGGATCTTGATGAAAGTCTTCTACTAAATCTATTGTTACTATCTTTCCCCACCAAAATGAAACATTTATTCCCCCCCTGATATCTCCTTAAGAAGAGTCTCATATCCAGAGCCTCAAAAGCAACTTTGAGATAGAGTGCACTCATCCCAGATTATAACCCAAAACTCTTTTAGCATTTCAGCTGCTCAGATGTCTTTGCTAATGTTACACTTTGAACAAAGTCATTATTAATGATTTGCACTGGCAACTTGAATGCACTCAGAGATGTTTTAACCCAAGAAATTAAAACGGAACCAGTATCCAAAGATACAACTCTGCCACAGCAATTCTCCATTGTGTATTATTACTTTGACTAGCAGGACCTGTAAGATATACCCACGTAATGATAATTTAATTATTTGCCAATGTTTGATATGTTTGCTTAAGAGATATTACAAAATAGTTCAATATTAAAAAGTATAATGATCTTGATTTAACTCTCTCTTACTCTTTTCTTTTCTTTCTTTCTTTTTCTTTCCATTAATGTTTGATTGAAACAGATTAGCATTATTGCTTCCACGTGCTCACCTCCTCTCTTCTATCTTTCCCCTCTCTCTTTCTTTCTTTCTTTCTTATTACATTTTTTCTGTGTAGCATGTCCTTTTTAATTAAGATAAATTAAAATTTATTTCTTTATAATTAAAACGGAATGGTCCATTATTTAGCTGAGGTGATGACACTCATAAGACATAGATTTGGCCAGATAAGTGAACACCAGATAATCAGGATTTACATTTTTGCATTTTTGTCTTGGCCAATTTGGACAGTCTCATTTTTAACCAGAAGGTGTTGAAAGATGATAACAATCGAAGATTAAAAAACAAGAGTACTAATATATAGAGATTGTATTATTAAATATCTTAATTTTTTCTATTTACTTAGATTTTATTAATTCTGAAAATATTTGAAAAAACTAAAAAATAATTTCAAATAAAATCACTCAAAAAATTATTTTGTTAAATAAATGGGATTATTAAACAAAACAAAACAACAAAAAACAGCAAGCATACTGGGTATTGTTGGAGAAGTAAAAAACAAACTCATCACGCAGTATTCTCTATGGACACCCTATGCATGGACACACCAGTGTTGGCCAACCATAATAAAAACTCAAATTCATCAGCTCAGTGTAAACATTGGATGCTGTCTAGAATACTTGCCAAGAGCAGGAACTAATAATTTGACTTAACAAAACTGGGTTTAGTAAATAATTATTTGCTGTTACTGGTTTCTTACTATCATGTTATTTTCAAACATATTAAAAAGCAATCCTATATATAATTCTATATAGAAATCAATTAGAATAACATTGAAATAAATTGTAATATTTTTTATATTCATTCTTATTTAGTTTTGTTGATCTTCTAATTTGATTTGATATTTTGTTACAGTAAAACTTAAAATACTTGCACCCAGAAAGGCACATAATTTTTGCTAAGTTTATATAATAGATACAAAAAACAGAACAATTAAGATAGAAAAGATTTCTTGAATTATATCCCTAAAAACATTCATACACATGCAGTTTTTTCTAATTTAAAAATCATTCATTTAAAATCTGTTCTATTTAAAAATTGTCTTCAAAGGAATGCCATGTCTCATAGATTCTTCTTCTTCTTCTCTTGTGCATGTTGTTGTTTGTTATATGTTTTATAATAAACAATATAATGCAATATGACTGTCAAGCTATAAATATGCTCAAAGAGTTACTTTTCGGTTTTTTTTTATGTACTTTGACAGACAATGAAAATCTTCCATGGAGGAAAATTATAAAACTGGAAAAATATATCATAAAAAAAAAATCAAAAAGATCCATTTGAAAAGTATTTCTTCATTTGTCTTTTTATTTCCATTAATATTCTATGGAATTTATGTACATTAACCTTAACTATTTTCTTACCACATTTTTCTATATAAATGCTTTGTAATGCTATTTGTTATTGTATGTTTGAAAAAATGTCTCATGTTATTTTGAGCTGGGTTTTTTTTTGTTTTGTTTGTTATATATACTCTATGTAAAAAAAAGAAAACAAAAAAAGCTATAATTGCTTTGTGTAATTGTGTAACTTCTATTTTTACTGACCTGTGAATGTGATAACAGCTGACCTGAAGCATTCTTTGTTGAATAGTTAGTAACTTTGAACGTTCATATGAAATAGTTTTATTCTCTCTAAATCATAAACACATTTTTTCCTGTCCTTTATCCTCTTGCAGATTATTTTTTCCATTTTTTTGTTCTTTAAAAAAAATGGCTAATTATCTGAGTTCTTAAAGTTATTCTGGTGTTGACATAAAAATTTCTGGCAGGTGGCCTGACCTTCACCTAATCAATCATCATTATCAGGACTATCAAGGAAAGAACAGGCAGAGACTTGCATTGCTTATATATATAGGCTTATTAATATATATATATATATATATATTATATATTGCAGGCAAACGTAATTATATAAGAACATGTTTGGCCATGTGTCTTTACCTTGGTAAGATTTGGTTATTCAAAGTTATCCCTTTTTAAATTTTGTGCCAATTCTGACCGAATGTTCGGCTGTTGTACGTAATCAATAAAGTCACAACAATGACCTGTTAAATAACCTTAAACTAATACACTTTCTATTGTTACTGTTTAAAAAAAAACCACTAAACTCTCATCTCAGCAAGGAGTAACACTCTTTAAATAAAAAAAAAGAAAATAAAATTGTTTCAAAAGTGTCCCGGTTGGGTCATCGAGATTTTGATCCGAGGTCAAGTGAGATTTTCTTTAAAGTATCTCATGCTTATTCTAAATGTTGAATCGGATAATTGCTGGGTCAGTTTCCGACACCCTGGTAGCTTTTCGTAAATCGACTAATATTTTGTATACTCAGGGCTCAATTCATCATTGCATGGGGGTCAAGGTGTCACCCGCCTTGTTTGTCATTGTTAGTGAATGTGTGCTACGCGGGGTCAGAAAAGAGTCACACACGGGGAAGAAATGGCTACTTAAACGTCGGTTGATGATTCGACTGGGGATGGGGATAGCCCAGAACTTAAGGGTGGCGAGTAACTGAATGATGTCCATCTGTTTGTGAAAGGTGGTAGTAGTGGATGTTTTGTTGTCGACTCATTCGACATATCTTTGATATAATGGAGATTGTGTGTTTAGTCTGTCTGTAACCGAATTCCCTTAGTTATTTACGTCACATTCTTCGTGATTTTATTCTTATTTAAAACCTAATTATTAATAAAATTGGCTTTACATTATTAATACTGTTGACCATAACTAACACTTTAGACATGCAATTTGTATTTATATATTCAACAAAATAGCGGTTTACAGTGTACGTAAAGGCTAATATGCATATTGAATATTAAAAATTGATTTTAATCATTATGTGCTTATTATTATTGATTTCTAATTTGATTTTATCTTAATAAATATGAGCAAAAATTTCGGGAATAAATCTTTAAAAGAAATCATTAACAAGAAGAAATAACTGTAATTTTTATTCTTTATTTCCTATTTTAACTAAATAGTTAAAATTAGGAAAATTCAGCAATGAAAGATGGGGATGTTGGAAGAAGTAAGTTTCAGTTGTTCTATTTTTAAATTTTTACTCCAATCTCTCTCGTTGCTGAATTTTCCTAATTTAACTATTTAGTTAAAATAGGGAAATAAGATAAGATTAGCAGTTATTTCTTCTTGTTAATGGATTTCTTTTAAAGATTTATTCCCGAAATTTTGCTCATATTTATTAAGATAAATCAAATTAGAGAGCAATAATAATAGCCATAATTATTAAAATCAAGTTTTTAATACTAATATTGCATATTAGCCTTTACGTTACACTGTAAACCGCTAATTTGTTGAAAAATATTATAAATACAATTGCATGTCTAAAGTGTGTAGTTATGGGTCAACAGTATTAATAATGTAAAGCAAATTTTAGTTAATTAATTGTAGGTTTAAATAGAAATAAATGCACGGAGGAAGTGTGACGTAAATAAATAGGGAATTTCGGTTTACAGACATAGACTACACACAATCTCCATTATATCAAGCATATGTCGAATGAGTCCGAAAACAAACATCACTACTACCATATAATATATAATTCAGTTTTACTCGCCACCCTTAAGTTCTGGCTAAGCCCCATCCCAGTCGAATCATCAACGCGAGCGTCTTAAGTAGCCATTTCTCCCCGTGTGTGACTCTTTTCTGACGCCCGCGTAGCACAGCATTCACTAACAATGGATCAACCAAGGGGGTGACAACCTTGACCCCCATGGCAATGATGAATTGAGCCCTGAGTATACAAATATTAGTCGATTTAACAAAAGCTACCCCAGGTGTCGAAACTGACGCCAGCATTATCCGATTCAAATTAGAATAAGCAATGAGATACTTTAAAGAAATCTCACTTGAACGCTCGGATCAAAAATCTGCGAATGACCCAACCGGACACTTTGAAAACAATTTTATTTCTTGTGTTCTTTTTTATTTAAAGAGTGTTACTCCTTGCTGAAGATGAGAGTTAGTGTTTTTTTTTTTTTAACCAGTAACAATAGAAAGTGTATTAGTTTTAAAAGGTTATTTTTAACAGGTGCATTGTTGTGACTTTTATTGATAACGTACAACAGCCGAACATTCGGTCAGAATTGGGCAAATTTAAAAAAGGATAAGCTTTGAATAACCAAATCTTACCCAAAGGTAAAGACACATGGCCAGAACATGTCTTTATATAATTAGTTTGCTGCATATATATATATATATATATATATATATATATATATATATATATAAGCAAGCAAGTCTCTGCCTGTTCTTCCTTGATAGTCCTGATAATGATGATGATTAGGTGAAGGTCAGGCACCTGCCAGAAATTTTTATGTCAAACCAGAATAACTTAAGAACTCAGATAATTAGTCCATTTTTTTTAAAGAACAAAAAAATGGAAAAAATAATCTGCAAGAGGATAAAGGACAGGAAAAATGTGTTTATGATTTAGAGAGAATAAAACTATTTCATATGAACGTTCAAAGTTACTAACTATTCCAACAAAGAATGCTTCAGGTCAGCTGTTATCACATTCACAGGTCAGTAAATTAATAGAAGTACACAATTACACAAAGCAATATAGCTTTTTTTTTGTTTTCTTTTTTTTACATAGAGTATTATAACAAAACAAAACAAAAAAAAACCCAGCTCAAAATAACATGAGACATTTTTTCAAACATACAATACAATAGCATTACAAAGCATTATATAGAAAAATGTGGTAAGAAAATAGTTAAGGTTAATGTACATAAATTCCATAGAATATTAATGGAAATAAAAAGACAAATGAAGAAATACTTTTCAAATGGATCTTTTGATTTTTTTTTATGAATATATTTTCAGTTTTATAATTTCCTCCATGGAAGATTTTCATTGTCTGTCAAAGTACATAAAAAAACCGAAAAAGTAACTCTTGAGCATATTTATAGCTGACAGTCATATTGCATTATATTGTTTATTATAAAACCATATAACAACAACAACATGCACAAGAGAAGAAGAAGAAGAATCTATGAGACATGGCATTCCTTTGAAGACAATTTTAATATAGAACAGATTTTAAATGAATGATTTTTAAATTAGAAAAACTGCATGTGTATGAATGTTTTAGGGATATAATTCAAGAAATCTTTCTATCTTAATTGTTCTGTTTTTTGTATCTATTATATAAACTAGCAAAAATATGTGCCTTTCTGGGTGCAAGTATTTAAGTTTTACTGTAACAAAATATCAAATCAAATTAGAAAGATCAACAAAACTAAATAAGAATGAATATAAAAATATTACAATTATTTCAATGTTATTCTAATTGATTTCTATATAGAATTATATATAGGATTGCTTTTAATATGTTTGAAAATAACATGATAGTAGAAACCAGTAACAGCAAATAATTATTTACTAAACCCAGTTTTGTTAAGTCAAATTATTAGTTCCTGCTCTTGGCAAGTATTCTAGACAGCATCCAATGTTTACACTGAGCTGATGAATTTGAGTTTTTATTGGTTGGCCAACACTGGTGTGTCCATGCATAGGTGTCCATAGGAGAATACTGCTGATGAGTTTGTTTTTACTTCTCCAACAATACCCAGTATGTCTTGCTGTTTTTTTGTTGTTTTTTGTTTTGTTTAATAATCCATTTATTTAACAAATAATTTTTTGAGTGATTTATTTGAAATATTTTTTAGTTTTTCAAATATTTTCAGAATTAATAAAAATCTAAGTAAATAGAAAAAATAAGATATTTAATAATACAATCTCTATATATTAGTACTCTTGTTTTTTAATCTTCCGATTGTTATCATCTTTCAACACCTTCTGGTTAAAAATGAGACTGTCCAAATTGTCCAAGACAAAATGCAAAAATGTAAATCCTGATTATCTGGTGTCACTTATCTGCCAAATTCTTATGTCTTATGAGTGTCATCACCTCAGCTAAATAATGGACCATTCCGTTTTAATTATAAAGAAATAAATTTTAATTTCTTAATTAAAAAGGACATGCTACACAGAAAAAATGAAAAGAAAGAAAGAAAGAGAGTAGGGGAAAGATAGAGAGAGGAGGTGAGCACGTGGAAGCAATAATGCTAATCTGTTTCAATCAAACATAATGGAAAGAAGAAAAGAAAGAAAGAAAAGAAAAGAGTAAGAGAGAGTTAAATCAAGATCATTATACTTTTTACATATTGAACTATTTTGTAATATCTCTTAAGCAAACATATCAAACATTGGAATAATTAAATTATCATACTGTGGTATATCTACAGGTCCTGCTAGTCAAAGTAATAATACACAATGGAGAATTGCTGTGGCAGAGTTGTATCTTGGGATACTGGTTCCATTTTAATTTCTGGTGTTAAAACATCTCTGAGTGCATTCAAGTTGCCAGTGCAAATCATTAATAATGACTTGTCAAAGTGTAACATTAGCAAAGACATCTGAGCAGCTGAAATGCTAAAAGAGTTTTGGGTTATAATCTGGGATGAGTGCACTCTATCTCAAAGTTGCTTTTGAGGCTCTGGATATGAGACTCTTCTTAGAGATATCAGGGGGGGAATAAATGTTTCATTTTGGTGGGGAAGATAGTAACAATAGATTTAGTAGAAGACTTTCATCAGATCCTTGCAATGATTCCAAAGGGGACAAAAAAGCGGATCAAATCATAGAAGCTGCTTAAAAATAATCACATTTGTAAAATCATGTCAGAAAGCTCAAAGAGCAAACAAATATGAGAACTTATCTTTGCAAAGATCACCATTCAGCTGTTTTTGCTAAAAGGTTATTGGAATTTGGTAAAGGAATGGTTTTGGCGTTTGATTCTAATGGTGACATATCAATGGGTGAGATCTATAACTCTATAGCATTGTCAATTGATGACCTCAAAATGAACTGGTTGGTTGGTTGTTTTACAGCATATCAACCCTTTTTGGGTCATTTAATGCCGAATCAAGTCATTTAGATAAACGAAGAAGCCAGGTTGCTTACAGTACCTGCTGTTGCTTAAGTGGTTAACCAATTAAGTATTGAACAGGCTCATCTCATCACTGCTTAACTTTAGTGATCTACCTAAAAAATTAATGTCTTTCCTATAATCCCCAATGATTGTGTGTAAGAAAAGTGAAACTTGACTCAATCAGGCTGTTAACAGGATCAATGAACAAATCCTTCTACAATTACATGGTGAGGTAAAAATATACAAGCCTGTTAATCCAAAGCTGTGAATTATCCCTGTGAATTTATTAACAGAGTGGGGCCACTTGGTGTGCTACTCCAAGTACTCCTGTTGAAAAAGGGAGCACCAATCATGCTTCTTAGCAATTTGGTTTATTGGTTGTTTTGTTTTGCGGCATATCAACCCTTTTCAGGTCATTTAATGCTGAATCAAGTCATGTTGATAGACAAAGGATCCAGTTTGCTTACAGTACCTGCTGTTGCTTAAATAGTCACCCAATTAAGTATTGAACAGGCTCATTGCTGCATGAATTCAGTGATTAAGTAGAAAGCAGTGCTTTCAGCATGACTTGACCACAATCTTAGCAATTTGTAGGTACCATGTTTTTTTGTGCAATGGTACAAGGTTGGTTGTTCAAATCTGATTGAATTGACAATACTGACAGATTGGGATGCTGGGAAGGATGTGTTCATTTAAAGATGAATTGAAGTTATTATCAGTAACATTCCATTTGATTTCAAAAGGTTGCACTTCTCAATTGGGATATGTGTTACAATGTCCATCAACAAAACTCAGCAGGGGTAAACACACTGAAAGTGGACAGATTACAATTGTAGGATTTCTGCTTTTACATGGCTAATTATACAAGGTGTGTCATAAAAGTATCGAGATTGAAGCTGTATTTACAAAGATAGAAATGAACAATGAATGGAACATTAATTTTTTTCAGAATACAAGGTTTGTCATAAAAGTGCCGAGTTTGAAGCTGTATTTACCAAGATAGAAATGAACAACGAATGGAATGTTAATTTTTTTCAGAATACAAGGTGTGTTAAAAAGTACAAAAAAATCTTGATATTTTTTTGACACACCTTGTATACATTTACCAACTCCCATCAGCAGGATGTGACACAAGGTCAATTTCTTAAGCAGAGTTTAACAAGCTTGAATTCAGTGTTTTCTTTCTCCTTGACTGGTCGCCTAACCAAGGTTAACGAACCTAGTCTGAAGAACCTACTATTTTACCCATAGCTGGAAGGAGAATAGTTGGATTCATACCCTTCCTAAGGGTATAAGTGCTGTGTGAAATATAAACAACCTGTCCAGGATTTGAACTTGCCCTGTCGTGTCCATTTCCAATGACAGAAACCATTACATCACGAGCCTCCATATATGTCTAATTATATGTCACTACCTCACAAGTTAATCACCAAATAATCTCTCCACATTAAAAGAAAGAATATCAACATATTCTCTTATGGTGATTAATATCAATCACTTGCCATTATAATCTAAGAAAGAGTAATGATAAACTATTTCCTTCTTGGAAAAAAACCCAAAAGCTCCCATAGCCCTTTTTTCTTTATAAAATTACATAATAACCATTCTCAGACTTAATAAAAAATGCTTATCTATACATATATAAAAAGCAGTTAGTGTGTATGTATGTCTGTCTGGAGGAAACTGCGAAAATAAAATAATTAACGACTAAAGTAAATATATATACACATTAAATATCACTGGTTCTTGCTCTTTGTACAAAAATTATGAAGATTTGATTTATATTCGAAGATATTTAAAAATTGAAATATACATAGAAATAGCATTGAAATTCTATTTAAAAATGTCCAGCATTTGTAAATCTCAAAAGTAAACACATCAATACATCATGTTTTCTTTTGCTCTCCACAACCTAGGTTATGATGGGTAGCTACTTCTAGTTTTCAAGGAAAAGATTAGTGTGCATATGTCTGTGCATATGTACTGCAGTTAATGTTATGTCTGTTTTTTTTTTTTGTCTTGTGTAATGCCAGTAACTTCTGCTAGTGTTATATATAATAAAAAAAAATAAGGAAAATAAAAAGTGTTGTTTTTTTTCCTAATGAATAATTAGTCTATCTCAGAGGAAAAAAGGATAACAAAATTAATTCATTATTTTGCATGAATCAACAGTTTTAAGATTGATTGTATAAAAGATTTCTTTTATCATTTATTATTTAATCAAAGTAAAAGAGCAAGAAGAAAAAAAGTAATTCCAAATGATGAAGATTACATATGACCTTATACAAGGAATAAATACAAGAAATATCTTGTAAATTAGATAAATGGGTTATTTTTTAGTTATCAATTCTTTTCCAAATCTGATTACTATTTCCTGTAGATTAAATGAAGGTAAATAGCAGCAACTTTGAAACAGTTTTTTTTTAGTTATTTTTTTCTTCCTACTTTTTCTTTTTTCTTCTTTTTTAAAACTTTTTATATTTTTTCTACTCCTAACAAAAAAAAAAAAGAGAAAATTTCTATATTCATACCCCCCCCCCAACAAACTGGTATACCGATAAATAATGGGAGGAACTTGGCCAATGTATCTGATTGGTTGTTGGCATGTCTCTCCAACAATATAGTTGTAAAGATGTCACTTGTTTGAGTATGGGACAAGTCACCCTGGTGAGAGGATATGATGCTATAGACCCAAAATTGTCTGTGACCTAGGAGGCATCACTGACGAATAGTCCCAAACAAGTTTATTTCATTTTCTTTTAAGGGATAAAAACATAGAAGCTCTATTATCATTTTTATCAAGCCATACTGACAGCTCCTTTAGTTAGATATAAATGCTTTATTGATGATATTGAGCACTGTCTACTTACAAATATAGCACCCATATTATGTACAATATTCAGAGAGAGAGAGAAGAGAGAGAAAGGAGAGAGAGAGAGAGAAGGGAGAGAGAGAGAGAGAGGGAGAGAGATAGAGAGGGAGAGACAGACAGACAGACAGACAAAACAAAAAAAAACCTCAAAAACATACATTTGCTGTTCTGATAATATTTATGTATTTATTTATTATTAGACTTATTCCTTATATTTGGGTATGAGCGTATTTCAGTAGATAGATTCTCTGGTTGTAATTACGTGGTGGAGCATAACTTCTAATTGACATATGCATTAATGTCTTGGGTAATTAAGATTCTCAGTCAGTTCTAAATAATTTAGCAATTATGAAACAACTTATAACAAAAAAGAAAAGTAAAATGTTTAAAACTATATGCACCTACAAAATCTATTTACTGCAAGAACACTATATGCAATATATGCAATATTACTTATAGGTTTTTCTCAAATAGTTGAGCAGTGATTTCAAATTCAGGAAGTTTGTGATCGAGTTGGTAAATCTTATTACAACACAATACCCTTTGGGAATTGATTAAAGACCAAAGAGAAAATGGGTAATATGACAATGCTTATGCGTAAAATAATTACTAGTTATTCATACTACATGAATATTGTTAAATAATCATTTAGTGTTAACACAATTTTGCATTGCTGTCATTATTATAATAAGATATGCTATCACTTTAATATGATCAATTTAAAAAAAAAATACAACACAAAAATAATTTAAGACATTCAATAAAAGAAATTGATTATAATAGATGAATCTTATTATAATGGAGATTTAGTGTCTGTCTGTAACTAAAACTACATTATCACTGACATCATAATTTCCTTAGTTATTTAAGTTATGTTCTCAATGTTTATGAAAGTCATTATCGGATCTTAATTTGCATCATAACAATGTCTCTATGAAAGTCTAGCCAAGTTAGATTTGCCACAAAACAGCCCATATCATTAATGCATTTAAAATCCTGAAATATGTGTTATATATCCCTAAGAAACAAATAGTATATGGGGATAATAATTGGCATAACAATTTTAACAAAACTGGGTTTAATAAATAATTATTTGCTGTTACTGATTTCTAATACTTATTCTCAAACATATTAAAAGAAATCGTACATTAAAATTTCATATAGAAATCAAATAAATAGCATTAAAATAAGTATAATATTTTATATTCATTCTTATTTAGTTTTGTTAGCCTTTCTTATTTAATATAATATTTTATTACATTAAAATTTAGATACTTGTGCCCATGTGGCGCATACTTTTGCTAGTACAATTGATATAATTTCAAAATATTTATTTCTAAAAATCTAGAAAAGATTCTGTAAAAAGTATGTATCATTTTTCAAAATGAATTAGAATAATTGAATTGGCTAAAACATTATCAAATAAGTCTTCTTTATCACCAAGGAATTGTTTCACTAACATTCATTTTATTATATACAGACATTGAAATTAAACAGAAATAAAATTTAAAAAAAAACCCAGAAAATGTAAATTAAAAGGTAGGTTTTGTCTGATTGGATATTAAAAAAGCTAAGATTAAAATATTCCTTGATATTGAAACAAAATGGGTAAATGGTCAATAAAGGAATCATTATATAAATAACAAAGAAAACAAAATATACAAAAATAATTCTTGATTACAAAAGGAAGAAAGAACATACAATATCCTGGTGGACATATTCATGTTCTAAATTCACAAATATTTTCTTCTTTTTAAAACAAATCATTTTCATAATCTTAAGCAACTTTGAACTTGAGCAAAAAAATGATATTTTTTTTTTATTCAAGCAATACACAGAAAATCATTTTGTATGAGACATATTTTCATAAAGATATTTGTAGATTTAAGGGTACAAAAACAAAAGATTAAATCTTAACATCCTGTTGAGAATTTTCTAAGTACAGACCATTACTATAAGGATATATGAAAAAATGGCTAAAAATGACCTTTGCATCTAATATTACCTGTTATTTCCCTTAAATCAAAGACTTCTAAATATGTTTAATAGTATTGAATTTAAACAAAAGCTATCGTTTAGGGCGGATTAGGAAAATGAATGAGACTTCCGGCCGGGTGGAATGAGGTGGTATAGGACATTAAGAGTTAATATCAAAATACCTAGATAAATTAAAGATATCTTAAAGCATTTGAAAATAACTAGATTAAAATTTCCATTGGTACACACACACACCCACATATACACACACACACACACACACACACACACACACACACACACACACACACACACACAAGCATCAAACTTCAATCCATTCTACTTAGAAACTATTATTCTCATTATTATTATTATGATGATGAAATACTGATATCTCTACATTGTCACTTTATCATTTACTTTAGAATATCAATACAAAGAGAAAATGATCAACATTAGACATTGAAATGTTTCCCATTCAATGAATATTTGAATAAATCAAATAAAGACTTCAGGCTACAGAGAGTTAACCTTATTTGTTAATCAAAAGACAATTGAGATAGATGTGATTATAAAATATTTTTAAAAACTTCCAGTTTTTGCCGAAGGTAAAATAATTAAAAAGGAAATAAAATAACATGTCTAAACATGCTTGAATGAAAGTTTTGTCTGAGTGAGAAAAAATATTAATTGTTTCTTTAAGAACATTTACAAAGAGTTGATAAAATTAAAAAAAACAACAAAAAACAAAAAGAAAACTATTGATATGTAGTAGTAAATATCATTTATAATATTAAAGAGACAAAAAACAAAACTTCTACATCTGCAAGCAAAGATAAATAAGGAGTGCTGGAAAAAAAAAAGTTCTAAGAGACAGTTATCTTCTGGGCTGTAGTCTCAATTCTGGCCAAGGACAATAGTAACACAGAATAATCAACACAGCTAAATATTTGTACCCAGTCATGGTTAATGGAATGAGAACTGTCTACCCCTGTGGATTGAATAAACGGTTCGGTTTGAAGTTCCATGAACGTTCTCAAGTTTGACAAAAAGGTTCTCGAGTTCGAAGAGTAGGTTCTAGAGTCCAACAAGAAACACCTGAAGAAGGCCAGAGGGCACATTGGCCGAAATGTTGTGTATATAACAATAAAGATGAGGACAATAGTTCGAATAATACAAATAATACAAATTATCAAGCCTCATCTCAAAAATCCAGTGAAAAAGAAAAAAAAATTCAAATATATGTATTCAATTAAGATACTATCAATATTTTTAAATAACTTATTTGCCTCTATATTAACTTTTCTTTTCTTTTCAACTTTTGTAAGGTGAGGAGGACCAGTCTGAAAATAGTCATAGCATTAAAAGAAAGAAAAAAAGTGTGACACTGAGAAAACTTACACCTACAATGTTTCATCTAAATGGAAACTAAAAGAAGAAAAAGAATCAACATGATGGATACAGAATTACATTTGAAATTAAATAAAATTTATTTTACTTTTTTTTTTTTCAACTGCTAAAGTCACAAGAAAAGCACCAAGTAATGACACATTGAATTTTGCTGCTGTCTAGCAAATTCTTCTAAATATCATATTTAAAAAATAATGGTAAACAAAAATGTATTGTTGATAACAAATAGATTGGGTGGATATTGTAGTTCTTTTAGTTTACATAATATTTCCTCAATCATCTGCTTCATGGGGAAGATATAGAAGTAAGCATCTAAAAGTCACCTTTATTCATGCACTTGTAATATCTGCAATGCCCACAAGATGCATATTGTTTGTTTTTAATTAAGAAATTATTTTGATAATAAAAGATATCTGAAAAATATTGATTATATATATATATATATATATATATATATATATATATATATATATATATATAAGATTTTTGGAATATTTGTTTTTTAGAAGCATTGTTGAATAAAGTATATATTATATTTTTGCTTGAAGGCAATTACAATGCATGTATCGCATAAAATTTGATACTTTTTTTATAGAAAATGTCAAGTTCATTTTCTATAAAAAAAGTAATGAATTTTATGTGATACATGCATTGTAATTGCCTTCAAGCAAATATATATATGAGTAAAATAGGGAATTAAATCTGATAGTATGCAAAAAATAGAAAAACACAAAGTATTGCAAAAGATGAGTTTTATTCTGAATGGTGAAGTCGATGTTATAATATTTCGGTTTATGCAATATTTCACCTACCTCAAGTCCTGATGAAGGTTGCATAAACCAAAATGTTATAATGTTGACTTCACTATCCAGAATAAAACTCATCTTTTGGAATACTTTGTGTTTTTCAATTTTCTACATATATATCTATATTTAAACTATAAAGCAAATATTACAATTATACAATTACAATTGCTTTATATAATAGAGCTCATAAAGTAACTTGACAACATTTATTTGATGTTCATACTAAGAGAAAGTCTTACATAATTTTAAGTGAAACTTAATGTACTATTAGTGAGAGTCAAAAGTTTTGCAATATTTTGGTATGTGCTAGTTCGCTATTCATATATCACATGACCAAAGTAGTTCAAGCTGTGGTAGAAATAGTGAGTTATTAAATTGTCAGTTTCTTTCAAATGAGAAATAAAAATATCATTTAGTAATTAAGAGTAAAGAAAGAATATCTGTAAAAATCTCTGATTGTGAGTAAATTCATTAAATTGCCATAATTTACAAATGGGAGTAAAGTTGTTCAATATCAAAAAATTCAATCAGAAGAAATATAAAGTGATTAATTTAGAGAAAATCATAACAACAACAAAAAAAAAATCATTTAAAATCAAGGGAGATAAACTGTCGATTTTTGTACTTGTATCCTTTCTCCTCCTTCATTAACATGCAATTTATGGTTTCATTACCAAGAGATTACAACAAAAAAGTACAAATAAAAGTAAAGTTTGTGGAGTGGCCTATTGTCGGTATCAGCCAGACAGCGAGGGAGTCTATCCCCTTTTTGCTAGCGCTAAACCAGGGAGATTATTTTTGCTGAGGTGAAGCACCACACTTACCATCAGCTTCCCACTGCACAGATCAGATTACCCAATCTGTGCTACTCATGCACTGAGTTGGCAGGGACTGGTATCAAACCAGGAACCTTGTGATTCCTAAGCAGGTGCTCTACCAACTGAGCTAAACCAGCCCCATAGTGAAAACATACACAATTAAACAAAAAAAAAAATTGTAATTATATAATAGTACACAGTTGTAATTCTGTCAATTGAGAGAAAAACATTTTAAATCCTATTACCAAATTTTTGGTAAAAAAAAAAAAATGATTATAAAGAAAAATAAAATACTATTGTACTAGTAAATCTACAATATTACTTAAAAGATATTACACAGAATAAAACAAAGACCCATAAAAAAATAAGGATTTTTTTTGTTCTTATTCACCCACCTGGTTTGACAAGACAATATTTGATTTTAGTTCAAATATACAGAACTTTGGTTAAATGGGATGCAGACATAAATAGATGCCAACAGAAATCAGTAGCAGAAAAGAAGTCAGTTTCAAGTTCACAGTGACCTTAAATTCTTGTTCAGTTAAAATACAAGATGATTTAGGTTAAATTCAAGAACATCAAGATTTTAAGCAGTTTTCAGAGCAGCTTTTATAAGCAGCAGTAAAGACTGAAAATACATGGGCTACATTATTTTTCAATTCCTAACTTGATAAAAAAAAAGTTTCAAAAAGATAAATAATAATCAAGTAAAATACTCAACTTTCACTTTAAAGTAGTAAAGGTGGTGAAAAAAAAAGAAAAGAAATGAAAAGTGAACTGAAGTTGAACTGGTAACGTTTTCCTTCATCCAGTTTCCAGAATGGTAAATTAATTGACATCCATGTAAAATATCAGATCAATCATCCAAAAATACTGAATCAGAAGAACAAATAAGCTCAACTCAAATGGACATTACACATCAGGCAGAAAAAAAAAAAAGGTTGTGATTAATATCCAAACAATTGCATGTGACAAGAGGAGAACATTTTTAACATAGAGTATTTATTGCTAGGTTCTGCATATGATATAATGTCTACTGGTATGCTCAAAATGGATACCATAAATACCTTTATAGCCAATTTACTTTTAACTAATGCTAACCTGGAATGTTTGGACAGATGGCCTGTTAAACATACATGTAGATGTATGTGTAAGAAATATGTGTGAATGATATTATTGTTGTTGTTGTTGTATAATCTTTGTGTGGCCAACAATAGAAAAAGCAGACCAGTTAGCAATCATAGCACCTCAACAATGTCATCTCTACACACGTTATTATTATTATTATTATTATTATTATTCATAATAGTTGAGTCCGGCTTTTGCCTTAAAACCCAAACAGCTGAACTCAGCAGAAAAAAACTTGGGAGGAATAGCTGTAAACTGATTACTAAAATGCTTCAAAAACTATATTTGACTATACAAATTTACCAATCCCTCCACACAAACAGGATGTGACACAAGGTCAATTTAAAAAAAAAAGTGGAGTTTAACAGGTTTGAATTCAGTTTTCCTTTTCCTAGACTGGTTACCTACCCAAGATTAAAAAGCCCAGTCTGCCCTACTATTTACCCATAGCTGGAGAGAGTGTAGTTGGATACATACCTTTCCCAAAAGTATTAGCGCTATGTTGGTTGGTTTGTTGGTTTTTAGGATTTTACGACAAGTCAACCCTTTGGGTTATTTTATGCTGAAGACATTTTTTCTAAACTCATTTTTTTCTATTTAACCCATAGATGGAACCTAAAGAGGTACTACCACTCCGAGTCAGAGTGGACCTGGGAGTAATAGTGATGAAGGGGTACTCCACATTTCCCAGAGGTCCAGAACTGGAACTTCACCATCAGGTAGTTTAACATCATACCCAGGACACAGCCTCGTCCAGGATTTGTCTGGTTGACAAGTCCATTTCCTATGACTAACTATTACATCACACACCTCCAACTATATTTGACTATAACTGTAAAGTGCTATTCTAAAAATTATTTATATGAGCCCGGGTGGAAGAGATTAAAAATGTAGAATGTATCTCTCTAGTTGATTAAAAGATGTCGGCAAAGAGAAAGAGAGATGAGACAGAAATATGTTAATCAATAGACTTGACATTTATTCTGTCAAATGTAACAACACTAGTATTACAAATAATAATAATAATAGTTCGGTAAGAAGGTTAATGTGTCATGACATTGACATGTGAGGAGGATTAGAGGAAGAACTGTCTGTCCCAGTTGTATAATAACAGGTAACACCATATCCACCCCCAACCGCAATTATACTCATTAAATTCTACCTCCCCCCTTTTACTCGCAGTAGCCAGTTGAAAATTTTGACTTAATTTAATGAGTTGTACTAAACATACACACACACAAAAACATGTTAAATTTTACTTGACAAAAAAACAAAAAACAAAGAAAATTGGCAATAAATTGTGGTGTTGGTTGACAATGAAGACAAAAATGAGATAATTGTCTTTTTTGAGACAATTATAAAGTTGAAACATTACTAATCATTTCTCAATGACATCTCAAACAATTATCTTTTGCTTAATTCTCTGATTCACTATTTAACATAGCTAATTGAACTTAACATAAAAATCAATAGTTTTAATTCTTTATTAATACATGCATCGTTAATTTTCTTCTTGCTTTAGAATAAAACATTACTTCTATTAAAATAACATAGGAAATAATATGAAATTCTATTTAGTTAAATACTAGACTTTAAAACCAACTTTTAAAAGACATTAAACAGTGTAAAAATATAATTAATTCATATACTGTGTTGAGTAGATGATTTAGCCTCATTATATTTTAGTAATAATAATCAGTGAAAAATAAATGATAGGGACGGTTGGTGAGAGATTGTCATGGATATCTGTGCTTCAGTTTTTTTTTCTTTATGCTTGTTGTCAAGTAAAATTTAAAATGCTTTTTGTTTTTTGTATGTTTAGTACAACTCTTTAAATTAAGTAAAAATTTTCAACTGGCTACTGCAAGTAAAAAGGGTAGGTAGAATTTGATGAGTATGGTTGCAGGTGGGGGTGGAAGTGTTGTTATCAGTGAAAAAAAGAAAAACAAACACAAGAAAATAAAGATATCAGATGGAAGACAAAAAGATATTTAATAAGATTAAGTGTGTGTGAATATAGATAACAAGTCTATGCAAACATCAGATACAAAGAGAGAGAAAAAAAAAAGGAAAGTTTGTGATATACGAGTTATTTTTTTTTTTTTTAAATTAAAGAGTTTCATTGCATAGAAATATTTGGAGTCTAAAATTGAGATGAAAGATACACATTTGAAACTGACAAATGCAGACATTACTTTGAAGAACAAACAGATATTGAAAATTAAAGGCTAAAATCATTAGAATCAAATTTTCAATTATATATATATATATATATATATATATATATATATATATATATATATAATAACTAAAAGCAGCTACCAAGCATCACTTGGGTAGAAGGGAGGACAAAAAATGTGGTGTAATGGTTAGCAAATTAGTCTCGCAGATCCATAATTAATATGTATATGTTAATTTTTAGATATCTTTGTGAATATAAATCAAATCTTTATAATTTTTGCACAAAAAGCAAGAACTAGTGATATTTGATGCGTATAAATATTTACTTTGTCGTTAATTGTTGTATTTTTGTAGTTTCATCCAGACATATATACACACCAACTGCCCTTTATATATATACATTATATATATATATATATATATATATATATATATATATATAGATTTGTATTTTCAGCAAGAGATTTAAAAGTGACTTTTAGTAAGATATTATTGGAGAGTAAACAAATGGTTAGTACTAAATGCTAAAAGACCACCTAAAATGTTCCTGACAATTTCTATTCAGATTCCACTGGGTTACACCACACACCTCCAACTATATTTTGACAATAACTGTAAAGTGCTATTCTAAAAATTATTTATATGAAGCCCTGGTGGCAGAAAAACAAAGAATATAACAAATAGAAAAATGTATTAATTTTGAGAAAGCACCTTAATATTGTTAAGAAATAGATTATCAACAGATGTAAATCAAGACTGAATTGTAGAAAGATCTTTTTTTATAGAGAGAAGATAAACTAAAAGGATAGATATTATTTCAAAGATGGTACAGCAACAGAATACAAAAAAGAATGAAAGAAAAATAAATTAACTTGTTTATATATTTTTTACAATGGACATTCAGTGTCTGTCTGTAACCGAAACAATATTATGTCACAATCAATACCCTAATTCTTAATTAAAAAAAAAAAAGAAGAAAATGCTAGTCTAGAAGGAAAATTCGGTATTCAAATCTCTTAAACTCCACTGCTCATGTGTAGAGGTTGGGTTAATACCTATAAGAAATTTATTGATGTGTTTGCAGTTTTTATTTCTTTATAGTATTTAGATCTTTATTCAAATAAGCTAAATGTTCTCTATGAAATAACAAAAGGCTATTGTTATCTTCATGAAAGATCAGGTATGTCCTTAATAAATTCAGAAAATCACATTAAACAAAAATCAAAACAATTCCTAACAATCCAATATCAAAACATTATAATAAAACACACACACATATATATATATATATATATATATATATATATATATATATATATATGCTTAAGTAATATACATATTTTAAAGACAATAGGAATTTAGTATTATGAATACAGCGCAGTTAAGAGACTCAAATAAATAGGCCATTTTTTTTCCTTACTGTTTTTATTGTAACTCACTTCATTAAATATTATAGAAAATGTAATCCAAACAAGAACAAAAATAATCATTGATGATTTTAAAAATACTCTAGCTGAGTTATTACCACATAAGCTTATTAGCCTATATCACTTGGTATACGAGGAACATTACATAATTATGATATATATATATACTATTGTGCCACTTATTTTTGGACTCATATCTTTGTTGTTTCAGATGATATATTAAGCATTTCTCAAGTGAATACTTCATTTATTAATCTTTTAGAACAAGATCTTGGAAGCAAGTACTAATTTTCTGGCTTACAGCTTTCAGGTAAGCCTAACAAAATATGTCATATTGATATTTGATATGTAAAAGCTAAAAATAATTCTCTAGAGCACTTGGTTGGCTATTTTTATTTTTTTTTTTTTTTGACAAACATAAAAACAATTCACTGATATGTATTAC
The DNA here is from genome assembly GCA_023376005.1 of Doryteuthis pealeii. Lineage (NCBI taxonomy): Eukaryota > Metazoa > Mollusca > Cephalopoda > Myopsida > Loliginidae > Doryteuthis > Doryteuthis pealeii. Next base: position 84,302,498 of record CM042143.1, on the reverse strand, counting down.
CACGTCAGGATTTGAACTCGGGCGACAAGTTCCATTTCCCATGACTTTAACCATTAACACCACGTGCGTTCCTACAATCATTCTTATAGCTTATGACCGAGGCCTGGTGACATAATTAGATTCGGTGTGCGCCTACATCATATACTTCAAAAATCAATCTCAGGAATGCGTAAGTTTATCGAATGTTTTTATGTATATTAAAAATGCCTTGATACATACAAAGAACAACCTGTATAAATATATATGGACAAATTAAGTATGGCAGCATTAAAATGGTATCACATTGTTTTAATATATAGTTTGTTATATTTATTAATAAATCATGTCCGGTATTATTGATTTATATATAGTTTGTTATATTTTATTAATAAATTCATGTAGGTATTATTGATTTAATATTAGTTTGTTAAATTTTATTAATATAATTCATGTCCGGTATTATTGATTTATATATTGTGTTGTTATATTTTAGTTAATAAATTCATGTCAGTATTATTGTTTATATAGTTTGTTATATTTTTTAATATATTTAAATTTAACGTATAGAGTCTAAGGTGAAAATTATTTCAAAACAATAGGCAATATAATATTATTCTACATGAAAATTATATATTTTATTATACGGGGGGGGGGGGGGGGGGCGTCTGTTTTGATTATCATCTGTCGTTTAAAAATTTACGACATACGATAATCAGAGATTTTTGACGCCCCCTCCACCAATGAAAGAACATTATTTTGAATTAATTGGAATCTAATTTAGAAACTTCGTTTTATATTTATTTGATTTTGGTAGCAAAACTAAGGTTTATGTCTATTAAAAACTCACTTTTGTGTTTTCATTTATTTGTTTACAAATAAATTTAATTGTTAAAAAAAACTTCTGCTGGTGCAGTGGTTAGACATAGCCTATGATTGTTTAGAGTACAATTCTCACAAGGTGCATCATATTTATAACCTTATGTCAAACTAATCTGGGAAAATGTCATTGGATATCAAGGATTTACGAAAAGTTTATAATATATATTATATATGTATGTACAAAACAGGAGATAAATGAAACGTAGGAAGTAAAAAGTAGTATATTTCTTAGCACATTGAATTAACATTATCTAAGTAATTTCCCAATTGGCAATTAATCATGATATCACAAAAATATCATAACGAATAACCATTGCTGCTAATTATGTCATCTGGTATCTTGTTTTTTTATGATGGAAGACTTGTGAAAAGTAGAATTTGAAATATTCTTTTTTTATCTAATTTTAAATACCGATGCCCGACACCGGTGGGAACAGTTTCAAGCTCTATAGAATTTATATATATATATATATATATTATGTTGACTGTTTCAGGGATTGGCATTTCTAGATTTGTTTTAGCCTTACATTTGAACATATATTCCGCCCTAATTCCTTAATTATTAACTAATTAATTTTCAAAAATTAGGTATGATTCAATTAAGCACATATCCTCCAAAAATTGTCGGCTAAGTCATATCAAATAAATAAGTGTTTATTTACGTACTTTCATATATATAAGTGATGAAAAGGTGATGACAATATTGATATTTTTTTATGTTTTTATTTTCTTAACTAGTTCAACAGAATATTGCTAGGGGGAGTGATTTTGTGGGAAAAATCGTATCATAGTGCGACTCTTCTTTGATCAAAATGTGTTTTTACGAATCTAAATTAAAACCTCACACTGTCTAGTCGAAGAATTAGTGAAAATAAACTTTAGTGGATTCTTGGGATTCATTAGTAATGCGTATACCCCACATTTGACAAATGAGACGACATCTGAAACGTATCCTATGGGGTGTAAACAACCTTCTCGTCCAAAATGAAACTTTCTTAAACAGTGGCCAAGATGACTTGTTTCTTCTTGTGTGGATGGGTTGTGAGATGGGAGGTAAGTAGCCGCGCATTCATCATATATGGGCGGACACTTGGAGCCGTTAAGGGAACATAACAAGTGCGATTGCTGATAGGGATAGATGGCGAGGGTTAAAGAAATCTGTTCTGTCGTAACGCCTCCATGATGAATAAATATTTTTGACATTGGTTCACAAAATAGCTTTGTGGATAAAGGTTAGCTGTTTTGAAATCAAATTTTTAAAATCTTAGAGTTTACTTTATTTCGATACCAACGCCATAGATATGCATGACACTTTATAAATCTTCGTGCAGTTTTAGTTTATTTGCAATTTCCTGGAAGATAAACCTGCGTGCGGGAGTTGCACAATAATAAAACGGTTATCGACATATGAAATCTAAAGGACAAAAATACAGCCCACAGAAATTCTTGTTCCATACATAACGTAACTTCAAACGAATTATCTGGTTATACACACATATATGTCTATCCATATTTGGGGTGTATGTACAGCATTTTCCAATATCATAAACAGCCTCAAATATAAATAGTAGATTTTAGCACTACATTAGACTCCTAAAAGCACTACACTCCCAAACAATATTGTTTAACAGTTAAAAAGGATATAAAATGTAATTAGAATAATATTTTTTATATGCGTTTATACATTTTAATTTGCAAAATCAGGTTATCTGAAGCGAATTTGAATATAAAATACTTGAAAAAAGTTATTTGAAGTGAAAATAACTTTTGTCGCAGGATTTGAACTCAGTTTGGCGGTATCTATTTCATATGACGATAATCATTACGCGAAGGTGGCTCGCGTTTTAAAGCGCCAAGGACTTATTTCTTTTTTGTTTTGTCGTAAATTTAAGACCTTTAGATATTTTTTGCTCACAAAGGCAATATATATATATTTCAATGAAATTGGTGGACTGATGAAACTCCCTATTATATACGTATGGCGTAGAAATAAATGTATAACCAGACACGTAAACATTCGCGTTATTATAAGAACCACCTTAGAATCATCTATGGTAATAAATGGCTAAAAATGTCCTTTTCAATTAAAAGTTACGCTGTTATTTTTCCTTAAATCAAAGACTTCTAAAATATGTTTAATATTACATTTAAACAAGCCCAGAACCGTATTCCTTTATAAGGATTTATCAATAGAATGGCTAAAAATGTCCCTTTCATTTAAAGTTACATGTTATTTCCTTTAATATAAGACTTCTAAGTATGTTTTAAATATTACATTTAACAAAGGCTATCATTTGGGATAAGATTAGGAAATGATGACTTCTGGCTAGGTGGAATGAAGGCGGTATAGGACATTAAGAGTTAAAGTTACCTGTTATTTCCCTTAAAATGCAAAGATTTCTAAATATGTTTAATATTAACATTTAAACAAAGGACTATCATTTGGGGTAGATTAGAAAATGAATGTGAACTTCTGGTCCGGGTTGGAATGAGGTGGTATAGGACATTAAGAGTTAAAGAGGGTGAGGAGGGAAAAAATATACAGGTAAAGTTATAGATATCTCTAGAAATAGAGGTTTTACTTTTTTAGTTTAACTGTGAGCCCCCATTGCTTAAGGATTTATCAAAAAATGGCTAAAAATGTTCCTTTTCATTTAAAGTTACCTATTTATTTCCTTTAAATCACATGACTTGCTAAAATATGTTAATATTACATTTTAAACAAAGGCTATTGTTTGGGCAGTATTAGGAACAAATGTGACTTCTGGGCTGGGTGGATGAGTATAGGGAAATAAAATAGAGGGGTCAAATAAAGATTTGAGTCAACAAGTTTTTTGTCCAAGGGGGGGGGCAAAAAGAAGCGATTTTGTGGAACGCCTTCTCGCAGGTTAAAACTTTCTCTTTGCAAAACACGCGACTTCCTTCTTCTTCCTTCTTCTTTTCTTTCCGTCGTCGTCGAATCCTCTAGCAGCTACCGGAGCAACACTCATTTCTGCACTGACCACTTCTGGTGTTTCCTTCTATTTTTAACACAGGTCCTGCTTCTATCATTCTGGGCATCTTGTGCTCACATATGGGACTGTCCAACTCAATCCGGCAGTTGCGGATGCCACATTGCTATCATCTGGGCATCTGGCATTCACATACGGGACAGTGGCATCTCCGATTCGCGGTGCCTGTGCCAAATGTCACCTTTTCACATTCTGAAAGGATGGCGGGTTCGACTCCTAGGTCAGTCCTACACACCAGGCAAAATCAGTAAATTTATTCTATAACCATCTACACTATGAGCACATTTAAGTGGAGTACAGCTGTTTGAATTCAAGTTTTCCTTCTCTTAGACTGGTTGACTCACGCGCAAGGAACCCATTCTGTCCTAATAGGTTAGCCCATAGCTTTTGAGGACAGAAAGACAGATCATGCCTTCTAAAGAGCAAGCTAAGTATGAGTGAAATGCAAACAGCGCTCAAATCAGC
>CM042143.1:84259572-84298064 GCA_023376005.1 Doryteuthis pealeii | reverse complement strand
CCTCTTGGAATGATTTCGGATGACTCCATTTTTAACCAGAGGGTTGTTGCAACGATGATAACTGTCATACAATTAAAGGAACACGAGTATCAATATATAGATACATACACAGTGTAAAATAAGACTAGAATTCTTAAAAGCCAATGAAGATTAATCCATTAAGAGAGATAAGAATTTAGGTTAATATTTTCAATTTCATGGATTTTAATAATAAATTAATTTAATAATCATAATAATCTTAAATGCTAGGCAATAGGAGAATCAACTGTTTTGCATTAAACACTGAACTTGGAAAAGATTTGTAAAAAAAAATGATGAAAACAGTATTATTCAATAATTTCTTTTATTTTCCTCTTTCAGAATGTAGCCATTTATAAAAACTGTTTGCTAGAGACCTGTAATCCTGCTCAGAAATGCAAGAAAATATATTCCCTAAAAGATCACCGCCCCAGTAGTGCCTGGCGTATAAACCTAAACTGCATCTAATGATGAGCGCTCAAGTTATGGAATCTGCGGAGTGGAGTCCTCACATATTGCCATTACTCCAAAAAACACTCTGGCCCGATTGGTAGTACATGTTAGGTCCCAATTTATGAGTAGAAATAGATTGCTGTTTTAAAAATTATTTTATTCAATAAACTAAGTGCCAAAAAAAAAAAGAAGCCAAAGACACTTCTTAAAACAACCATGACTTTACAATCATGACAAACTGTTTCAATCTGATGTATTCTTTAAAAAAAAGTTTGTCCAGAATGTAGCAATCCACAGTATAAATATTAATTTAAAGTCTATTTGTTATCTTAAAAGATAAAAGCACTCTAATTTCACAAACAAAATAAAAAAAGAGAAGAAATTTCAATGAATCAACAGATTAGCAGATTTTATAAATATATGTCATTAATCAAACTTTTTTTTAGCCAAATGACGAAATGGAAATGGTTGGCGGGGAAAACATATGGATATATATTTTATTATTAAAAAATATGACTAAAGAATCAATAGAAATATAAAGGTGACGGACCACTCATACTTGATGCAATAACTGCCGGTTAACATCATAACAAGTTTTTATATGCTTTCTTTTTTCTTAGAAGTCTCTAATCTCTAAATAGACTTTTCATTAAAATCAACACTTTATATATATATTTATATAACTGGATAATAATGAGATCAAATATTAAAGACTGAACAGAAAAACATGATAGTCATATGAAGATATGCCAAAAAGAGAAGTTAATAAATAAATTCTAAATATGAAAATGGGAATGAGAAAGAAATTTATGCTTAGTAACTAGAAGCGGCTAGCCAGCATCACATGGGTAAGTGGCGGGTACAAAAAAAAAAAACCCTGGATTGATTTGTTTACTTGAGTTCACAAATGCTGACATTTCCAAGTAGAATTTCAATTGCTTTTTCCTAAGTATATTTTAATTTCTAAATATTCTTCGATATAAATAAAATCTTTCATTGTTGCACAAAAAAGCAGAACCGTTGAAATTTATGTGAATATATATCATATATATATATATATATATAAATAATATATATATATATATATATATATATACACACACACATATATATATATATATATAACTTTGTGATAATTGTTTTAATTTTGTAGTTATATCCAGACATAACATACACAAACACACACCACTATATATATATATATATATATATATAACACACACAAATCTTGTGGATGACTGAATATATGCTCCCAATTCTCATGAAGAGCGCACTGTGAAAGAGAAGACATTATTGAAATTTTCACCTTTATGTAACCGTTACTTGCCTGCGTTGTTTACAGACTTGATTCTCTGCTGATTGCAAAACATATCCCATAAAGTATGTATCAATTAAATTGTTACCCCAGCACTGAACATCCGCAAGGTAAGAACTGGCAGACGAAAATTCCTGCTCGGGCTTCGATTCCCGAGCTGAGAGTAGCTATTAAAAGTCGAACGTACTGATGAGACGTAAACGTCAAAACACGTGTCTGTGGATGACTTTATATTATATATATAATATATAATATATATATATATATATATATATATATTGAAGATAGGACAGGCGAAAGACAAATTGTGTAAAAATAATTTTGGTGAGTGAAAGAATATAAAATAGGCCAAATTTTAAAATAATTATTTTCTAAACAGAATAAAATAAATTGATAACTTCAGAGACTTTGTAGTATCCAACTAACAACAAACTTAGATGAATAAAATTGACTTTTGCGTAATCTGTTCATATCATAACTCATCTATTTTGTCCTTTGATCCAAGTGAAAAGTTCAAAATAGGATTTTAAAAACAACAAGCAAACATACCCGATTGAGAAATCTCACCAGTTCATCTTAGAAGCAATAAATCAAACATTTTTTTCCAGAAGAAGCTGAGATAGTGGTTATGAAAAAAGTTAAACTAAATTGAACGTTTAATACAGTTTGTAGAACCTTTATTATACTTGTCTATTTATGGAAAATGCAGCGCTTTCATATGAATAATTTTGACAATTTTGGACTGTTGTTCCTCATCTTTATGGTAATAAACAACAATGTTCAGACGCACTGCTAAGTCTCCGGGTTTTCCATTTTATCTTTTTCTAAGTTAATCCCATTTTCTGTCAATAGGTCTGGTGGCATTTATGCTACTTTGGAAAACCCCTGAAATCAGTGGTAATGATTCAGACTCCGAAATTCAATGTTTGAGATTCATGGGTAATGTCTGAAAACTCTAAACAAGCCCGAGTACAGTGGCCTGAATGTTGTATTTATACACAGTAAAGATGAGGACAACAGTCCAAAAATATCAAAATAAACTTTATTTACTGTGCTTTATTGTAATTCCTTTTTGTATTATTTCCTGGTGGCTATGTTCTTCATTCCATTCTTGGTGAGGTCTATTCTCCAGCCTTCTTCTGAGCTATTTAATGAAGGAATCAGGGTGTTAATGCGTACATTATCAAGTTCTGTGATGAATGCAATTTTTTCTCTTATGGATTAGTCCATGCTCACTCTGGGTCTTTTATTAGTCATATCTTTTTTTTTTTTTATAAGCGGCGTTTCCAGATGTAGCTTAATTCGATACTAGATTGCTGCATAAGAATCAACCCAAAATCCATAATAGGATGTGGCTTCCTTAGGCATCTTATTTATCATGTGTTTCCCTGCATAAGCCGGTCAGTATCTGCCTCTTTTCTCGTAAGAGTAATTGGCTGCACTTGATGTTTGAAGTATTCCCTTGTGCTGAACAGCTTTTCTATATTCCTTGATCCTTATTTTTGTGGGCGGTGGGTGCGTTCGTCCTTTTATAAAGGGCATCCCTATAAGAAAAATAACTTACCCAGTTAAAATGAGATGCCAGCAACAGCCAATAACTAAGCAGAAAAAAAACTGTATTACATAATAAAATCAACTGACAGTTGCCCTTATAATATCAAAACATCTGGTTTAAAATGTTTTATGTTAATGCATGCATAGGGAAGGCATGTCTGCTATAAACAGAATTATCAGTCATATGCAAATCAGATCTCACTGACAAGTTAAAGTGACAATTCTTCCAAGCCATGGTGATATCACGCTACTATTGTTGGCTGCTACCCACTGGACCCTACGAAAGGCACCTGGAGAATAAATTTGATAGGGAGCTTCAACAAGAATGCATGCGAGCAAATCTTAAACAAATTGTGGAAATAACACCCCACAGGAAGTAGCTGGTATGGCCACTTGGGCCTCCTATCATCAAACGTCTGTGTAAGTGTGAACAAGACAAGCTGGACACTGCTGAAGAAGCAAGGATGAAACTCACTAAGCGAGTCCTCTGCTGCGAAACAGCCACAAAGGCACGCAGTGCAGGCTGTCAGTAAAGACCTATATTTAGACCAGCTCTGTGCGGACATCACTGGGTGCTGAGCAGAGCGACATCCCTGGGCAATGTTGAAAAAGATTAAGAAAATATGCCTTACATAAATATTAGCAAAAGATGTATTCAAGTTCTCATTACATGACGATCTCACCAAAAACAAAACCACCAATAGAACCATTATGCAACCAAAAAATTGCAGTTTACAAATCCCTTGTAGGCCGCAGTAAAAACTTACAAATTGAAAACCAGCCACTTCTAAAAATAGGATGAAGTAAGTAAGTTGGCCAGAGTGTCCTTATTTGTTGAGTCGGCAAATATCAGCTGTTGTACCAACTCAGTTTAACACTTTCTTTTTCTTCTTCTCTTATAATAATAATAATAATAATAATAATAATAAATAATACAAATAAGGACATGCCACATTAACATGCAACACATAGAAGGTCTGAACAGACAACCAAAGTGGTCTGGTCCCTCACTGTCAAACAAGACATGAAAAGGAGTGAAAACAGAGAAGAAAAGTAGTCTCCACAGCAAAGAACCAGAGGAAAAGAAGAAACAGCCTCCCCAGCAAGCAATCAGCTGCTTTGTGTGCATCAGTGCACCCAGAGAACTGCAATTCAAAAATGGCTGTTCTTTTTTTCTTTGGACACTACGCAGTCTCTAATAGATGGAATATGCCAATCAGGTGTATGAAGCAGTATAAGTAAAATCAAGCATCATTTATTGTTAATGATCACAAGAATAGTCTTATAATTTTCAATGGAATTTCAGTGTTTGTTAAGTGTTCAATTTTACATACTCATTTTGACCTCTTTCTCTATTCAAAAATACTGCATCCTTTGGTTGCAACTTGACCGTATTTTAGTGGATAGAAATAGTCTATTTGGTTTATATCTTTTAGTAAGAATTAGTTTGTTCAGGAAATTTCTGTTGTAAATGTTTGGTGATAATCTTATGAAAAATAAGTTCACCAAGGATCAGTTATTGAATAGAGAAAGAGGTCAAAATGAGTACTGTAACCATTGAACACTTAACAAACAAACTGAAATTCATTGAATATAAGACTATTCTTTGTGACTATCTAACAATAAATGATGCTTGATTTTACTTATACTGCTTCATACACTATTGGCATCATTCCATCTATTAGAGACTGCGTAGTGTCAAAGAAAAAAAGAACAGGCCAATTTTTGAATTGCAGTCTCTGTGCACTGACTGACACAAACAGTGATGCTGCTGGGGAGGCTGTTGTCTCTCTTCCTTCTGGCTCTCTTTGCTGTGGAGACTACTTTCTTCTCTGTTTCACTCCTTTTCATGTCTTGTTTGACAGTGAGGGACCAGACCACTTGGTTGTCTGTTCAGACCTTCTATGTGTTCATGTTAATTGGCATGTCTTATTATTATATATATATTATTATTATTATTATTTATTATAAGAAGAAGAAGAAAAAGAAGTGTAAAACTGAGTTGTTACACACACTATATTTGCCACTAACAATAGGACACTCTGCCAACTTTACTTACTTCAATCCTTATTTTTAGGAAGTGGCTGGTTTTCAATTTGTAGTTTTTACTGCGCCTACAAGGAATTTGTAAATGCAATTTTTGTTGCATAATTCTATTGGTGGTTTTGTTTTGGTGAGATAGTCATGTAATGAGACACTTGAATACCATCCTAATATTTTATGTAAGCATATTTTCTTAATCTTTTTCAACATTGCCCCCAGGATGTCCTCTGCTCAGCACCCAGGATCGCACAGAGCTGGTCAATATAGGTCTTTACTGAACAGCCTGCACTGACGTGCCTTTGTGCTGGTTTCCACAGGAGACATCGCTTATGAGTTCATCCTTGCTTCTTCAGCAGTGTCCAGCTTGTCTTGTTCACCTTACACAGACAGTTTGTATGATAGGAGGCAAGTGGCCATACAGCTACTTCCTTGTGGGGTGTTATTTCCACAATTTGTTTAAGATTGCTCGCATCATTCTTGTGAAGCTCCCATCAAATTTATCTCCAGGTGCTTCGTTAGGGTCCAAGTGGTACAGCCATACAATAGTACTGAATAACCATGGCTTGAAAATTGTCACTTTAACTTGTCAGTGAGATCTGATTTGCATATGACTGATAATCTGTTTATAGCAGACCATGCCTTTCCCTATGCATGCATTAACATAAAACATTTTAAACAGATGTCTTTGATATATATAAGGGCAACTGTAGTTGATTTTATTATGTAATACAGTTTTTTTTCTGCCTTAGTTATTGGCTGTTGCTGCACTCATTTTAACTGGGTAGTTATTTCTTATAGGGATGCCCTTTATAAAGGACAACCACCCACCCACAAAAATAAGGATCAAGGAATATAGAAAAGCGTAGCACAAGGGAATACTTTCAAATCAAGTGCAGCCAATTACTCTTAAGAGAAAAAGAGGCAGATACTGACCCTTATGCCAGGGAAACACACTGATAAATAAGATGCCTAAAGGAAGCCACATCCATTATGGATTTGGTTATCTTATCAGCAAATTCTAGTATCGAATTAAGCCACATCTGGAAACCCCTTATAAAAAAAAAAAAGATATGACTAATAAAAAGACCCAGAAGTGACATGACTAATCCATAAGAGAAAAAAATTGCATTCATACAGACTTGATAATGTACCATTAACACCACTGATTCCATATTAAATAGCTCAGAAGAAGGCTGAGAATAGACTCAACCAAAATGGGAAGAAGAACATAGCCACCAGGAAATAATACAAAAAGGAATTACAATAAAGCACAGCTAATAAAGTTTAATTTTTGATATTTTGGACTGTTGTCCTCATCTTTACTGTGTATAAATACAACATTCAGGCCACTGTAACCTCGGGCTCTGTTTAGAGTTCTTCAGACATTACCCATGAAATTCAAACATGATTTCGGAGCTGAAATCATTACCACTATTTCAAGGGTTCCAAGTAGCATAAATGCCCACCAGACCTATTGACAGAAATGGGATTAAATATAGAAAAAAATAAAATGGAAACCCGAGATTACAGTGGTCTGAACATTGTGTTTATACACAATAAGATGAGGACAACAGTCCAAAATGTCAAAATTATTCATATGAAGCCTCATTTCATAAATACCGACAAGTATAATAAAGTTCTAACAAAAACTGTATTAAACGTTCAATTTAGTTTAACTTTTTTCATAAACACTATCTCAGCTCTTCTGGAAAAACATGTTTGATTTATTGCTTCTAAGATGAACTGTGAGATTTCTCAATCGGGTAATGTTTCTTGTTGTTTTAAAATCTATTTTGAACTTTTTCACTTGGATCAAAGACAAAATAGATGAGTTATGACTATGAACAGATTACACCAAAAGTCAATTTATTCATCTAACTTTGTTGTTAGTTTGAATACTACAAAGTCTTGAAAGTTATCAATTTATTTATTCTGTTTAGAAAAAATATTTTAAAAATTTGCCTATTTTATATTCTTCACTCACCAAAATTATTTTAACACAATTTGTCTTCGCCTGTCCTATTTCAATATATATATATATATATATATATATATAATATATATAGTCATCCACAGACACGTGTTTTGACGTTTACGTCTCATCAGTACAGCTCGACTTTTTAATAGCTACCTCTAGCCGGATCGAAGCCCGACAGAAATTTTCGTCTGCAAAGTTCCTTACCCTTGCGGATGTCAGTCTGGGGTAAACAATTAATTGATACATACTTATGGATATGTTTTTGCAATCACCAGAGAACTCAAGTCTGTAAACAACGACAGGCAAGTAACGGCTTACACTAAACGGTGAAATTTCAATTAATGTCTCTCTTACAGTGCTCTTCCATGAGAATTGGGAGCATATATATCAGTCATCCACAGATGTGTGTGTATATATATATATATATATATATATAGATGGTGTGTGTTTGTGTATGTATGTCTGGATATAACTACAAAAATAAAACAATTATCAACAAAGTATATATATATATATATATATATATATATATATATATATATATATATATATATATAATATATATATATATACACATTAAATATCAACGGTTCCTGCTTTTTGTGCAAAAATGAAGATTTTATTTATATCGAAGATATTTAGAAATTAAAATATACTTAGAAAAAGCATTGAAATTCTACTTGGAAATGTCCAGCATTTGTGAATCTCAAAAGTAAAAAAAATCAATACACCAGGGTTTTTTTTTTTTGTCACCCCCCACTTACCCATGTGATGCTGGCTAGCCGCTTCTAGTTACTACATAAATTTCTTTCTTCATTCCATTTTCATATTAGAATTATTTATTACTTCTCTTTTGGCATATCTTCATATGACTATATGTTTTTGTTCAGTCTTAATATTTGCTCTCATTATTTGATCCAGTATATAAATAATATATAAAAGTGTTGATTTAATGAAAAGTCTATTTAGAGATTACAGACTTCTAAAGAAGAAAAAAGAAAGCATATAAAAACTTGTTAGATGTTAACCCAGTTATTGCATCAAAGTATGAGTGGTCCAGTCACCTTTATATTTCTATTGATTCTTTAGTCATATTTTAATAATAAATTATATATCCATATGGTTTCCCCCCAACCATTTCCATTTCTCATTTGCTAAAAAAAAGTTTGATTAATGACATAATTTATAAATTGCTAATCTGTTTGATTCATTAAATTTCTTCTCTTTTTATGTTTGTGAAATAGAGTGCTTTATATTTTAAGATAAAATAGACTTTAAATTAATATTTATATGTGGACTTGCTACATTCTGACAAACTTTTTTTTAAAGAAATACATCAGCATTGAAACAGTTTGTCAGATTGTAACAAGTCATGGTTGTTTCTTAAGAGTGTTTTGCTTCTTTTTTTTTTTTTGCACTTAGTTCTATTGAATACAAATAATTTTTAAACAGATCTATCTAACTCATAAATGGGACCCTAACATGTACTACCAATCCGGGCCAGAGTGTTTTTTGGAGTAATGGCAATAATGTGAGGACTCCACACTCCCCAGATCTCCATAACTTGAGCCTCATCATCAGATGCAGTTTAGGTTTATACCCAGGACACTACTTGGGCGGTGATCTTTTAGGGAATATATTCTGCATATTCTGAGCAGCATTAACAGGTCTCTAGCAAACAGTTTAATAAATGGCTACATTCTGAAAGAGGAAAATAAAAGAAATATTGATAATACTGTTTCATCATTTTTTTTACAAATCTCTTTCAAGTCAGGTTTAATAGCAAACAGTTGGATTCTCCTATCTGCCTCAGCATTTAGATTATTATGATTATTAATTATTTATTATTAAAATCATGAAATTGAAAATATTAACCTAAATTCTTATTTCTAATGATTATCTTCATTGCTTTTAAGATTCAGTCTATTTTACACTGTGTATTATCTATATATTGATACTCGTGTTCCTTAATTGTATGACAGTTATCATCTTGCAACACCCTCTGGTTAAAAATGAGATCATCCAAATCATCCAAGAGGAAATTCAAAAATTTAAATCCTGATTATCTGGTGTTGCTTATCCACCGACTTCTTATTTCTTATGAGTGTCACCTCAACTAGATAATGGACCATTCCGTTTTTATCATGCAGAAATATAGGGAAAAAAGGACATGCTACACTAAAAAAATATAATAAGAAAAAAAGAGAGTAGGAAAAGATAGAGAGGGTGAGCGTGCAGAAGTGATAGCACTAATATATTTCAATCGAACATAATGAAAAGATAAGAAGGAAAGAAAGGAAAAAGGGAGAGAGTTAAATCAAGATTATTATACTCTTTACATATTGAACTATTTCACAATAGCTCTTAAGTAAACATATCAAACATTATAATGATTAAATTATCATACTGTTGTATATCCACAGATCTTGCTAGTTTTATTAGTTCCTTTAATAAAAGAAAAAAAAAAACAACCTTCTCTGCTCTTAATATAGTTAGTTAATATTTGGTTACCATTCCTAAGTTCTCAAGACCTTTTCTTCCTGTCTCAAATCTTATATGCATGTGAGGTATTGATGTAAACTTTATACTGAAGTCATATTATTCTTTTCATTCCTAATTTTCTACTTTGATTTCATTTCATGCATCAACTGCTGCCCATGATCCTATTATTGCTTTTCTAATTAAATCCATTCTTTATTTACATCCAATAATGGATCTGTGCAAGATCCAAATTGTAAATCTGATCCACTTAACATTGTACCATTCATATTCCTCTTCACAGAATAATTTTTTTCTATCTTTTCAAGTGAATTATTGTTGAATCTGACACTCTAAGCTAGCTAGCATGTGTTATGGCAGATCTCCCACTTGGACATGGATGTCTTCTGTGTTTGACCTTTCATCTGCTGGCAAAAATCTGTGCATGCTCAATAAATTCTACGTCCCTTAGAAAGAGATGTATTGATTTGTGTTGAAAATATATAAGAAATAATGACAAAAACAGACACGAACAAGCCAAGTTATGCAATGTTCTGCCAGAGCAGATGCTTTTTCTCTTGGCTGTCAGCATCTTTCTTTCTTTTTTCTTTTTTTTCTCTGTTGTCTGCTTTCTAGACTGAATGGGGCTGTTTAGGGGGGAAAAAAAGGTGTCAAAGAGCACTACTTGAGCATTAGGCTTTCTACTCACTTGAGAGCATCTTCTACAAAAACAGCTGCTCTCCTTTTCAACCTCATACATAATTTTTTATTTTATTTTATTTTACTTTATTTTTTTTTTTTTTTTTGTAAAGATCTTTGAATAATCAAACTTTGCCAGCTCTCTAGTCAAACGTTATCAAGTTTATGATATTTGTAAACAGAAATCTCTATGCTGCTACCTTTTTTGATTCTAACTATTTGTTAAACTTGCTTTCTTCCAGTTCAAGTATTGATAACACATTGATCTTTGTCTATTAATGACAATAATCAACAATTTCTTTGACTGTGACAAACACAATCAGAGAATTGAGAATCTCTTGGTTGCAACTTTCTTTTTCTTCTTTTTTCTTCTTCATTTGTTGGTTGGTTGGGTTTTACAATATGTCAACCTTTGTTGGCTCATTTTATGTCAAAGATGATTTGCTTTACTCATTCTTGATGGATACTCAATTTTTCTTTTTTTAAACTCAAATTTTTTTAAACACATTTTCTTTAAACTCATTTTTTCTTTCTTATTTAACCCATAGATAGGACCCTAACAGGTACCACCACTCCACATCAAAATGAACCTGGGAGTAATGGTATTCCACAGTAATGGTGATGAAGGGGTACTCCATATTCCCCAGAGCTCCAGAACTGGAACCTCACCATCAGATAGTTTAATGTCATATCCAGGACACTAAGACCCTCAGCCACCACCTTTTAGTACATATATAATAAAAAGGATTGGGGCTTGCCATAAGGGCAATAGGGTTGGGACAATCATATAGGTACTAGGGCTTGACATGACCAGCCGATTGATCGGAGGGGGCATCTCCAACCACCTGTCTAGCCTAAGTAAGGACCAAACTGGTAAATGACATGTCATGGACTGCTCAGTCACTAGAGTTCCATCCTTAAGCATTACAGGTCACCACCCACGGCCAACAGGTGGCTCTGTTTGGGGGGGGGGTCCTTACCCCTCTGCAGAAGTACAGTCAGTGTATTCTAAAGCCCTGTCGACAAGGCTGTTTCTTCATTTGTATCAAATCTATTTTAGTTTCAACTTCACTCACCTGTAGTATTTGCATATCTTGGCTCATAATCAAGTGTTTTTATATTTTGATCTAATGGGATTAGATAATAATTATGTAGTGGTCTTACAACTGGAACAAATCATTTATGTTTATTGTTAACTTTTCTTCCTTCAGTCAATACTTAAACATATACATGATCTTATATTTTGACCTACATGTTATAAATACGGTTATGAGCCTTTTCTTTAAATACATTTCTTAACTCCCATCAATTTAAAAACATCCATCAATGTTTAGACAATAATTTTTTCCATTCTTTTGTATTGTCCTGACAAAGGTTTAATATAAACCGAAACATTTAAACACCGACTTTACCATAAAAAATAAATTCATCTTTCTCAGAATACTTTATTTCTATTTTCTACATTTTGACTTATATATATATATTATTGTATTTCTTTTAAAATTTTTCTATCTATGTTTGTATTTGTGCTTATATATATATATATATATATATATATATATATATATATATATATATATATATATATTGTATATGTATAAGTATTAACTTACCGGTGGGTATAAGAACGATCGTTGGAAGTGCACAATATCCAGAGGTTAAGGTTGAGAAAAAACAAATACAAAGTGCTCAATACAATGTAGAGCATAAATTATTTAAAAGAATGGAAATGAGTAACCTACTCGATTTCATCGATAGATTTTCAGGGTTACTTTTAAATTAATCGAGTTTACGATTAATCTTTGTGTTATAAACATGCCCGTTGGTATGGGACTTAAATTCAGTAGAGGAACGCTTGTTTACATTTCATAGATTCAGGAACGTTTTTTGAATTAAAAATTTGAATTAATTTATGGGAATTATTTTTTCAATTATATTTAAATAAAAGATATGTTATGGGTCGTATTAATAGTTAAAAAGTTGAAAATTTAAAATTATTTAATAACTAGTTTAATTTGGTTTGAGAGTATTTAAAAAAAATACAGGTTGTGTATGCTACGATAATAAAAATAAAAATAAAAATAAAAGTGGAAAAATAAAAAATAAAAAATAAATAAAAATAAAAATAAAAAAATAATAAATAATAAATAATAATAAATAATAATAAATAATAAAGTGAAAATAAAGGTGAAAAAATATGTTAAAATTTAAAATTTAAAATTTAAAAAAAAAAAAAAAAATTTTAGGGAACGGTGTTTATACAAAACAAGGATTTAATTTTTATTTTAACTGGGATTAAAATTAGAATTATGTAAAGCAAAGAGATAGTTGGATAATTGAAATATTATTTTTGGTTTTATTATTGGGTTATTTATTGAAATTTAAAATTTCAAAATCTTAAAATTTAACATTTAATATTTTAGCTAACTTAATACTTGAGTCTTAAGGTATATATATATATATATAATTTTATTTTTATTTATTTATTTTTTTTTTTTTTTTTTTAGGTGAATACTAACAGAGTAATAATCTTTTAAAAAACCATTACTATTGGATAATGAGTTAATCCTCACTGGGGACTCATATCAAGCTAGGATTAGTAAATATTTATACTAGCTCATGTATGTGTGCATGTATTGATATATAGTTTGTAGTTATACAAATACTTGTTCATAACCACTTAAATACGTAGATATATAAATGTATAAGAATTTGTGTGTGTATGTGTTTATATATGTACAAAGTTGGTTCAGTAAATCCATAGCATAGCCTAACAATAAAGAAGTAGATGAAATTTTATATGTTTACTGTATTGTATTGTTGAACTATGTGATTGATATTAACTACTGAATTAAATGCATTGACAACAGAGATTATGTTGATAAATATTGCTTTTTATAACATTAAGCTATAGACTTACTGTTGCACTTATGTATATAAGCTTATGTATACATGTATCTAAAAAAAAAAAAAAGAAAGAATTAAAACAGTATTCGTATATGTATATATTAATTGTATATTTATATATATACATATTTACCTCTGCTCAAGTAGGATGTGACACAAGGTCAATTTTTAAGCAATGTTTAACAGATTTGAATTCAGTTTTCCTTCTCCTAGACTGGTTGCCATATCAAGGTTAAAGAGCCTAGTCTGCCCTACTATTTATTGATATCTGGATGGAGAATAGTTGGATTCATACCTTCCCCAAGGGAATTAGTGCTATGTGAAATGCAAACAGCCTCATCCAGGATTTGAACTTGTACTTTGTACATATATGTATGTACATGTATATATATACTATGTATAGATAGGTGTAAATATTCACTTCCCTATTTCTATACATGGACATATATGTTGTTTTTTGTGTATGTATGTATGTATGTATGTATGTATGTGTGTGTGTGTATGTGTGTGTGTGTGTGTGTTGCAACCCTTTTTTTGTAAAGACTATATTTTGAAATACATACTTATAAAAATGCTGAATTTTTAGATGTAATTTTCTATTTAAACTGAATTTCTTTCATTTTAAAACATTTACCTTCTTAAATATTTTTTTATCTTGTATTGTTATAGACAATGAAGTCTGTAATATCAGATCTTTTATTCACAAGTAAGGTCAAATGAGTGATTTTTTTTTTTTTTAAAGAAAGCCTTTTGGTTTAGACATATTTTGAAGAAAAAGAAAATCTTTTGTCTTATTCATTGTTTTCAGTCAACATATTGATAATGTATGAGAAAATATTTCTAATTATATTATTAAAATCTTTTTAAAAACACTCAACTTTTAATTTCAAAATATGAGTTTACAGGCACATAACCTCAGTTCTTTTCAATTGAAACAATACATTATATACCATCTCATTGTTAATGTTCTTTTGGTTATTATATTTCAAGAGGTCTTGTTTTTGTTAAAGTAATTTAAATATGAATTTCCTAACATGTAATTTCTTCAAGCTGAATCCTTAATATATTCAAGTGAATGTTCATAGCAAGGAAGCTTTTATGATGTTGTCTGTACATATATAAAGGGCATTTGGTGTATGTATGTATGTATGTATTTATGTATGTATGTTGCTTTGGCATTCTAACATCACTCATATGCACAACATGACCTGCCCATCATATTTGGGCTGTTATGAGTTTCAATGCTTGTGCATCCTGCCCTTGTAAGGACTTCTGTGTTAGGTGTGTTGGTGTTCCACTTGATGTTTAGAATGCATCTTAAACATTTCTGATGAAAGTGCTCAAGAATTATAAACAGCATAAGCCCTGTAAGAGGTATAAGGATTGCTTAAAAAGCAACCTTGTTAA
Source organism: Doryteuthis pealeii (assembly GCA_023376005.1). Lineage (NCBI taxonomy): Eukaryota > Metazoa > Mollusca > Cephalopoda > Myopsida > Loliginidae > Doryteuthis > Doryteuthis pealeii. The sequence continues at coordinate 84,283,212 of CM042143.1, read as the reverse complement.
AATAAAAATAGATCCTGACAAAAGGCTGGCATTGAAGAGGACTGAATGGAGAATCCATATGGATGATGGCTGTACCAGTTTTAAGATTGAAAGAATTGAGCATGAAAACCTCAAGTGCCAAATTCAAAAGGGATACACCTTTCATATTGGTGAGAACATGGAGTGTTGAAAATGTCAAACCTATGGTCGGATTTTGCTTTCTAAGGCTGGATATATCAATCATAGGAAATTTCATCAGAGACAATTCATGCATACTCCAGGAACAAACAGTATGTCTTGTGCAATCTGTAACAAAGTTTGTAAATTGGCTTCTGGTCTTAAGAGACATATGGTGGTGCACAAGCATAAAATTTTACCATCTGATCCAGTGGAACAGACATCCTTCTTATGTCATATTTGCATCAAACTTTATGGATCTGCTGCGGGATTGATGAGTTACATGAGGGCTCATGAGAGAAAAATTTCTGGTGGTGGGGTTGTAGGATTGTGAGGGATGGCAGTGATCTGTAAAGATTATGCTATTGCTATATGTATGTATGTATGTATGTCTAGATGAAACTGAAAATAAAATAATTAACCACAAAGTAAATATATATACACATTAGATATCATCGTTTTTTTTTCTTTTTGTGCAAAACTTATGAAGATTTGATTTATAATTACAAAGATATTTAAAAATCAAAGCATACATAGAAATAGCATTGAAATTCTACTGGATATACACATCCAGTGAATTTATAAAAGTAACTGAATAAAAATTCCCTGTTATATTTAATGAAATACATTTTGTGCCAGCCTAGAGTCGGTTTATAATTTTATTCATTGTCCTTTATTGGCTACACATTTTTTTTAAAGTAGAAGAAATCCAAGATGCAAATGACATGATTACATGTTTTACATGCTACAACCTATATGAGTATTGTTTTGCTTGACAGACTATTTTAGACGTGTCTCCTGCTGAGCTATTGAATATCTGTGATAGGAAAATAACAATGATAATACTTAGTATTTTACTAAAGGTTATCAGTGACATGAGACAATAAGGAAGTATATTGACATGTAATTCATCTTTCATTTGTAATTTTAATGTGCTTGTCGTTTTTTAAAAGCTGCAATGTTTTCAGGTCAACATGTCCAATCCAGGTTTCTATCCAAAAGTAAACTAACAACTAAAGTAAAACTGATTTATATGTATTTACCAACTCCTTCATACGAGCAGGATATGACACCAAGGTCAATTTCTAAAGTGGAGTTTAATAGGTTTGAATTCAGAGTTTTCCTTCTCCTAGACTGGCTGCCTAACCAAGGCTAAAGTGCCCAGTTTTCACTAGTATTTACCCATAGCTAGAGGGAGAATAATTGGATTCATACCTTTCCCAGGGGTATTAGTGCTATGTGAAAACTGACCCTGATACACCTGATACCAATGGCTATTACAAAAAAATATTGGGCTATTTTGTTAAAGAGTCCAGTCTTCCTTACTATTTACCCATGGTTAGAGGGAGGATAGTTAGATTCATACCTTTCCTACGGGTATTAGGGTTATGTGAAAACTGACCCTGATACACTTGATGCTAATGGCTATTACAACAAACTTTTTGCTATTTTGTTGAAATTATATCAACATTGTATATATTTCTCTTTTTTTTTCTTCTTTTTTTTTTCAATTATTATATAAAACATTAACAAAATGAAATAAATACATATTACTCAAATATACTGATGTTAACAATATAATTTCTAACTGAATTGTAAAGTATAAATTATTGTTACAATATATTACTACTGTTACAATGGCAAGATAAGAATAATATTATTTTCTTGTAAATCAAAAACGGTTTTATATTACATGAAACTGCTCAACACAAGCTGAAAAGAATTACTTTTGTATATTAGTATAGGTGAATAACAATAGAGTTATGATAAATGACAGATGTACATTTTAATTATATCATATTTTGAGAGTCAAATCAATAACAATTTTAAGCCTAAGATATACATACATTTATGTTAAACTTTGCCTTTAGAAATGACATTATATTCAGCCAATTTTATGGTTCCTTCTCTATTTTCAGACACAGTATATTATTACTGTAGACATTTATATAACTTTGTGTCCAACAATGCTAATATATTGAAATATGTAAAAGTTACCAGAACTTTATTTTTTTGAAAACTTTTTCTTTCTAATCCAAATGCTTCAAACTTTTCAACGTGCTTGATATATTCATTCTCCAATATTCATTATTTCAATTTATACATTCCAATGAAAATTCTCCACTTTCTTTTAAATATTTAGCATGTTGATTGTATTTGTACTGACTTGGTTATTGTAAAATGTCCATATAAAAACCTCAGAATAAGTTAAAGACTCCTTCAATTGTCTGTCTTTTCTCTCTTGGTTGTTTTGTAAAATTAATTAAAAAAGATATTGATATGAATTCAAATACCACATGCGACATACAGAAACACTGGACAGTTGTTTCAACCTATTATGTCAAAATTGTCGAATGGCAGTTGATTGGCGGTCATCTCTAATAGTGGACGATCATCTTTTATACAGTCTGTTGCCAATTCACTTTCTTCCTCTTTTGCCAAAGAATTCCTTCATCCAAATGAAACAGTTCAATTCATAATCTACTGAAACAACTGTCCGGTGTTTCTGTTTGTGGCATGTGGTGTTTGCTGAATTTTCTGGTCATGGTAATTTAATTACATATATAATTTCCTGTGTCTATATTAATATAAATATTTAATCTTCCACTGAATGAAGTTAGTCAACAAAAATTAAGTATTATTTCATTTACTTAACTAGAAACATTTTAACCCTTTCCCTCAGTGATAACAATTTCATATGCAACATGTGAAACTTTCCCTATTTCTATGTTTTTGCTTCTATCTTGCAAGTCTTGTAAGACATTCATTTTACAATTGTCAGTCTTTCTAATTAATCTTTTTAGCCTAAAAAAGATGAATGCATTTTTTTTTTAAATTTAGCAATGGTAATTCACTTTTTCAAGTCTATAACTTATTTATTTATTTATTTATTTTTTTTAGATATAAATTGAGTTTAAATCATTCCAGATATCTTGAAGAAAAGCCTATATATGTACATATACAAACTATGAATAATATCAGATACTAAAATCTCTATATAAAGATTAATGTTAGGATAGAAACTAATACTGTTGTAATATTATTAAATACAAATGATGTGGAGCGGGGAGGTCACTTGCAGGACTATAAATATCTTTTCAAACAATGCTTTTATTGGCACCTGATTTAAAAAAATTTTTTTTTTGCCTATTTCTATTTAATTGATATCTTGTTATCTGAAGAAGACAGTTATGGCAATGGTGTGATAAACATGATATCAATGACCTTTCAATTTTTCTATCCTTTTTTTTTTTTTTGCTCTCTCTATCAGAAATATTTTCTGTTTCACTTTGCATTATTTATTTTGTCCCCATGTCTCTTTGACCGTTTTTTTACTTTTGGCTTACAATAAAATTTTAACATCTTTTTCTTTGTACTAATCCAGTTCTTAGTTTAGGAATACCCGGCTTAAGATTATCTGGATTGATAAGCTTATCTATTTCAGGACATTTTATTTTATTCTATTACAAATTCAACTAAAATTCATTGTTTAACTAAAACATGAAAGAGATTAACTTTTGAATTAGAATTTTTAAGTGAAGAATTAAAAATATAAAATAATTTTTAAGTAACTGAACCAGATTGTTGTTTTAATGTGCATGTATTTGGATTTCATTGATTTTTTTTTTCCTAAATTCTCCAGTTTGTTTTCTATACATTTTAAAACAATGAATTTACACCATTTATTTTTGTTTTTCAGGTGAGTGAAATGATTTTTGTCTAAAAGGTAAGACATTATTATAGATATAACTAAATCATTTATTTTTTTAATTTTTATTATAAATCCTTCATTTTTTTTTCTGAAATAATTGACTTCTGTATGATCATTCTAAATTCTAACAAACTACTCATAGTCACCTCACTTTTAGAATAGAAAATTTAAAAAATGCTGCTCAATTACTTGTTTATTGAATATCAATATTTATATTTATAACATTTATCTATTAAAATAAGTTACATTTTATACTTTATTTATTTACACATCACCTCCTGCTATAAACAGGTTAGGGCACACTGTATTTTATGCTGTAGATGAAAAAAAAACATTGTTACAATAAGGCATATAGCTATCGTTTAGGACTTATTAAATACTAGAAACAGCTACCTGGCATCACCTGGGTAGAGGGTGTTTAAAAATGTTAGTCTTGCAGATCTATCATTACTGAATCGCAAGTTGTATCCTCACAGGATGTTCCATTAAAATCCCTACATAAAAAAAGACCTTGCGTTGATCTAGCCTGGTGGGGGTGTCAGAAAAAAAAAGTGCACTGACACTCTGCAAAGAAAGATTAATGTCTCTTACTTATTAAATGTAAAACAGTCCATACTGTTACTATTTAAATTCTATTTTTTAATTATCTTCACAAATATAAATCAAATCTTCATTATTTTTGCTCAAAAATAAGAACCGCTGATATCTGATGTGTATATTTACTTTGTCGTTATTTGTTTTATTTTTGTAGTGAGCTTCAGACATACATACATACACACCAACTGTTCTTTATATATGTATAGATAGATGTGAGGCTACTACTGCTAATATTCTCATTCATATATTTGAAAAGTATTCATATTTGGGATGATTGGAGATATGAGTGGCTACAGAATAAGATATTTATTTTAAAGTTTCTTATATGTCAGTGTAAATTTGAAACAAACATATATTAAAGTATTAGAGGGCACCTCACGTGGTGTAATGGTTAGCAAGCTAGATTTGAAGACCATTGTTAGTGAGTTCGATTCTCATACTTCTGGCCTTGTGCCACATCTAAGCTTAGCTTAGTAAATAACTATATTAAAGTATTAGTGAAAGAATAAGCCACTTTATAAAAATGTTCTATTGTATAAAATTGTCACTGTATTATTAACTCTAAATAGAATGAATGTTGAATTATTGAGATTTGAAGTAAATTAATATATTCAAATAAGAATCTCATTAAATGTCTCTTGTTCTAACAGGACATTGTAACTTGTTATGGCTTGAATCTTTAGCTTATCTAGAATGATAAGAGAAGATAAATTAATCCTTATGGTCAGGTTAAGCTGGATCACTTTATAGTATGATTCTTTATATTGCTATTTCAATAAAAGTTTATTTATTTAGTACTAGAAGCGGTTACCCAGCATCAACTAGGTAGAGGGGGAAGGAACCCTAGTGTATTGATTTGTTTACTTTTGAAATTTACAAATGCTGAACATTTTTAAGTAAAATTTCAATACCATTTCTATGTATATTTTAACTTTTAAATACTTTAAAAAATAAATCAAATCTTCATATTTTTTCACAAAAAGCAAGAACTGATAATATTTAACATGTATCTATATTTACGTTGTAGTTAATTGTTTTATTTTCATAGTTTCATCCAGACATACATACATGTATACACACCAACTGCCCTTTATATATGTATTGATTTGTTTATTCATATAGGAATCTACAGGGAAGAATAACTATTTCTGTAAATGTAACTTCAAATCCATTTTTAATTACTAAATAAGAGGTTTTGATTGGTAAGGATTTTCACTTCATCTCTATTTGGGTAAATGTGAGTTTAAAAAATTTGTTTAAATTGAATTTTAAAAAAAACAACTGAATACCCAGCAAGAATCAATACAACAAAAATGTCTTTGACATAAAATAACACAATGTGTACCAGTCTCAGGCAAGAACAAAGAGAGTTTTCAATTTTAACTGATATTTTATTTTGTGGTCTTCTGTACCCTTGTACTTAATTTCTTTAATTAAAGACAGTCAACACTCAATGCACAGTAAACTATAATGAAGGAACAATAATGACAAAATAGATTAAATGTATAAAAGCAAATTAGTCGTAAAGAAAGGAAATCCTAGTTAAAATTAAACTTACCAAACTTTTACTTCCTTCTGGGTTGGTATTGATGGCAATATCTTAATGGTTCTGGAGTCTTAGAACTTATGCCATCTTAATACTGAAGATTTATACTCATATTATCAGTAGTATTCAAATCAAGGTGGATAACTTCTCGGTCTGTTACACAAGGGTTGACATACTGTAAAATCCAACCAGCTCAAAAATGTGTAAATTTTCTCAAAGGTGTCCTGAATGTAGCTGTTTGGGGACAGCTGTTTTGAGGTTTGTGGGAATCACAATCCACAAACATCAGACAATCATCAATAATGGAGAGAACGTCACTTAGGAGGCCAGGAATGTCTAAGGAATGTGGAAATTTTTTTTGATCATTAGATCTTGTTGTGTTTCTCATTTTATGTCCACCATTGTCATTAGAATTGTTCAAATGCAATTGGTGAATGTGAGTTGAAAATCATCCTCAATGCAAATAGCCACAATGATGGTGTCATCATCTGGTACTGATTGGCAACTAATAAGGTGTGACCAAGCATCAGCCTGATGGAATTTTGTTGTCTTGCAGTACTGTATTTCAAAATTGTCCCCTAAGAAAATGATTGCCTAACATTTGACTAGCTGAGTATATCGGGATTGCCTTTTTTGAGCCAAATATTGAAAGTAATAGTTTGTAGTCTGTCAAGAGTGTGAAGTGGTGCCCGAATCTTGTGGGGTGCCAGTGCTTCTTTTTGCTCTTAGTTGCAATCAGTAGGCATCAGGTATTTGGCTGTATGTATAATATCTTTTTGTTTTGTCTGCAAATATGTGGGAAATCACTGCTCCACACTGTGACTAGAGGCATCAGCTGCTACTACTATATTCTGGTTTGGGTCAGAGTGGTAGGTCTGAGTTAATTAGGGATTTAATTTTTTCTAAAGATTGTTGACCATCTAAAGAACAGTAACATTTGATGTTCTTCACTAACAGTTTCTTCAATGGAGCCTTAATTTTGTGCTGCGAATGCAGGTAGGATAGTGACACACCAACCTGAGAAATGACTGTAAACTACTTATATCCAATGTGGATTGCATGTGTTGAAGAACTGCTAAATCATCAGGATCTTGGTGGTCAGAAATGAATCCCAGTCATTTTATTGCATACAAATAAAAAGGAAACTTTTTAGTTCGAAGCTTGAAGCCAAAGTTTGGGATGCGTGTTAGAATTTTATTGATTTTTTCTGTCAACTGTTTTGATCGACCGACAACAATTATGTTATCTAGGTATGCAACTGCACCCTTTACTCCAGTTAGCATAGTGTCCATGATCTGCTCAAATATAGCCCGGGCTGTTTTTACAATAAAAGGTAACTATGAATGGAAATAAACCACTGTGTGTGTTTATTGTTAGTAGTTCCCTGGAGGATGTAGAGACTTTGACTTGTAAATAAGCCTCTGTGAGATTTAGTTTGGGGAAACAGGTGCAAGATACCATATTGCAAATAGAATTGAGTGGAATGTCAAGAAGTACCAGTGACTTGATAAAATCAAGTCCCAATAGGTTATGTTTCAAGTCTGCTATTATTTGATACCAGATACTGTTTTGTCCTCAATTTTGATTGTCGCTGGCTATTCACCCACGATATGGACACAATCCCCAGAAGCACTCAATGTTCCATGTCTTCTAGGTGTTAGTGTAGTCTGGCTTATCGGTTTTTTTTATAGTGTCTGTGAGATGAGGGTTATGTCTGAGAGTCAGTTTGTAGCTGAACAAGATGTCCATTCAGTTTTACTGACACATACTTGCAGTTTGACACTAAGTTGAGAACAAATATTGCTACCAGACTGTGTGTGTGTTGGGGGGGGGGTCTTTGCTGTCTCTGCTTGTTATGTGGCCACTTGTTCCTGTTTGTTGTTTTGTGCATTGGAGGGGTGCAGAATCCCTCTTTATGGCCCTACAGTTTGCATTTGTGACAGCAGTTTTTTCTTGAACAGACATTTCTGAGCAAAATGCCAGCCACTACAATTCCAGCAAGCAAATGGGGGGGTTCTAAAGTGTCAAACCAGATGACATAGAGGGGTGCAGTTTTTGAACGGTGTTGTTGATATTATTGAAGGTACTGACTTTGGTACCATATATAAACCATGTTTCAGATTCACATTCCACTGCAACTTGCTGTAGAGCAATGTCCAGAGTTTGTTTTATTTTGGATATCATCTTTGTGTAGACATCCGTATCATTTGTGTTCCTCAACCCACATGCAAATATGAAACACTGTCATGGAAGTGATTTTAAAATGTTCACAATCCCTATTGACCATACCTGCATAAGTCATGTAATTGACTACATCACATTTTATGATATTCAAACAGTTGAACCGTATATATTGAAAAAAGAAGTTTGCTCGCTGAAAATCCATCTTAAAATCTGCAGTTTCATCAACATTTTAATCTCATGGTGGTTTCAGTAAAATGTAGTTGGCATAACTGTCATGTTCTGACATTCCAAGCTTCCTTAATAGAAACCTGACCTTCTAGTTGTCTGTCTGAAATCCACACTGAAAAGATCTTGAAAACATGCAAACCATGCAGAGAACGTCGATTTCATGTCTGTATCATAATGAAATTCCACGGTTGATTGTGCAACTGATTAAACCACCATTTTGTTTTCAAAAACATTCATTGTGCTGCAGATAATCTCTTTGTAAATAATTCCATCAAGCGCAGTTGCTATTGCAAAAGTTGCTGTATTATTGAATCTGTCTTTGTATAATTTGCGTGTATGTTTGTTCACATGTTTAGTAAACTTATTACCAAATTGTTACATATTAAAGGTACAAAAAAATGATAATAATGAATGAAAGACGGACTCGTAAGTAGAACAAACAATGGTTTTATTTAATTTAGGGCAGAGCCAATGGCTTCTATCAAAACCAACACTTAAACTTCAAACTGTGTGGGACCAGATAAATTGTACTTCTAACCATGTGTCATGGCAGCCTTTCTTCTCCAAGCTGTCTTGTTCGTCCAATTACAAGTGTCCTTTTTTAGGGTAAACATACCAAAAATAAATGCATCGAATAAAAAAAAAATTAGAACATTTTGTGAGTTTTGTCAAGAGAAATGTGTTGATCTCAAATTTTGAAGGTATGGATTTCAAAAATACAGCAGTCAATCAGAGAGTAGTTAGTTTAATCTCTGGTTGTAAATTTTTTTTATTTTTTTTTATTAAACACCTAAAAGAAAGATATTTTCAACTTTATTCTAGCTTATCTCTTTGTGGTTTTAATACCTTTAAGGTCTGAAATATCCAGAGAGAGGGAGGGGGGAGAAAGGTTGCTAGGTATTATCAATTATATTATTGTTCATTACAGTTTGTCTTAATCAAATTACTTATATAAATCTTTTGGCATAAACTGATTAATTCAATTCTGATTGTAATTTGATGTGTATTTATTGAGTGAAATAGAATAAATTTCAGGAAGCACTTTCTATAAGTCTCAATGATAGTACTAGTATCTTAGTAGTAACAAAAAAGTGGCATATATAAAATCATCAACATGTCGCGCCAGTAACATGGATATCCATGACAACGGCTCACCAACTGTCCCTACCACTCATTGCCCCTGTTAAGTCCTTGGCACAGCATCCAGTATCCGCACAGAGCCAGAGCTGGTCTGCAACAGACTTCCAAAAGAAAGAACAAAAAAGACTATATATATATATATATATATATATATATATATATATATATTTTTATCTATTTTTTTTTTTTTCATTGATTTTCCATCCTATTCTTAGCATCTTAGTAGATAAAAGTGCTAAAAAAATTTTTTTCTACTTTGATATAATTTTCTTTGTTGTTTGTGTGTTTGAAATCTCTGAGAGCCAGTTTTTTTTCTCTTTGGTAATGTGAGAGGAATTACAAGATATTCAAAAGCAAAATGATTTTTCTCATATAACTGACCACATTATAGAAATATTTGTTGCAAATATACAGCGATATTATATTTAACTGCAAAATAACAAGTTTATTTAATAACTGTTGATTATTGCTGAAATCCATGACTTTTTAAAATTCTTATTGTATTTTTGTTTTTTTAAAATTATTTCTTAATTTATATTTGATATCAAAAATATCACGTATGAATTAATAGATTTGTTTGTATTTTTCTTTTCATTGAAATTACCACCCCAGACTCCCATAAGATTTGAGCCGATGCATTTGCTTTTGAAATGTGTAAATCTGAAATAAATCAATTTTTTTTTCTTTTTCTAAAAATATGCAATTTTCCATTCCTATTTATAACATAAGTGACACATTATTCTTTTTGGCTGCTCAACACAAGTGAGATAACATCAGCAACGATAGTGCTGGTTTATATTTATCCAGAATGCTTTTGGTTTTCTAATTAAGAGCTTTGCATTTGTTCATTATCTTCCACTCTGTAAATGGATTTAGTTCTTCACTATGTAAGATGTTGTTGCATTAGTTGTTGTATTTTATCTGACAGTCCAATATTAAAAGTGCCAATATAAATAGTGTAAAAGCCATAAGAAGTGGAAAGTGACAACGACAACTATGAATTACCTTGCAACATTTATGGGATAATGGTAACTCGTACAATTACTAGAAACATATGGATTTCTTATTGCGTCTTCCTTTCTCTTATTCTTAATATTCTAGAATAAAAGGATAGAGAAACTTTTTTCTTTCTTCTGTATGATATTGCTTACTTATGTAAGTGGTTGGTTGGTTGGTTGGATTTTACAGCAAGTCAACCCTTGTTGACTCATTTTATGCCAAAGATGTTTTGTTTTACTCATTCTTGATGGGTACTCATTTTTCTTTTTTTAAATAATTTTCTTTAAACTCATTTTCTTCTATTTAACCCATAGATGGGACCCTAACTCCGAGTCAGAGTGGATCTGGGAGTAATGGTGATGAAGGGGTACTCCATATTCCCCAGAGCTCCAGAACTGAAACTTTATACCATCAGATAGAGTTTAACATCATACTCAGGGCACTAAGACCCTCGGCTACCGCCTTTTCGCAAATATGATAAAAAGGGTTGGGGCTTGCCATAAGGGCAATAGGGTCAGGACAATCATGTAGGTGCAAGGGCTTGATGTGACCAGCCGATTGATTGGAGAGGGTCTCTCTGACTACATAAGTAATGGCCAAAGTGGAGTGTTGCATGTCATGGCTTATGTAGGTTGTCATCTGTGTATCAGAAATCTCACCAGAGACAATCCATGCACACTCCAAGAACAAGCAATGTGACTTGTACAATCAGTAACAAAGTTTGTAAGTCAGCTTCTGGTCTTAAAAGACATATTGTGGTGTACAACCATCTTGTACAATTTCACCATCTGATCCAATAGATCCAGTTGGAAGGACATCCTTCCTGTGTCACATTTGCATCAAACTTTGTGGATCTGCAGCAGGATTGATGAGTCACTTGAGGGCTCATGAGAGGAAATTTTCTGGTGGTGGGGTTGTAGGATTGTGAGGGACAGCAGTGATCTGTAAAGATTATTCGATTGCTATCTGAGGTCTCTGTAAGCCATTTTTTCTCAGTCATGAAGAAACGTTTTTGGTCTTGCTGATTTGAAAATAAGGAAATCAAAAATAGGCAGTAAGGAATAGGAAGATGAATAGCCAACAATAACAGTAGATTGGTAATATTCTTTCTTTCAACTTTTAGTCTCTTGTTGGTCTTCTTGGACAATAGTAATGTATCCAATATTTGATTGTAAACAATCTGAAATGTAGGTATTGTTTCTTTTGTGTGTATGAGCAGAAACAACTCACCCTTGTTAATCTATTGTTAGTTGGATTGGATGAGAGTTGGTTAGATTCTATCTAAGTTACATTCTGCTTTTCTCATCTCTTTTGTAACCTACAAGACCTTTACATTTCCCCTTTGTATATTATACAGTAGAAATGGACTGTCCCATTAAGTAATAGGGGCTTCTACAGAAAGTACCAAACTATACAATTTACCTACTCCAATAATATATAAGAACCTGGCTTTTTAGAGGTCAGGGAACTTGTATTCATGCTGAATGCTGGAAAGTATCTTAGTGTTAATACTGGTACTACTACTACTACTACTACTTCGTTGTTACATCTTATATATATTATACTGCCAAACTGACTTTTGATAGCTTACAAGCTTTGTAAATACTACTAAAGTACTAAAGGTAAAAGAAGTACAATTTTTAAGATGACTTCTCAAATTTAATATCATTAATTTTTCTATATATTCAAATGAGAAATCCTTTAAAAGCTCCTAATCTTGAAGTGTTTCCAAACCAAGAAAACAATGTTGGAACTACAATATTGAAAATCCTCAAATTAATAGACTATTTATTTAGTTTTTAATGTTGTTATATTCAGCAATTAAGAGGGGTGGGTATGGGTGGTGTTGTAGTTATCATTATAAAAAATTAATTTGGCAAGCAACACAAATTTTAGACAAAACTATTTGCATTTCACTTTGCACTCAAGCCCTTAGGAAAGGTATGAATTAGTTTTCTCACCCCACCCCCAGCTGTGTATTATCTAGTATTGGTAGAGTAACCACTCTAGAAAAAGAAAACCTCTGAGTTCAAGCCAAAAAAATTATCTTCATCAGGAAGATCATTCAGTCTGAAAAATCTTTGCCTCATAAACACATCATTCCAAATTTGTCTACCTTGTTGGAAGGACAAGATACTTTTACTGTATCATCCCCCAAAGAAAGGGGAGTCCTGAGTATGACACTAAACTGCATCTGGTGGTAAGGCTCTAGTTCTGGAGAGTGTGGAACATCACTTCATTGCCATTACTCTCAGATCCATTCTGACCCAAAGTGGAAACCTGTTAGGGTTCCATCTAGGTGTAGATTTGTACAGGCCTGATGGCAAATCCTAAGCAAGCTTGTTATGAGGCAAAGCCTTATCACCCAAAAGAATAGAAGCTGTGAAAAATAAGCCTATTCAGTAAATAGGATATAAAAGTAAGTAAAGTCATCAGGGTGGCTTAAAGTCGGTATCAGCCAGACAGTGAGGGAGTCTATCCCCTTTTAACTAGTGCTAGACCAACTGAATACTGACTGAGCTAAACTGGCCCAAACAGTTCATGCTGTAAATATATAGTTGACTCAGTTTGATTTCTAAACACTGGTTTTAAAAATCAAAATAAAATAACCCAACTCCAAATCACCATATTAAAAGTTAGAAAATTTCTTACTGAGAACCCCTCCCCCCCCCAAAAAAAAACAAGTAAAATAAACAAATAATAATACTTCATTTATTCTCCATAATTATAAAAAAAATAATATCTGTCTCTTAAGATAAGCTAACGTGTGCATGAATTCCATAGGAGGACTCGCTTACCTTTATTATTTAATTGGGGCTCAAAATATATCCAATAGACATTTTGCTGTTTTCTTTTTCTTTCTACATCGGTATCAGGAACAGAACAGGAAATCATTTTTTGACTTTCCTAACAAGTCTGAAATGTACCCACTTTTTATCATATTACCAATTAATCTTATTCATTATCAACCTGATATTTATTTGGTTGAATATTTAAAAAAGAAACAAAAAACGCTGCAACAATAACTGCAAATAGGCTCATCTTTTTTACTGAAGCAGGGACAAGCTCATGAGTGACGTTTCACAGTGGACTCCTACACATAGTCACGCCAATGTTGGTTAACTAGCCAGGACTTATATTAATTAGCTCTGCATAGACACTGGGTGCAGTCTAGAGGACCTACCAAGAGTAATGGCTGATAGGGACAGATGGCAAGAGAGAGTCAAGGGAATTCATGCTATTAGCATGACTTGATGATGAAATATGAAAAACACTCCTACAATAAACTGTAATTATTGCAGGTTCAATCCTGTTCAAAAGAGTTTATTTGAATTCATTTTTATTTTGATCCATAACACTGTCATGAATGTTCTTTTGTAATAGAATTTTTTGCCATCTTCAGATAATCCAGTTGCCATCCAGGAAGGAATTGCAATTTTTTCAGGTCTAGTAATCCAGTTCTAAAATAAAACACTACATTCTTCTTTTTTCTTCTTTTTTCTTTACACTACAATAATTATGTAAGGTGTTTTTAGATTTCTTCTATAGATTTCTATATTGTGTGTGTTGGCAATTAGTGATATAGAAACTAAAACTGCTTATTTTAGTTTGTGTTGTTGGAACTTTGAAATTTGTTGTTCTTAAGAAAACTTATCATATTATTCACTGTTTCTTTTTTTTTTTTTTTGTGCTACTCTACATAATGTTTTGAGAATAGACTAAACCCACCAATAAATTATCACAAGCCGTCAGTACGACATAAAATTATTTATATTACATTCTTTCTGGTAAAGTAGTTTCTTTGTAGGAAACAAATATTTCTCTGTTATGATGTTCACTTGAGTAGCGCAATCATTTTAATGATCAAAACCAAATGTCACTTTGATTCTCTATCTCACAGGTGCTTTGTTTTGGATGAAATAGTTGCATATTACCACCCTGCAGACCAGTGGTGTTGGGGATGGTTGGGGGAAAAAAAAGACATAAGATCTCGAATGCTCTTTCTGCCTCTCAATTGGCTTTGTGCATACTAAGGAGTAAATATGTATATTGCACACAAAGATTGTTTTTAAATCAATTCTTTCTTCTTTTTTTCTTTCTTTTTTTACTGAGGCTATTGCATGTGCATGATTCAAGTGTTTCTGTTTTTCATAGCAATGTTTGCTAAAGGTTTCTGGAGGCTAAAGTGTAGATAATGTGAAGTTGTGCCTTTTGGCCAAACAGAAAAACATGCAGCATGATCTTTGTCCTCTCCCTCCCCCCCTCCTTTTTCTTCTTTCTTTTTTCTCTTTTTTCTTCTTCTTCTTTGACAAACTCTATAAATTGTGAAAGAAATATAAGGTTCTTAAACCATTTTTCAATTGCTCAAACTTATAACAAACTAGAACAGCTACCAGCAGTGTCGATTGGGTATGGAAGGATGCAAAAAAACCTGGTGTATTGATGTTACTTTTGAGATATACAAATGCTGGACATTTTTAAGTAGAATTTATGCTATTTTCCATGTATTTTTAATTTTTAGATATTTTTGAATATAAATTAAATCTTCATATTTTTGCACAAAAAGCAAGACCAGTGATATTTAATGTGTGTGTATATATATATATATTATTTTAATATATAATATATATATATATACTATTGTCGTTAATTGTTTTAATTTTCATAATTTATCGGATATATATACATACACACCAATTGCCCTTTTATAGTATAGATATGCTGTCATTACCTAGTAGAGACTCGGAAGTTAATTCAGGGCTCATTTTTTGTCCGATCCCCACCCCCACTCATAAATGCCATATTTTGAAGCACCTTTGCTTTCTTTCTTCTAATTTTTTTTTCTAAGCTGAAAAAAGAAGACATGCATGCACGCACATACACACATGAATCTAAGATTATTCAATAATTACAAAGACTTACCTGGAGAAGGTGTTACAAACAAAACTATTTTCAAACTCAAAATGTCTGATATCAAAATGATAAAAAATGAACCTTAATTCTCAAAAGGATAAACATTGCATAGGTGGAAAACACTCTTTTAAAAAAATCAACACATTTGATTTCCTGAATTTATTAAATTGCTTATTCATTTGTAATATATATTCTATTCCATATTTTATGTCATTTGGTCTATAAACTTTTTTTTATTTATTGTTTTTTGTTTTTAATAAAAGATTGCATGCTAAATTTATTTACATTACATTTGAAAATAGACTTTAATAAAGTGATATTTATTAAGCATTTTTGCATTAGCAAACATTAAGTTTTTGTTGTTTTTTTAATATTTAAAAACCACTTCAATTGAATTTTTTTATGATTCTATTTGATTAATTTATATAATTGTATATCAATATTCTAAGTGCAATTATTGATATCTTACTCAATATCAATAATGAGAGAATATTAACCCCCCCCCCTTATCCGCTATTTCATCAGGGTCTGGTTTAGCTCAGTCAGTAGAGCATGCCTAGGAATCGCAAGGTTCCTGGTTTGATACTGGTCCTCGTCAACACCAGTGTATGAGTAGCACAGATTGGGTAATCTGATCTGTGCGGTAAAGTGGGAGCTGATGAATATTTGTGACGCTTCACCTTGGGAAAACATCCTTTTGGTCTACCCGCGCTAACTTTACTTTTTTACTTTATTCATCAGATATGTAGATCTCATTCAACTAGAAATGTATCCTTGCTAATACTTTGGCAAAGTTTCACTCTTATTATTATTTACATTTGTTCCTACCTTTTGGCTTTCAATCTGTTCTGAATTTATGTTTCTGTTAAAATTCCCGTTTAAGTAGTTTGTCCAGGAAATGCTGGTGGATATTTATAAACAGTTACTGTATGATCTCACCTAAACAATGGAACTGGCAGTTGACAGCTTTAATCATTTAGAGTTCTTAATGTCTGTCTGTTGACAAGTGTTGAATTATTTTCTTTTTTGTTTTTTCTCTTTATGGATGAACTTGAGTCATGTCCCTTGAATGTTTGTCTCTAACTCGTCGAATATCACTGTAACTACAATTAGCAGCAGCACAACATCCTTATATTGTAAATATGAATTGTACTAATTCATGTCATCCATCGTGTAAAGGAATATTGCTTGTATGATGGAATGATCTTCAATACACTAGAACATCTTTCCGCTCTATACTTTAGTAAAGAATCAGACTGTGGTGATTTGCAAAGTTTTTAAGTGCAGTTTTTCATGACTCTCTTGAAGAACAAATTAAAGTTAAAAACAAAACTGAATTTTGAGATGAGGCTTGAAAATTTGGATACTTGATTATTCAGACTTTTTGTTCTACTTATTGTTATATACACATGTTTTCAAGGCAATGTTGATCATGTGTACAGTGGACATATGGCGCAATTGATAATCGTTTTAAGTGGCAATCATCTATTAGGTGATGTTCAACCTCTGGCCAAGGCGTAATAGACTAGAATACTTATCATAGCTTACACTCCTGTACCCAATCTGGTTACAAATCTGAACCTGGTGTATTGATAAAGGGTTTAGTTTGAAGTTCGAGCGTGAAGCTCGCAATTTAAAGTAGGTCAGATCTCACAGAAGGTCTCAGATAAAGAGAAATTCTTAAATTTGATACAGGAACACCTGAAGAAGGGCCGAGGGCACTGGCTGAAAATGTTTCGTATACTTGAAAATAAGCGAGGAAAATAATCAAATAATACACCCATACAAGAACTCTTTACATAACTTGCTATAGGCACAAATGGAACACTCATTTCAGAATTTACTCTATCAGCTAGTTGGGCTGCTGCAGCCAGGGAATCCAAGATTAGAGGGGCCCTCAGAAGCCCCTCTAGTCTTGAGCGCACCTGGATAAACAGAACAAAGAAGATTGCTTATTTTCCAGATTTCTGGAGATCCTTTAAACAATTTGAAACCATTAGATATTTGGGACTTCTAATTGGGCAATGGTCTTTTATTTGAAGGTCTTTTTTATATAAGACATGGCTGGGGTAAAACATGCGTAATAAGCTCAGGATCCGATCCTCTTAGGCTAAATCTGACTCTGGTACACATGATATGAAATTGGGTGACTTTTATTGTTAAATAATTTATGAATATGATGACAGTGATTATCTTTTAAGAGCATAATAACTGTCAGTACCATTAGATCCAATGGAATAACTTTAAAGACATCTCTAAAATCATCCATCTATAATATAAAAGTTTCATAGGTGTATTTAGCAGTATATATATTTACCAACCCCTCCGACAGTAGGTGTACACAAGCTAATTTATTAAGCAGAGTTTAACAGGTTTTGAATTCAAAGTTTTTCTTCTCTAGTGGTGGCCCACCAAGGTTAAGAGCCCAATCTGCACTAACTATTTACCCCATACAGCTGGAGGGAGAGTAGTTGGCTTCATTACTTTTCCAAGGGTATTCAGTGCTATGTAAATGCAAACAACTTGTCCAGGATTTTGAAACCTTCAGGTGATGAGTCATTTCCTTCGAATTTATCATTTACACCACACATTTACATTTTTAGAAGTATTATATCTCTATATAGAATTAAATTGAAAGTTTTTTTTTTTTCTATCTTCTACATATCAGCTGCCACATTTGATCAGTTTGTATAACACAACTGTAACCTCTGGTTCAAGAAACTATATATGTTTTGGGCGTTCTTTTTTTATTCCACTTGTATATTTCTCTGTACTGTCATCTACTTTTGTTTCCAACCCAGTTGTCTACCTAACTGCTGTTGCTTTTCTAGTATCTTATTTTGATCTATAGAATACCTTTGGGAAAGTAGCTTTCTGACTCTGTTTTATATATATACTATATATATATCATATAGTATCAATATACTATATATATATATATAGTCAAGACTAATTTGAAATAAGACATAATTATATTATCTTATAATTAAACCTTTAGCAGAATAATTTTGCAATTATAATAAAATACTGTGCATCGTATGTAGTATATATGCATGGTAGCAAAACTTGGTGCTCAAGTATTGCCATTGCTTGATAAAACAAAAAGAAAAAAAAATTCCAGAAATTCAACAGTGAGCTGTGCGAATGTGGCTTTTTATTCAGCTAAAGTCCTTGTACATCTTCCAAATTCAAACGTTATTCCAGGAGCTTCAGGTAGTCTCTACTTCTCCACTACCTCTCGCTCACATAATATATATGTATTAATAATTATACCTACTAACACATTATCTGTGCATTAGTATATGTGTGTGTATATAATGATATTCATATACAATATCTTGTGATGAATGTTATGTCATATTAATATATATATATTATATCAGTATATATATATATATATTACATATATATACACACACACATTATATTGTGCATGGATGTAAATGTGTGATGTATATATGTTATCTTATACAATATTGTGGCATGTATGTATATGTAGTGTGTATACTATGTATATTCATATACAATTCTTGCTTCGCTCCGCACTCGCTCTCACCTCTCATATCACTTAATATATATATATATACAACACACACATTATCTTGTGCATGTATGTGATACTGTGTCGCGTTATTGCTATATTCTATACAATATCTTGTGCCATGCTGTATATGTGCATATATATATTAGTATATTATATATATATATATATATTATATAATCAATACTGTTATCCATTATTGGTTGGTTATGAATATTTGATAAGTATGTGATTTTTCTGCTTCTTTGCACATTGTTGAAATGAGGCAAGTGAAATGCCAGAGATGTAATTTAATTTCTCACTTGGCACTTAGCTTCTTGAGTGGGTAAGAATTATGTTCACGAACTTCCCGACACCTGCTTTGGGCTCAAATAAACCAGTCTGCTCATATGCTATTGATACCATTATTGCTGCCTCTGTTGTTGGCCTCAACTTATTAAATCATACTGCATAATTAAATTCTAAATTTTCAGTAACTCAGTAATATACACTTGTCAGTCCACAGATGTCTATTGCAATAACTAATATAGAAATTTAGAAATATTTTCTAGAAATAGAACATCTATATATTATACTTGTAGTTCTTAATTGTACAACCGTATCACTTTTGGTGTTGCTTATCTGCCGAATTCTTATTTCTTTATGAAGTGACCCACCTCGGATAATAATGGACCTTCGTTTTTAATATAAAGAAAGAAAAAAAGACATTGCAACACAGAAAAAATCATAATAAGAAAGAAAAGAGAGAGTTTAAGATGAGAGAGGGGGTGAGTTAACTTCATCTTTTCATTATGTTTGATTGAACAGATTAATGTTTCGTTCCACACACTTACCCCTTCTATCTTTCCCCAGACTCTCTTTTTTTCTTTCTATTGTTTTTATGTGTAGCATGTCCTTTTCTTCCTTTTTCTTCTTTATATAAAATGAATGGCCATTCATTTAGACTGAGGTGACGACACATCAATAAGAATTGGCGGATAAGCAACACTAGATATAATTAGGCTTTATATTTTTTGGTATTTCAATCTGAGGTCTCCCATTTTAACCGGAGGGTGTTGCAAGATGATAACGGTTGTACAATTAAGGAACACGAGTAATAATATAGACAACGTTATCATCTGTCAACACCTCCGGTTAAAATTGAGACCCTCCAAATGAAAAACAAAAATATAAAGCCTATTATCTATGTTGCTTATCCGCCAAATTCTTAATGAGTGTCGTCACTCAGCTAATAATGGCCATTTTCATTTTTATCATAAAGGAGAAAAGGAAGAAAAAGGACAGCTAAACATAAAAAAAATAAGAAGAAAAAAGAGAGTCTGGGGAAAGATAGAAAGGGTAAGTGTTGTGGAAGCGATAACACTTATCTGTTTCAATCAAACATAATGAAAGATGCAAGTAATCACCCTCTCTCTATCTTTAACCTACTCTCTTCTTTTATTATATTTTTTCTGTGTTGCATGTCTTTTTTCTTTCTTATAATAAAAACAGAATGGTCCATTTTTATCCGAGGTGGTGTTCACTCATAAGTAATAAGAATTCGGCAGATAAGCAACACCAAATGATACGGTTGTACATTAAGGAAAAGTATTAATATATAGATTTCTAGTTCTAACAATATTTCTAAATTCTTATATTAGTTATTGCAATAGACATCTGTGGACTGACACAGTGTATATTACTGGTTACAAAGATTTAGAATTTAATTTATGGCAGTATGATTAATAATTGCGCAACAACAGACGGGCAAGAATAATGGTATCAATAGCAATGAGCAGATTGGTTGTTATTGTAGCCAAGAGCAGGGTTGTCGGGAAGTTGTTGAAACATAATTCTTAACCACTCAAGGAAGCCTGTTTGCAAGGTGAGAAATACATTTACATCTTGGCATTCACTTAGCTCTATTGTCAACCATAGTTTGCAAAGAAGCAGAAATCAATACTTTATGAAATATTTCATATACCAACAATGAGATAACATTGATTATATATATATATATATTATATATATATATATATATATATATATATCAATATCATGCAGCACAAAATATTATATAATATACATATATACGCACAATATACATACATCACAATGAAATGTGTGTGTGTATATATATATATATATTATTCTATATCACATATACATTCATGCAAAGATATTGTAATATGAATATACATATATACACACACATATACAATACTGCAACAGATATAGTATATAATATACATATATACACCCATATACATACATGCAACAATAAATGTGGTGTGCTATATTATATATATATATATATATAATATATATATATAATATATATAGCACATACATCTGCACAGATATTGTATATGAATATACTAATACCACACATATACAATACATGCACAAATAATGTGTATATATATAATATATATAACATATATATATATACTATTCAATAAACTACCTGAGCTCCCTGGAATAACGTTGTGAATGTGGGGAGCGTACAGACGTTTACTGAAAATAAGCCAACTTCGCACAGCTCACTGTGAACTTTTGAATTTTTTTTTCTTTTTGTTTTATCAAGCAATGGCAATACTTGAGCAGCAAGTTTGTTCTACCATCAATATTACCTACATACATGCACAAGATATTTATTGAATTTTTCAAATATTCTGTCTAAAGTTTTAATTATAAGATATATAATTATGTTATTCAAATTAGTTCTTGCTAATATAATATATATATAATAAATAATATATATATTATATACAACAAAAAAAAAAAAATAATAAAAACAGAAGATCCAAAGCTACTTCCAAGTATTCTAGTAATCAAATAAGATACTAGAAAAGCAACAGCAGTTAGTAGACAACTGGGTTGGAAACAAATAATGGACAGTACAGAGAAATTACAAGGTGGATAAAAAAGAACCAGAATTGAACAAGATGTTAACAGGTATGTTTGTCTAGAACTGACATATTGACTGATATTTATAAGGTAAGATAAAAAAAAAAAAACTTCATTTAATTTATTTAAGTATAATTATAAAATGGATGTGTGGGTAATGATTAGATTCGAGGAATAGACAATATGACCTGAGTTCAAATCCTGGACAAGGTTGTTTGCATTTTACATGCACTAATACCCTTGGGAAAGTATGAAGCCAATACTCTCCCTCCAGCTATGGTAATAGTAGGGCAGATTGGGCTCTTAACCTTGTGAGGCACCAATCTAGAAGAAGAAAAACTTTTGATTCAAACGTTAAACTCTGCTTAATAAACCTTAGAGCTGTGTCACATCTACATGGCGGAGGGGTTGGTAAAATATTAATCTCTCAAATACACTATGAACATTTTTATATTATAAGATGATAGATTTTAGAGATGTCTTTAAAAGTTAATCCATTCGGATCACTGGAGACAGTATAGCTATATTATATACATAACTTATTTTAACATAACACAGTCACCCAATTTCATATAGTGTTACCAGAGTTTCAGATTTGAGCCAATATACAAAAGAGCAGATCCGAATCCATACGGACTTATTACGCATAGTTTTACCCCCACCATGTACTATATAAAAACAGAGAACACTTCAATTTAAAAGACCTATGCTCAATTAGAAGGTCCAAAATAGTCTACATGGTTTTTCACATTAGTTAATAAGGATCTCCATTAAATCTGAAATAAAAAATTGTTCTTATACAGGTTGAAACTAGAGGTCTTCTGAGGGCCCTCTAATCTTGAAATAAGGCTGCAGCCCATACTAGCTGATGGTAAATCTGACAATAAGAGATGTTTCCATCTTTCGTGGCCTCATAGCAAAATTATGGATAGGTTTGTTTTATTATTTGGATTATTGTCCTCATCTTATTGTCATATATACAACATTTCAAGCAGTGCCCCGGGCCTTCTTCAGGATATATAGAAATATATAATACTTTGATTTGAGTACCTCTTGGTTGAAATCTGGGAGCTACATGTCATAATTGCGAGCCTTCCATCGAACTTCAAACTGAACCCTTTATTCAATACACAAGGTTCACATTTTGTAACCAGGATTGGGTACAAGTGTTGAAAAAGGCTAAATGAAACATAATTTAAAGTAAATTTTCTTTTTTTTAACACCCCTAGGTTATATCGCCCCATGGCAGGCATTGAACCTGCACCTATAGATGATGCCCACTTAAAACTGTTAATCTATTGCGCATATGTCCAACGGTACATCATGGCACAACATTTGCCTGAACATATGTGTATATAACATCAAAGATGAGATAAAAAGTCTGAATATATCCAAGTAATCCAAATTTTCAAGCCTCACTCTAAAAATTCAGTTTTTGTTTTAACTTTAATTCTGTCTTCAAAAGAGAGTCGATAAACTGCATTGAAACTTTGCAAATCACCACAGTCCTGATCTTTTACTAAACCATAAAAAAAGTAATAGAGCGGGTAGAAATTTCTATTGTATTGAGACCCCCATCATACAAGCAATATTCCCATTAATACAACATGGATACATAGAAATTATATAAGTATCCATCATATTTACAAGTAGAAGTTGTTGCCTGCTGCAATTTATTTACAGTATATTACAGTAGAGACAAGACATTCAAGGACATGATCAAGTTCACATAAC
>CM042143.1:84092529-84259472 GCA_023376005.1 Doryteuthis pealeii | reverse complement strand
AAAAAAAAAAAAAAAAAAAAAAAAAAAAAAAAAAAAAAAAAAAAAAAAAAAAAAAAAAAAAAAAAAAAAAAAAAGTAATAAAAAAAAAAAAAAAAAAAAAAAAAAAAAAAAGATAAAAAAAAAAAAAAAAAAAAAAAAAACAAAAAAAAAAAAAAAAAAAAAAAAAAAAAAATAAAAAAAAAAAAAAAAAAAAAAAAAAAAAAAAAAAAAAAAAAAAAAAAAAAAAAAAAAAAAAAAAAAAAAAAAAAAAAAAAAAAAAAAAAAAAAAAGAAACGGGGATAGACTCCCTTGCTGGACTGGCTGAATACCGACTTTACGGCCGCCCCGTCGACTTTAATTTTCTACTTTAGTATATAGTTCTGCGTATAACAGATTTTTATTAACTATCTATTCATTTGTTTTGGATTGTTTGTATAATGCATATAACCCTATGAGGTTATTTAATGCCAAAACCAAAAAAACTGTCAGAACATGAAACAAAGTTGGTACCTCAAGTTTCAATTTTCTGGCTATTCTTTTGATAGATGTTCATTTATACTCCGATTCCCAATTTCTGTATATTAATTACTTAACTCTTCAAGAGATAAAATGTCATCACATCAGTATTTCTCAAACGGTTCCCTCATATCATTTGCGTATGAAATATTTCTTTTCCTGATCTTTGGAATGGAAAATCCAAGAGCAAAGAGACAAATAAGACACAAGCAGAATGCCTAGCAATGCTCGAGTAGTCGCTTCTAGTAATTCATAAATTAAGTAATATTTTCAAAACAATTATTTAAACAGTAGTGAGAAAAAACCGATACGCAATCATAAACCACCATACCAGATAGAGAGAATGACAGAGGAACAAGGCAAAATTCATTTTTTTCGCTTAGTTTAGAATTATATAAGAATTTAAAAGGAACCATGAATAACCAAATCTACCCAACAGGTAAAGACCACATGCCAGCAACATGTCTTATACTAATTTAGTTTGCATATATATATACTATTAGTCATAATAATATAAGCAAAGCAAGTTCTCTGCATCGTTCTTCCTGATAGTTCCTGATAATGATGATTGATAGGTGAAGGTCAGCACCTGCCAGAAATTTTATGATAAACCAGAATAAGCTTAAGAGCTCAAATAAGTAAGTCATTTTTTTTAAAGAACAAAAAAACTGGAAACAAATAATTCGCAAAGAGAGCATAAAGGACAGGAAAATCGTGAATTTATGATTAGAAGAGCAATAAAACTAATATCATATGAAACGTTCAAGTTACTATATTACAACAAGAATGACTTTATCAGGTCAAGCTGTTATCACATTCACAGCGTTCAGTAAAATTAATAGAAGTACACAATTACACAAAGCAATATAGCTTTTTTTTGGTATTTCTTTATTTTACATCAGAGTATTATACAAAACAAACAAAAAAAAAAACCCCAGCTCAAAATAACATGAGACAATATTTTTCAAACATACAAACAAATGCCTTAACAAAGCATTATATAGAAAAATGGTAAAGAAAATAGTTAAGTTAAATGTACAACTAAATTCCATAGAATATTAAAGGAAATAAAAAAGAACAAATGAAGAATTACATTTCAACATGGATCTTTTTGAATATTTTTTCATGAATATATTTTCAGTTTTATAAATTTCTCCATGGAAGATGATTCATTGTCTGTCAAAGTACAATAAAAAAAACCTAAAAAGAACTCGAGCGTCATTTATAGCTGACAGTCTTCAATTTGCATTATATTGTGTTATTATTAAACATATAACACACAAACTGCACCAGAGAAGACAAGAAGAAGAAGTCTATGAGATGCTTCCTTGAAGACAATTTTAATATGAACAGATTTAAAATGAATGATTTTTAAATTAAGAAAACTGCATGTGTAAGAATGTTTTGGGATATAATTCAAGAAATCTTTCTATCTTAATTGTTCTGTTTTTTGTATCTATATATATAAAACTAGCAGAAAAAATATGTGCCTTCTGGTGCAAAGTATTTAAGTTTTACTGTAACAAATACTCAAATCAAATTAGAAAGATCCAACAAAATAACATAAGTGAATGGAATAATAAAATACTAACAATTATTTTCAATGTTATCTAATGATTCTATATAAGATATATATAGGATTGCTCGTTTAAAGTTTTTGAAAATAATGAATAGTAGAAATCAGTTAACAAGCAAATCAATATACTTTACTAAACCAAGTTTTGTAAAATTCATTATGCACAATTATTAAGTTCCTGCTCTATGGCAAGATATTCAGACAGCATTCCAATGTTTACACTGAGCTGATGAATTTTTGAAGTCTTTAGTTGGTATCGGCCAACCAACTGGTGTGTTCCATGCAGTAGGTGTCCCATCAGGAGAATACGGGCTGATGAGTTTGCTTTTTATTTACCAACAATACCCAGATGTCTTTGCTTCTTTTTTGTTGATTCTTGTCTTTGTTAATAATCATTATTTAACAATAATTGTTTGAGTATTTATTTGAAATATTTTTTAGTTTTTCAAATATTTTCAGAATTAATAAAATCTAAGTAAGAAAATAAGTATTTATAAATCACTCTCTAGTACTATTAGTACTCTTTTTTTAATCTTCGATTGTTATCATCTTTCAACACCTTTGGTTAAAAATGAGACTGCCAAATTGTCAAGACAAAATGCAAAAATGTAAATCCTGTTATTTGGTGTCACTATCTGCCAATTCTTATGTCTTATGAGTGTCATCACCTCAGCTAATAAATGGACCTTTCCTTTTTATTATAAAGAAATAAATTTTAATTTCTTGCATTAAAAGGACATGCTACACCAGGAAAAAATGAAGAAAGAGGAGTAAGGGGAAAATATAGAGAGAGGAGGTGAGCAACGTGGAAGCACAATAATGCTTGAATCGATTCAATCAAACATAATGGAAAGAAGAAGAAAGAAAGAAAGAAAAGAGTAAGAGAGAGTTAAATTCAAGATCATACTATACTTTTTACTATTGAACTATTTTGTCAATATCTCTTAAGCACAAACATATCAAAACATTGAATAAAAATTAATATATCATAGCTGTGTATATCTACAGGACCTGCTAGTCAAGTAACTAATACACCAATGGAGAATTGCTGCAGGCAGAGTTGTATTCTTGGGATACTGGTCCATTTTAATTTCTGGTGTTAAAAACATCTCTGAGTGCCATCAAAGTTGCCAGTGCAACTCATTAATAATGACTTGTCAAAGTGTAACCTTAGCAAAGACATTGAGCAGCCTGAAGTTGCTTAAACAGAGTATTTTGGTTATAATCGTGGGATGAGTGCACCTCTTCTCAAAGTGGGCTTTCATGGAAGCTCTGGATATGAGACTCTTCTTAGAAGATATCAGTGGGGGAAATAAATGTTTCATCTTTGGTGGGAAGATAGTAACAATAGCATTTAGTAGAAGACTTTCATCAGATCTTGCAATGATTTCCAAGGGACCAAAAAACGGACTCAATCATAAGAAAGCTGCTTAAAATAATCACATTTGGTAAATCAGTCAGAAAGCTCAAAGACAAACAACAATATGAAGAAACTTATCTTTGCCAAAGATCACCATTCAGCTGTTTTTGCTAAAGGTTATTGAATTTGCTAAGTGGTTTTTGGCGTTGTTCTCAATGGTGACATATCAATGAGTGAGATCTATAACTCTATAGCATTGTACAATTGCATGACCTCCAATGAACTGATTGGTTGGTTGTTTATACAGCATATCAAACCCTTTTTGGTCATAATGCCGAATCAAGGCATTTAGATAAACGAAGAAGCAGCGTTGCTTACAGTACCTGCTGTTGCTTAAGTGGTTAACCAATTTAATGTTATTTGAACAGGCTCATCTCATAACTGCTTAACTTAGTGATCTTAGCCTAAAAAATTTAAATGTCTTGTCCTATAATCCCAATGATTGTGGTGTAGAAAAGTGAAACTTGACCCTCAGCTGTGTACAGGATCATGAACAAATCCTCTACAATTACATGGAGGTAAAACTATACAGCCTTTTAATCCCAAAGACTGTGAACTAAATCCCTGTGAACTTTAATTACACCAGAGTTGGGCACTTGGTGTCGCTACTCCAAGTACTCCTGTGAAAAAGGAGCACCAATCATGCTTTTTAGCATTTGGTTTATTGGTTGTTTTGTTTTTCGGGATATCAACCCTTTTCAGGTCATTTAATGCGAATCAAGTCACGTTGATAGACAAGGATCCAGTTTTTGCTTACAAGTAGCCTTGCTGTTTCTATAATAGTCACCCAATTTAAGTATTGAATAGGCTCATTGCTGCATGATTCAGTGCTTAGTGAAAGCAGTTGCTTTCAGCTGACTTGACCACAACTTCTTGCAATTTGTAGGTACATGTTTTTTTGTGCAATAGATACAAGGTTGGTTGTTGACATCTGATTGAATTGACAAGTTCTGGACAGATTGGATTGCTGGAGGCATGTTTCATTTAGGAAGAATTTGAAGTTATCTCAATGACATTCCATTTGATTTCAAAAGGTTGCACTTTCTAATTGGGATTATGTTTATAATGTCATCAACAAAACTCAAGCAGGGGCAAACACACTGAAAGTGGACCAAGATACAATTGTAGGATTTCTGCTTTTACATGTCCTAATCTATACAGGTGTTGTCATAAAAGTATCGAGATAGAAACTGTATTTACAAAGATAAGAAATGACAATGAATGGAACATTCAATTTTTTTTCGAAATACAAGGTTTGTCATAAAAAGTGCGATTTGAATCTGTATTTACCAAGAGGTAGAAATGACAACGAATGGAAACGTTTAAATTTTTTTCAGAATACAAGGTGTGTTAAAAAGTACAAAAATCTTGATATTTTTTTCGACACACCTTGATATATTACCAGCTCCCTTCAATGAGAGGATGTGAACAAGGTCAATTTCTAAGCAGAAGTTTAACAGTTAGAATTCAAGTGTTTTCTTGTCTCCCTTGAGCTTAGGTCGCACTAACCAATCTTGAGAAACCTCTATTTTACCCATAGACTGGAAGGAGAATATTGGATTCATACCCTCTAAGGGTATAAGGCTGTGTGAAATATAAACAAACCGCCAGGATTAGTTGAACCTGTGGCCCTGTCTGTTGTCCATTTCCAATGACAGAAACCATTACATCCGAGCCTCATATTATGTCTAAATATATGTCAATACCTCACAAGGTTAATCACCAAATAATCTCTCACATTAAAAGAAAGAGTATCAACATATTCTTTATGGTGTTAATATCATCACTTGCCATTATAAATCTAAGAAGAGTATATGATAAACTTATTTCCGTTCTGAAAAAAACCCAAAGCTCCCATACCCTTTTTTCTTTAAAAAATTACATAATAAACCATTCTCAGACTTAATAAAAACATGCTTTATCTATACTTATCTAAAATAGAGTTTAGTGTGTATGTATGTACTGTCTGGATGAAACGCAATAAAATAATTTAATGGCTAAATAAATACATTCACACAATTAAATATCACTGGTTCTTGCTCTTTGTACAAAAATTATGAAGATTGAGATTTATGATATCGAAGATATTTAAAAATTGAAATATACATAGAAATAAGCATTGAAATCTACTTAAAAAATGTCCAGCATTTGATAATCTCAAAAGTCAAACACATCATAACATCCTGTTTTCTTTGCTCCCCCACCTAGGTATAATGATGGTAGTACTTCTAGTTTTAGGCAAAGATTAGTGTGCATATGTCGTGAAATATGTACTGCAGTTATGTTATGTCTGTTTTTTTTGTCTGTGCCAATGCCAGTAACTTCTGCTAGTGTATATATATAATAAAAAAAATAAGGGAAATAAAAAGTGTGTGTTTTTTTTCCATGAATAATTTTGTATCCTTTTTTCCTCGAGATAGACTAATTTATCATTAGGAAAAAAAACAACACTTTTTATTTTCCTTATTTTTTTTTTATTATATATAAACACTAGCAGAAGTTACTGGCATTGCACAAGACAAAAAAAAAACAGAATAACATTAACTGCAGTACATATGCACAGACATATGCACACTAATCTTTCCTTGAAAACTAGAAGTAGCTACCCATCAAACCTAGGTTGTGGGGAGCAAAGAAAACATGATGTATTGATGTGTTTACTTTTGAGATTTACAAATGCTGGACATTTTTAAAGTAGAATTTCAATGCTATTTCTATGTATATTTCAATTTTTAAATATCTTCGAATATAAATAAATCTTCATAATTTTTGTACAAAGAGCAAGAACCAGTGATATTTAAGTGTATATATATTTACTTAGCATTAATTATTTTATTTTGCAGTTTCTCCAGACATACATACATACACACTAACTGCTTTTTATATATGTATAGATAAGCATTTTTTATTAAGTCTGAGAATGGTTATTATGTAATTTTATAAAGAAAAAAGGGCTATGGGAGCTTTTGGTTTTTTCCAAGAAGGAAATAGTTTATCATTACTCTTTCTTAGATTATAATGGCAGTGATTGATATTAATCACCATAAGAGAATATGTTGATATTCTTTCTTTTAATGTGGAGAGATTATTTGGTGATTAACTTGTGAGGTAGTGACATATAATTAGACATATATGGAGGCTCGTGATGTAATGGTTTCTGTCATTGGAAATGGACACGACAGGGCAAGTTCAAATCCTGGACAGGTTGTTTATATTTCACACAGCACTTATACCCTTAGGAAGGGTATGAATCCAACTATTCTCCTTCCAGCTATGGGTAAAATAGTAGGTTCTTCAGACTTGGTTAGGCGACCAGTCAAGGAGAAAGAAAACACTGAATTCAAGCTTGTTAAACTCTGCTTAAGAAATTGACCTTGTGTCACATCCTGCTCATGAGAGGGAGTTGGTAAATATATACAAGGTGTGTCAAAAAAATATCAAGATTTTTTGTACTTTTTAACACACCTTGTATTCTGAAAAAAATTAACGTTCCATTCGTTGTTCATTTCTATCTTGGTAAATACAGCTTCAAACTCGGCACTTTTATGACAAACCTTGTATTCTGAAAAAAATGAATGTTCCATTCATTGTTCATTTCTATCTTTGTAAATACAGTTTCTATCTCGATACTTTTATGACACACCTTGTATAATTAGCCATGTAAAAGCAGAAATCCTACAATTGTAATCTGTCCACTTTCAGTGTGTTTGCCCCTGCTGAGTTTTGTTGATGGACATTATAAAACATATCCCAATTGAGAAGTGCAACCTTTTGAAATCAAATGGAATGTCATTGAGAATAACTTCAATTCTTCTTTAAATGAACACATCCTTCCCAGCATCCCAATCTGTCAGTATTGTCAATTCAATCAGATTTCAACAACCAACCTTGTACTATTGCACAAAAAAACATGGTACCTACAAATTGCTAAGATTGTGGTCAAGTCATGCTGAAAGCACTGCTTTCTACTTAATCACTGAATTCATGCAGCAATGAGCCTATTCAATACTTAATTGGGTGACTATTTAAGCAACAGCAGGTACTGTAAGCAAACTGGATCCTTTGTCTATCAACAGACTTGATCAGCATTAAATGACCTGAAAAGGGTTGATATGCCGCAAAACAAAAACCAATAAACCAAATTGCTAAGAAGCATGATTGGTGCTCCCTTTTTCAACAGGAGTACTTGGAGTAGCACACCAAGTGGCCCACTCTGTTAATAATTCACAGGGATAATTCACAGCTTTGGATTAACAGGCTTGTATATTTTTACCTCACCATGTAATTGTAGAAGGATTTGTTCATTGATCCTGTTAACAGCCTGATTGAGTCAAGTTTCACTTTTCTTACACACAATCATTGGGGATTATAGGAAAGACATTAATTTTTAGGTAGATCACTAAAGTTAAGCAGTTATGAGATGAGCCTGTTCAATACTTAATTGGTTAACCACTTAAGCAACAGCAGGTACTGTAAGCAACCTGGCTTCTTCGTTTATCTAAATGACTTGATTCGGCATTAAATGACCCAAAAAGGGTTGATATGCTGTAAAACAACCAACCAACCAGTTCATTTTGAGGTCATCAATTGACAATGCTATAGAGTTATAGATCTCACCCATTGATATGTCACCATTAGAATCAAACGCCAAAACCATTCCTTTACCAAATTCCAATAACCTTTTAGCAAAACAGCTGAATGGTGATCTTTGCAAAGATAAGTTCTCATATTTGTTTGCTCTTTGAGCTTTCTGACATGATTTTACAAATGTGATTATTTTTAAGCAGCTTCTATGATTTGATCCGCTTTTTGTCCCCTTTGGAATCATTGCAAGGATCTGATGAAAGTCTTCTACTAAATCTATTGTTACTATCTTCCCCACCAAAATGAAACATTTATTCCCCCCCTGATATCTCTAAGAAGAGTCTCATATCCAGAGCCTCAAAAGCAACTTTGAGATAGAGTGCACTCATCCCAGATTATAACCCAAAACTCTTTTAGCATTTCAGCTGCTCAGATGTCTTTGCTAATGTTACACTTTGACAAGTCATTATTAATGATTTGCACTGGCAACTTGAATGCACTCAGAGATGTTTTAACACCAGAAATTAAAATGGAACAGTATCCAAGATACAACTCTGCCGCAGCAATTCTCCATTGTGTATTATTACTTTGACTAGCAGGACCTGTAGATATACCACAGTATGATAATTAATATTCCAATGTTTGATATGTTTGCTTAAGAGATATTACAAAAATAGTTCAATATGTAAAAAGTATAATGATCTTGATTTAACTCTCTCTTACTCTTTTCTTTTCTTTCTTTCTTTTCTTCTTTCCATTATGTTTGATTGAAACAGATTAGCATTATTGCTTCCACGTGCTCACCTCCTCTCTCTATATTTTCCCCTACTCTCTTTCTTTCATTTTTTCTGTGTAGCATGTCCTTTTTAATCAAGAAATTAAAATTTATTTCTTTATAATAAAAACGGAATGGTCCATTATTTAGCTGAGTGATGACACTCATAAGACATAAGAATTTGGCAGATAAGTGACACCAGATAATCAGGATTTACATTTTTGCATTTTGTCTTGGACAATTTGGACAGTCTCATTTTAACCAGAAGGTGTTGAAAGATGATAACAATCGGAAGATTAAAAAAACAGAGTACTAATATATAGAGATTGTATTATTAAATCTTATTTTTCTATTTACTTAGATTTTATTTAATTCTGAAAATATTTGAAAAACTAAAAAATATTTCAAATAAATCACTCAAAAATTATTTGTTAAATAAATGGATTATTAAACAAAAAAAAAACAAAAACAGCAAGACATACTGGGTATTGTTGGAGAAGTAAAAACAAACTCATCAGCAGTATTCTCCTATGGACACCTATGCATGGACACACCAGTGTTGGCCAACCAATAAAAACTCAAATTCATCAGCTCAGTGTAAACATTGGATGCTGTCTAGAATACTTGCCAAGAGCAGGAACTAATAATTTGACTTAACAAACTGGTTTAGTAAATAATTATTTGCTGTTACTGGTTTCTACTATCATGTTATTTTCAAACATATTAAAAGCAATCCTATATATAATTCTATATAGAAATCAATTAGAATAACATTGAAATAATTGTAATATTTTTATATTCATTCTTATTTAGTTTTGTTGATCTTTCTAATTTGATTTGATATTTTTGTTACAGTAAAACTTAAATACTTGCACCCAGAAAGGCACATATTTTGCTAGTTTATATAATAGATACAAAAAACAGAACAATTAAGATAAAAGATTTCTTGAATATATCCTAAAACATTTTACACATGCAGTTTTTCTAATTTAAAAATCATTCATTTAAATCTGTTCTATATTAAAATTGTCTTCAAAGGAATGCCATGTCTCATAGATTCTTCTTCTTCTTCTCTTGTGCATGTTGTTGTTGTTATATGGTTTTATAATAAACAATATAATGCAATATGACTGTCAGCTATAAATACGCTCAAGAGTTACTTTTTAGGTTTTTTTTATGTACTTTGACAGACAATGAAAATCTTCCATGGAGGAAATTATAAAACTGAAAATATATTCATAAAAAAAATCAAAAGATCCATTTGAAAAGTATTTCTTCATTTGTCTTTTTATTTCCATTAATATTCTATGGAATTTATGTACATTAACCTTAACTATTTTCTTACCACATTTTTCTATATAATGCTTTGTAATGCTATTGTATTGTATGTTTGAAAAAATGTCTCATGTTATTTTGAGCTGGGGTTTTTTTTTGTTTTGTTTTGTTATAATACTCTATGTAAAAAAAGAAAACAAAAAAAAAGCTATATTGCTTTGTGTAATTGTGTACTTCTATTAATTTACTGACCTGTGAATGTGATAACAGCTGACCTGAAGCATTCTTTGTTGGAATAGTTAGTAACTTTGAACGTTCATATGAAATAGTTTTATTCTCTCTAAATCATAAACACATTTTTCCTGTCCTTTATCCTCTTGCAGATTATTTTTTCCATTTTTTTGTTCTTTAAAAAAAATGGACTAATTATCTGAGTCTTAAGTTATTCTGGTTTGACATAAAAATTTCTGGCAGGTGCCTGACCTTCACCTAATCATCATCATTATCAGGACTATCAAGGAAGAACAGGCAGAGACTTGCTTGCTTATATATATATATATATATATATATATATGCAGCAACTAATTATATAAGACATGTTCTGGCCATGTGTCTTTACCTTTGGGTAAGATTTGGTTATTCAATGTTATCCTTTTTAAATTTTATAATTCTAAACTAAGCAGAAAAAATAATTTTGCCCTTTTTCTCTGTCGTTCTCTACTATCTTGTATGTGTTATGATTGCTTATCTGTTTTTCTCACTACTGTTTAAATATTTTTGAAATATACTTTAATTTATGAATTACTAGAAGCGACTACTCAGCATTGCTTAGGCATTTCTGCTTGTGTCTTTTATTTGTCTCTTTTGCTCTTGGATTTTTCATTCCAATCAGAAAGAAATATTTCAACGCAAATTATATGAGGGAACCGTTTGAGAATACTGATGTGGATGACATTTTATCCTTCTTGAGAGTTAAGTAATAAATATATAAAAATTGGGAATCAAATATAAAATACATCTACAAAAATTAAACCAGAAAAGGAAACTTGAGTACCAACTTTTGTTTCATGTTCTGACAGTTTTTTTTGTTTTGGTATTAAATAACCCATAGGGTTATTATGCCATTATACAAACCAATCCAAAACAAATGAAATGAAGTTAATAAAAATTCTTTATACCAGAACTATATATAAGTAAAAAGTAAAGTCGACGGGGCGGCCTAAAGTCGGTATCAGCCAGTCAGCAAGGGAGTCTATCCCCTTTTCAATAGCGCTAGACCAAGGAGATTGTTTTAGCATCTGAGGTGGAGCGCCACACCTACCATCAGCTCCTTACTTTACTGCACAAATCCCTGTGCTACTCATACGCTGAGTTGGCGAGGACCGGTATCGAACTAGGAACCTTGTGGTTTCTAGCCGAACGCTCTAACGACTGAGAACTCAAAATATATGACTTGTTTTGGCATTAAATGACCCAAAAAGGGTTGATATGCCGTAAAACAAACAAACTTTTGCTCTTCTCTCTTACAGACATCAACAATAAAAAGGAGTGTCTTCCATACCAAATATCTTGTAGAACAGGTGATAAGAAATTCCATTT
Organism: Doryteuthis pealeii; assembly: GCA_023376005.1. Lineage (NCBI taxonomy): Eukaryota > Metazoa > Mollusca > Cephalopoda > Myopsida > Loliginidae > Doryteuthis > Doryteuthis pealeii. The sequence continues at coordinate 84,247,748 of CM042143.1, read as the reverse complement.
TTGCTAATTCATGCCTGGTAATGAAAAAAAAAATCTCTTAAGTGGAAAAACTAACAAAAAAGGCAACCCAGCAGTAAAACCATTTAGTCATAAGATTCTTTTGTTATTGGCTTTGTATGCTTTCTTTTTTTTAAAAAAAGCTGAAAAAACATTTCAATGGAAATCCAACTCAGAACACTTAACAAAAAAAAAACCTTCCTTTATACATATAATTACTTCTTTAAAATCCGTAACAAAAATGATATATGTTACTTTTATGAACCGCATTTTATGTTTATGATTAGAATTGTTGCTCACTAACACTTTCCCATCCTTATACTTTATATATAATTTCTTGTAATTTCAGTGTTTCTTTTCATTTCTATTGATAATGTTAACCTATTTTGCTCTCTCTCTCTCTCTCTCTCTCTCTCTCTCTCTTCTCTCTCTATCTATCTATCTATCTCTATCTATCTATCTATCTGATGTACTCTGATTGAACCAACAACTAGTTTGGTATTATTCAGGATAATTTTTATATGTGACATTCTTGATTTTGTGTGAAATAATGATGACTAGCAGGACATGTGGATATACCACAGTATGATAATTTAATTATTACATTTGATATGTTTACTTAAGAGCTATAGCCAAATAGTTCAATATGTAAAAAAAAGTATAATAATCTTGATTTAACTCTCTCTCACTCTTTTTTTCCTTCTTTTTATCATGTTCAATTGAAACAGATTAGCATTATCGTTTCCATGTGCTCACCCCCTCTCTATCTTTCCCCATCTCTCTATCTTTTTTTCTTATTATATTTTTTTCTGTGGAGCATGTATTTTTTCTTTCCTTTCTTTCTTTGTAATAAAAACGGAATAGTTCATTATTTAACTGAGGTGACACTTATAAGAAATAAGAATTAGGTGGATAAGCAACAACAGATAATTAGGATTTACATTTTTGCATTTCATCTTGGACAGTTTAGACTGGCTCATATTTAACCAGAGGGTGTTGAAAGATGATAATAGTTGTACTTTTAAGGAACACAAGTATTGATATATAGATAACCAGGATACATTTTATATTTATGGTGGTGTGACTAGCAGTTATTGTCATAGGAAACAAATGCAGTGATCTGACATCAAATTCTATACAAAACTGTTTGTATTTCACTTGATGCTAATGCTCTTAGGAAAGGCATGAATCCATCTCTTCTCTCACTAGCTATGTGTAAATAAGAGGATTGACATGGGCTCTTCTGCCTTGATATGAATTGTGGAGTAAACAGACTACCTCCACAACATGGACTAGTCTGAGGACTATTTAGTGGTGAGCTCTCTGTTCTGGGAGAGCAACTCACAACTAACTGTCATTTACCTTAGTCAGCATATTCAACCATGTACCATATTTCTTCTCAGAAATAAAATGTCTTGTTTCTCTATATGTGTGTCAACCTTCCTTTATTCCATGACACAACAGTATGGCAACCAGTCTAGGAGAATGGAAATTCTGAATTCAAACCAGTTGTAACTCCACTTGAAAAACTGACCTTGTCTTACATTCTGACTTTGGTCGAGGAATTTGCTAAATACATACTCACAATATTTTATATAGATACATGCAGACCTTGTGTAAAAAGGTTTTTATAATGGTTGCTAATGCATACATACACAATTCAAAATTTATGAAGGCTGCTTATTGAGAGATTACATTTTGTGTAGATAATACGAGGATTTCTAAAAATATCCTTGGATGAGAATAATTTTATCTATCTCTTGTTTAGATCTAAATGTGACAAAAACAAAAAAAAAAGAATATCTGTATAGATCAAAAGAGCAAAGAATTTTATGGCCAAAAAATATTTTAATTGGGGAAATGATTTCAAAATAATGTATATTTACTAACTCCTCTGCATGAGCAGGATGTGACACAAGGTCAATTTCTTAAGTGGAGTTTAACAGGTTTAAATTCTGAGTTTTTCTTCAAGAATAGTTGCCTAACTAAGGTTAAAGAGCCCAGTATGCCCTACTATTTACTCATAGCTGGAGGGAGAATAGTTGGATTCATACCTTTCCCAAGGGTATTAGTGCTATGTGAAATGCAAACAGCCTCATCCAGGATTTGAACTTGTCTCATCGTATCCATTTCCAACAACAGTAACCATTACACCACACGCCTCGAAATAATATATATCTATGTATAAGTAGGTTTGAGTATATTATTGCTTTGTAAAAGTTTCAAGTATTTTAACAAATCTTCTTTATATGAATTCAAAACATCATTATTCAGTAATCAAAGTATATTTTGGTTGACCTTATGCCAACAATTCAGCTCAGTTGTATGTTTCATTTTAATAGGATTCTAATTTTGATTCATTAGTTTTGGTTTGATTGGTTTCTTTAATGGCAACTCAACCTTCATAGGTTATCTAGTGTCAAAGACATCTTTGTAGAACAACAATAGTAATGGTACTATTTAACCCCTAACTGGGGGGATGAAAGAATTCATACCTTTCCCAAGGGTATTAGTCCAGAAGTGAACATAATAGTTTGAATTCACTTACTTCAATGCTGCAGTCCAGCCCATTAGCCACTGCGCTATGAGAACTCCCCTAGTTTTTATTCAGTGAATGTTTTGATATCTTTAAATTCTTAAAACCACTGACCAGAAAACAAGTATTGTCTGGAGTAAAACAAATGCAAGTCTGAGTGTAATAGGTCTAGAGAATATGCTGTGAAAGAAATCTTCCATCCCTACTCCTTCATCATTTACTGTATCTCATTTTCAGCATAAGAAGTTGCAGCAAAAGCATCATCCTATTACTACACTTGACTAATTATATCTTATTCTTCTTGTTTTATCCTAATCTTTTTTGTTTTAATTTTTTTTTTTTTTAGATAAAATAAAATTTATCGATATTTTTATATAGCAGTAAGTCTTAATCTACTTAATATGTAAACCTCACTTCAGCATGTAAACCCGCCGAACGGGGTGGGGGTCCAGTGGCTCCAGCCCTGGATCTTTACAAGTTAATAGCATCGATCCCAGGGGGCTATCCCCCCAGGCAATACCTGCCCCCTTGACTTAAAGGGGCAGGGCTGGGTTTATTGCCCAGCGCCTGAGGTGCTCCCCTTGTGGGGGAATGCCGAAGGGATCGACGCAACTTTTGTTCTTTCCCACCCATGAGCTTCGGCTTGTGGGTGAGCCCACGTTAAAACGAGGCCTTGTGCCCAGCCCATACAAGTGGGGTATGAGGCAAATACCTGTAAACCTCACTTCTAAAGAGTTGTATGCATCTTGTATTTTACAGACTTGTCACTAATATATATAGATGATTACTAGGCTGAGTCAAAAGTTTTGCAATATTTTAGTAACATGAAGAATTACAAATGCTTAATTGCCAAGGTTCTTGCAGCTTGAGTGAAATTTCTTCAACCATCTGGTTACTGTACTGTGATCAACTGTGCATTCAGCTTTTGCACAACAACAAATGTTTTTGGTTGCTTCCGCATCATTATGGCCCAGTTTAAACTTGTAAAGCATAAGTTTCCAATTTTAGACTATGCTGCATATTCATCTTTGCGGCTTTCAAATCACACACACAGTGAAGAAATGAACAATGTGTTAGTACATTGACACCACCTAGTTATGGGTTAAATTGTACCACTACTGTTCTTCTACAAGAATGGCTTTGGCATTAAATAACCCACTGTTTTGTCTGGATTATCAAATAACAGCAATCCAAAATCCAGAAGAAAGATTAACATAGGTTTATTATCTTTGGTACAGAAGATATAATAAAATAGTATCCAACATGCAGTGTTTTCACAACAATAATTAATTCTCTGTAGCAACTAGCTACTACTCAAACTCAATTACTCAACTGTGTAGTTTGTATTATTCATGTGATTCGTTGGATGAGTCCAACTTCTTGTAGGAGAAAATATCTTCCCTTAACCCACAAATGTTGATATGCCATTAAACAAACAAGCCAAACTAAACCAAAAAAAAATGTTGTTTTTTTTCCAGTTGACTGTAAACTTTATGATAAGTTCTCTTCTTCTTCTTGAATGCAACATTTCTCTATAGGTCATATGAACATTGTTCAGCCATTAATACTTACTGGCCTATTAACATTTTGCCATCCCGGACTCCTGCCCTAATTCATACTCTGTTTTTCTTTGACAGTGTTAGGCATAAATCAGGCCAAACTTAGATATTTACTGCATATTTACCTTTCTGTGTTTCTCGCTTTTTATCAGCAAATACATGTAGATATTTTACAATGCAATAACCCCCCGCTTTTTATCCACAAATCAATTTAGATATTTTACAACCCTGCATGTTTAAAATAAAAAAAAATTTTTATGAATTTGTACAAATTTCAATGGAATTTTTACAAAACTCAATGCCCCTCCCCCCAATATGACAACATAAATAAATATAAACCTGTTTATGAATATAATATAAGCCAATCTTGGGGGGAATTTTTCTAACTTGTGTTTTGTACACAGTTCTCACAAATTTATGTACTATAAAAAAATTAATATATATATATATATATATATATATAATATATATATATATATATATTTCTCATGAGAAATACAACTCAGAAAATATATAATTTTTGCCAGAATTACGCCTGACACTGGCAAGGAAAGACATAGCGTAAATTAGGGCAGGAGTCCAGGACAACAAAATGTAGACAGAGCCATACGTAGACTTTTCAATATTACCCATTTTTCTTTCAAAACTCTCAACTCTATCCCCCAAATACTGCTAATGCACTAAAAAAAACAAACCCTTCTTGTTTTTGCAATCTGTTTTGTTTACTAACGATGTGGGAGTTATAATAAGAATTAAGAGGAATAAGATGAAAGAAATATTGTTTTCTTTACCATTTTTACCTTCCACTGCTTCTTCTTCTTCTTCTTCTTCTTCTTCTTGATGATGATGATAATAATGATATTTGAGGAGAATACAGAAGATAAACAAAGTGATTATCTTTCTCTTAGCATATTCCCATTTCAGGTTGAGGTTTTAAGCTAGGATAAACATTGACTACCAGCTGAAAATCTCTCTCTCTCTCTCTCTCTCTCTCTCTCTCTCTCTCTCTCATATAAAGAGGGAGAGGGGGTTATTATGTAATGGCTGTCTGACAAAACTGGACTCATTTGTTGTGTTACCAGTCAAAACAAATTTATAATAGCCAAATGACAGTTTGTTAAGTTTTTCTTTCTTATCGAAAGTGTAAATATTGCTCTGTATATAATTGATTTATTATCTTACATTGGTCTCTTAGGGATTTTAAATAACCATTGTACATATAAATCTATAGGTGTGCATAAGCATAGGCATGCATTGTGGATATACAGAGAATATAGATGATCCCAAATAGAATCATCCCCAACCTACCAGTCAATTGAATACTTTTATCTCTCTCTCTCTCTCTCTCTCTCTCTCTCTCTCTCTATATATATATATATATATATATATATATATATATATATATATATATATATATGAAAGCTTTTTGATTTAGTGCATCCTGGGATGCACATATTTGCTTTCAATGAGTCCCCGGGAAAATTTAAGGGTCCCAACTAAAGCTGTCTAACTCCTACCTTGTAACCTATCCTGTGTAATTCCTTTCTAAGAAACTATTGAAATGTATTTACAGTTAGCTTGAAATGGTGGGCGAAGAAAAACACTGGGACACATGGATGTGATTTTACTGTGTCCTTTTAGATTTTCGTGCATTAGGAGGCATGGTGCGTCTGTGTGGTGTGTGTGTGTGTGTATGTATATATATATATATATATACATTCTGAAGGCAACTGTTTAAAATAGAAATTTGATATAGATCCTTTTTCATTTTATAAAATAAATCAAATATTTTTTTTCTTTTAAAGTTATATATTCAAATGTTCTTGATGTTATATGTACTGTATTTGACTATTTAGGAGAGAGAGAAATATTAAAGATATTATTTTCCTGCTGTCTCTAGGGCTGTGAGATAAAATACATTGTGCAGCTTTTTGATAATGACTATGAGTTTTGGTTGTAAAGGAGGAGGAGGAGGCTATGATTTACTGAATGTCAAGCAGTGAATTCTAGACAAGCTCACCTCTATACTTAAATCAACATAACTATCTTCTATTAAATGATGCTAGGGATCTATTTTGTATTAATGGTAGAAGGTCACATGACCATGTCAGACTCCAAGGTTTAATATTGCTCCATTTGACATGTTGAATATTACAGTTCAAGGTTGAGAAATACTGAATATAACTTGCTATTACTTTTTTTTCCCACACACACACACACACACACACATACATACATATATATGTATGTATGTGTGTGTGTGTGTGTGTGTGAGGTAAATAAGGAATGAAAGAACAAAACTCAGACAAAAATGTGTAGTATATTTCACTGGAGGGTTGACCTCAGCTTCTTCTGCTTTAATGCAATTAATTAAAGCAGAAGATGCTGACAATCCTCCAGCAAAATATACTACACATTTTTGTCTGAGTTTTGTTCCTTCATTCCTTATTTTACCTCATTCTGTCATTTGATGGGTCCCAACTAAATTTTCTTAATAAATTGCAGAGTTTTTATCTATGAACAACTAAAGCCATCTAACCCCTACCTTGTACCCCATACTGTGTAAATTCGTTTCCAAGAAAATATTGAAATGTACTTACAGTTAGCTTGAAATGGTAGGGTAAGCAAAAAAAATACTAGGATGCATTGATACGATTTTTTTGTGTCCTTTTAGATTTGTATGTGTCAGGAACGCAGGACACATACCTATCAGCATCTATATATTTATTCATTCATTATAGTGTACAGTATATTTAAGGTGCAATTGTTACCATTGGTTTCAAAGCAGCATGTTTGCCACTTATTGACAAGACAATGTGCCTGTTAAAAAATGCAGGGAATATCAATTAATTTATATATGTATTTACTCGTGTGAGCCAAATTTTTGTATTTCTCCACTTAGGAGTGAAAGTAGCGAAAAAATCAAAGTAGAGAACTAGAAAAATTCATCTCACGCAAATATATAAATGAATTATTATGTTGGAGAATAATAATTTGATATCAATAACACCAAATAATTATTCATTAAACCTGGTTTTTTTATGCTCTAATAACATGGGCTGTTTGAGGTAAATCTATCTTGGATTTTCATAGAGACCTTGTTAATAAATAAGATTTAAGAACGTTTATTCTATTCTATGTATTAATGATTTTAACTATAAATTAAATACTCATTGATAAACTTATGCAATTTCTGAGGGTACTGTGATGTAAGCAGTGACATAGTTTTGATTACAGACAGACAGACACCTAATCTCCATTATTATAAGATTTCTTAGATGAATACTTAGTAGTCAGAACAAATTAAAACCAATATGAGCATTACACTTAGCGCTAATACCCTTGGGAAAGGTATGAATCCTACTCTCCCTCCAGCTATGGGTAAATAGCAGGGCAGACTGGGTTCTTTAACCATGGCTAGGTAACCAGTCTTGGAGAAGGAAAACTCTGAATTCAAACCTGTTGAACTCCACTTAAGAAATTGACCTTGTGTCGTATCCTGCTTGTGCGGAGGAGTTAGTAAATATATATGAGCATTACAGTAAAAATCAAAAATTGGTCATATAGCTATATTCTTTATTTCTATGATTATGCTACAATCTTGTTTGTTTATTTATACTAGTAGTATTAGATGCATTTCTCAGTTTAATACATAGGAGTCAGAATGAATTAAAAATCCAATATAAGCATTAAAGGTAAAAAATAAAAAAAAGATGTAAGAAAAGTAAAAAAAATGAAACTAATTCACTTTAATGTGACTCTTTAATCATCTGCAAAATGTATTTAGTTTTCTCCTGAAAGTGAATTGGGATTGTTCTAATTTATGCATAACTTAATATTAATCAACTTGACAATCATTGATAAGAGAAATTCTTGTTATAAAATTAAAAAAAAAAAACCTTACAAAGAAAATAGAACAAATACCCTCAAGTGTTTAATTAAAAGAAGTCAGAGAGAAGAAGAACTATTTAATATTCATACCACATGTTTATCATGTATTTTAGAAGACAAAACCACCAGAAGCTAATATTCATTTTCTGTTATGATTGTGCAGTAAAGAACCCCACCAACCTGGTATCTGAACATTCTGTCCTTGCAATCTTATTTAATCATACCACAAGAAAATAATGTAAGTTTATTTATTCCTGTGTATGTACATATCTATATAAGTGTGTGTGTATAAAAAACATGTATGAGAAAGCTGAGACAGAAGTAAAAAGTAGAATCTTCTTCATCTTCTTTCTCTGTTGACTTATAATAGAGTTTGAAAAATTCTATCAGTCATGTCAGTAGAGAAATATGTTTTTAATTTAAAGTTCAGATCTAGGTTGTTTGGGTTTTTTTTTTTTTTTTTTTTTTGGGGGGGGGTTATAAGATCAAATATATTGTCCTCATTTAACAGTTTTTACTCTGGACTCACTACAGGATTAACTTTTTATCTTTGGTGCTGAGTTAGTTTGATTTATTTGTTTTTATGGCATATCAACCCTTTTCGGGTTATTTAATACTCAAACAAGTCATTTTGATAAAAGTTTCTATGTTTCAAGTTCTTAATATCTTCAAATTGGTATAAATAATTTCATTAACTTTATTTGGGTGGGTTTGTTTAATGGTATAATAACCCTGTGGGTTATGTAATGCCAAAAACTGTTAGTGTGTGAGATAAAAGTTGGTACTCAAGTTTCCTGTACTAGAATATATTATGTGAATAATGAACTGTTATAAAATAATTTTAAAATAACATCTTTTATTTAATCAAAAATTATCAATGATAATATCACTGATTGCATTTAAATATTTCTAAAATCTAAGTATGGTTTGTTTATATAAGATACATTTGAACATATCAAATAGTAGGGCATGTAGAACAGTTTAGCAGTCAGTTTTGTATTTTTTTTTTTTTTTCTGTGAGCAGGTGCAGTTTGTCTTTTGCAAGAGACAGTTGGCAACAATGAATGTTTAACCATAGCAAATTATTACCTCTAGCAATTAATCTGCTGAAAATCTACCATCACAATTGCTAGCTTTTCAAGTGCTGCTAAAGAATTGCTTCCATTTGATCATCTCTGTACCATTTTTCTCTCTCTCTCTCTCTCTCTCATATAAGCAGCAGGAGGCACAAAATTCTTGACAAAGTAATAACAAGCACCTCATATTGGCTGCCTTGAAACCGTTATTCAAATTTGACAACAATAGATTGTTTTGTAAGATAAGCAAATCATTAGCAACAACAGCTTACTACTTTTCTTTTCTTGCCTCCTACTTTTCTTTTCTTGCCTCCTACTTTTCTTTTCTTGCCTCCTACCTTTTTATTTATGTTCTCTGTTCATCAGGGAACTCTAATCATTTTCTTTTTTATTGTTTTCTTTTTCTAAGTAAACAAAATAAAAAAAAATAAAAAATATATAAGAATCATTATTTACCTACAGACAATAATTATTGGCTTATTTGATAAAATGAATTATCTTGAAGATTGTTCTAACAAAGAGTAACAGTTCTTTTTCACTCTTCTCAGTTTTGTATTCTACTGAAAAAGCCACTTCCGGTTGACAATGAAAAGCAGACTGGTTGATGTTTGTATAACACCATGACAATACCTGTTGCAGTGAGTCCCATAAAATGATCTTTTATCTATATCAAATAATTGTCATTAAACGACTACAAAGTAAAGGGACACTAAAAAAAAAAAAAGCAACAATAAACATTGACTATTTTAGCATACATACCACTTCAAAATAAATATAGATGCTATAAGTGCACTCTGATTATTCTGCTGTTGCGATGCGATTCTGCTTGTTTGGTAACTTTAATAATTATGGCGGCAAAACTTTTTATGTGCATATTGTTTGTTGTAGCCTCCATTTTAGTTACATTTGTTTTTTTGTTTTTTTGTTTTTCTATTCTAGAAAATTGATAGTTTTTGAACAAATATGCAAAGTGCTTTCATCATCTCATGTTGCTGAACAAACTGTCAATCCACATCATGATTGCTTTTTTTTTTTTTTTTTTTTTTTTTTTTTTGTCCTTGCAATTCTGTGTTTCCAGCCGAGAACTGTCTTTGTATGTTATGTAAATGAAGGCAAAGAATATCTAACAATATGACTAAGTAAAAAAAAAACAAGTAAAGTTGGCAGACAACAACAATAATCTCCCTGGTCTAGTGTTAGCAAAAAGGTGATAGACTCCCTTGCTAACTGATACTGACAATAGGCCATATTGTCAGTATCAGATAGCAAGGGAGTCTATCACCTTTTCGCTAACACTAGACCAGGGAGATTATTGTTGTTGTTGTTTTCTTTTGATGAGGTGGAGCACCACACCTACCGTCAGTGCTCCACTTTACTGCACAGATCAGATTGCCCAATCTGTGCTATTCACGTGTTGAGTTGGTGGGGACTGGTATCAAACCAGGAACCTTGTGATTCCTAGGCCAATGCTCTACTGACTGAGCTAAACCATCCCCTTAACTAAAAATAATCATATTGTTAATAGATATCTTACTATAATAATTATGTAAGGGGAAAATAATTTTCTTTTGAAATGTTAACATCTGGCTTTATTGTAAAAAATGATGACAAAGTTTGTTTTTGTTTTGTTTTCGTGTGGAGGGTTCTCATTTGTGTTCATTGGTCAAAAGAAACCATTAAAAGAAAATGAGTAATCTCCCTTTGATAAAATTCTGCTAATATTGCATTCTCTCTTTTTTTCTTAACTAGTGAACCTCCTTGTTTTTTTGTATGCTTCACTTGTTAACAACATTACTTGAATTTTAATGTTTTTATAGTTGGCTAAATAAACACTTCAACAATATTTATCTCCCTTTTGTATATCTATCTTTATCTCTTCTTTTCATATTTGTCATATAACTTTATCTGTGTGCATCTAAGTATCAACAAGAACAAATGGGGGTAAATGAGGGAATAGTAATACTGTATGAGGCCAATCTTCTAAGTTAGAAAGTGTTAGCTAAAATGCTAAGAAATAGTTTAATAAAATTTTCCATTATAATAATGTTTTCTTTATAATTTGATAGTATTAAGTGAAATTTGTTTAGAGTTCATATCTTTGAGTCAGGATTTTTTTTTTCTTTTTGAATAATTTTTGTTCTTGTGTCTTTAATATGTTATACTATTCTTAAGTGAACAGCAGATAAGACTAATCTTCAGTAAGGTGTCAGGTGGTCAAATTTACAGGTTTTATTTCATTAGTTTGGATTAAGATTTAATTAAAGATATTGACCTTTATTTACACACTTGTAATTTACTTCATCAAAAATATCACCAAAATTTCTCTTAGGGTTTTCTGAAGATATTCTTTTCCTATTTGAAAGGTTATATATTGACTTAAGTCTTTTCTTTTAAATACTCTGGTGGTTGAGCAGTCCATGACATGCAACATTCCATTTTGGTCTTTACTTAGGCTAGACGGGTGGTTGGAGAGGCCTCCTACCAATCAATTGGCTGGTTATGTCAAGCCCTAGAACCTATATGATTGTCCTATTGCCCTTATAGCAAGCCCCAACCCTTTTTATCATATATGTGCTAGAAGGCGGTGGCTGAGGGTCTTAATGTCCTCGGTATGACGTTAAACTCTATCTGATAGTGAAGTTCCAATTCTGGAGCTCTGGGGAATATGAAGTACACCTTTATCACCATTACTCCTAGGTCCACTTTGACCCGGAGTGATAGTACTTGTCAGGGTTCCATTTATGGATTAAATAGAAGAAAAAATTAATTTTTTAAAAATTTGTTTTAAAAAAATGTTGAATACCCATCAAGCATAAATAGAAGAAAATGTCTTCGGCATAAAATAACCCAACAAAGGTTGTCATGCTATAAAATCCATCAAAACCAAACCAATGCAAACCTCCTTACCATCCTCCTCCTCCTATTTTTATTTTTAGACATTATTTATTAATGAAAGTTTAAATTCATTTTTCTTTTCTTTTTTTATACATTTTTGATAGTTCAAAATTATTTGCTCATTTTATTTCATTTTTTTTTATCTCAAAGTGATTTATATTAAACTATTCCCATCTTCTTTTTCATTATCTTAACTATGATTACTACTAAATGATGTACACCCATTCCTAATGAGCATTTCTTTCTTTTTTTCTCTTTCAGCACTCACCAGTTTTGTGATCCAAAGTCCAAATTTTTACTCCAACTAAGTTTTATAGTGAATAATCTTCTTCAACCAGATATTCCAACCCACTGAGAATCTTCTCCACAACTTCTGCCAAGGGAACCATGAAGAGATGTGCCAGAAGGTAGAATTAGTTGAACTATTTCATTTCACTCTTTTCTTTCTTTGAATCATTCATTTTAAACTTGATACCCAAAGTACATTAATATGCACACATTAGCCAATCAGAGTAGCTTGGCTGTTATTAATTTTTTATAGGCACACATACACAAAATCTCATAGAAGGGCAATTAGAGAACAATAAAGGCTACCTTTCATCTTCCCTCTACCTCTTCCTTAGTCACTTCAATATTCTAATATTCCAAATTACCAAATATTTTAAATCAAGTATAAAAAGTCTTTCTTTTTTCATTTTTTTTCCATCCATACTTAACAGATATCGCTGTCTTATTTAGCTACCTCTCTTTGGATCTAATATGACATATGGTCATTTTAACAAGGGTCTTTGCACTGTGACATTATTGGCGGTCTCCCCTCTTTTGTGCAGTGTTTGGAGGTGCTGCCACGATTCTCGTTGACATTTTAGGCATTTTAGTTCTGCTGTTGGTATTGAGTTTAGTTTCAGTGGATATTCCTTATGGCATAAAGTTTGATGTATTCCTTGAAGTAGTTATAATGGAGAAATTATGTATTATCCATAGATACTCCTTGTCAGTCAATCTGTAATATTCCTTGGTAGAAAGATTGCAGTGTCCATAGATACTCCTTGTCAGTCAATCTGTAATATTGCTTGGTAGAAAGATTGCAGTGTCCATAGATACTCCTTGTCAGTCAATCTGTAATATTCCTTGGTAGAAAGATTGCAGTGTCCGTAGATACTCCTTGTCAGTCAATCTGTAGTATTCCTTGGTAGAAAGATTGCAGTGTCCATAGATACTCCTTGTCAGTCAATCTGTAATATTCCTTGGTAGAAAGATTACAGTGTCCATAGATACTCCTTGTCAGTCAATCTGTAATATTCTTTGGTAGAAAGATTGCAGTGTCCATAGATACTCCTTGTCAGTCAATCTGTAATATTCCTTGGTAGAAAGATTGCAGTGTCCATAGATACTCCTTGTCAGTCAATCTGTAATATTCCTTGGTAGAAAGATTGCAGTGTCCGTAGATACTCCTTGTCAGTCAATATGTAGTATTCCTTGGTAGAAAGATTGTAGTATCAGTTACTCCTTGTAGCCTGTACTGTTCCTTCTGGGAGGGAATCTAGTCGGCATCTGATTTTTGTACAATTTATCAATGACCTTAAATACATTTTTGTCGTTTTTTCATAGATCAATCCAGCTCCTGCTATTTGGGACAGTCTATAAATATAAGTGGTGACTTTTCGTATAGCTTATACCTAAGATACTCCAACAAGTTTGTTTTTGTTTTGTTTTTGTTTTTATTTTTTCTTAAATTTGATATTATTTTTTGCTATGTCTAGTTCAAAGAGAAGAAAACAGCTGAGGGAGATGATTAAATATGAGAATTTAATCTCAGGCCAGGGGATAAAATTGGTTATGCAGATAACACTACCAATTGGTGGATAAGTTTAGGTTAGTAAAATTTGTATTATTTCAAACCAAAACACTTTAGAAAATGATAAGTCTGATATTCGAATATTTTATGTTGTAAAAATTATTATTTCTTTCCTTTTTTTTATTTTCTTCCAATATAAGATTAAAATATAACATTTGGTCCTCTTTGAATAAGAAAAGACAAGTGTAAACTATTCTAAACAAAATTATTTCAAAAAATCTTAGACCCTAATTTGATCAAATCAGTTTCCTTATTAGAACTTGATTTAACAATTGAACACTCTTAAAACATAATTACACAAAAAATATAAATATGAACACATAGTTCCCTAACCTCTAGGCATAAAATAACCCTAAATGGGTTGACATGCCATTAAAATCAATCAAATATATATATATATATATATATATATATATATATATATATATATATATATATATAAATCATACACATGTTATGAATAGAAGGAAATTTATCAATAATGAGGCTTTTCTGTTTTACTTTCAATCTGGGTTTTTTTTATCTCAGAATTGGTTGATCATCATCAAAAAACATTTGTTCTTATAATCATCACTATTGTCAAGTTCATTTCTCTGCCATTACTTGTAACTATTGATGCTAATTTTAACAATTTTTTAATTACCTCTCTCTCTCTCTCTCTCTCTCTCTCTCTCTCTCTCTCTCTCTCTCTCTCTCTCTCTCTCTCTCTCTTTCTCTCTCTCTTTCTCTCTTTCTCTCTCTCTCTCTGATTCCACTTTCAACTGCTCTCTCTCTCTCTCTCTCTCTCTCTCTCTCTCTCTCTCTCTCTGATTCCACTAATTTCAACTGCTCTCTCTCTCTCTCTCTATCTATCTATCCAAATCATAATACCAAATTCCTAGCTGGTTTCATTGATCCATGTGCCCTTTTTGAACTTCAATCCCAGTCATAACTTTTATTTTGCATATTAGACAGCCCAATGACACTTTCAATTTGTTCTAACATGTATGAATAAATATGCAATAATCTATTCATTTAATATGATTATAATCAATGCCTTGACAACTGAAATCTTAGTGATAAATTGACTAGAATTAGAATTGCTAAAATGGAGTTTCAGTTTTTAATAGAAAACACAAGATGTAACTTCAAATTTCAAAGAGGAAAATGAAAGAGAATTTTGTTGTTTTGATCAGTTCATTCTTCTTCAACTATTTTGTGTTCATTTAAATGTTGTAAATCTGCATGTTTTTATTGTTGATAATCATCAGATTTCTTTATACAAACATCAAGGCAGTCAGTCTACTTAGCTCTGTAATTAACTTGTTTTATATAAATTCTAAGTAATACTGACAATAATTACTTTTTATTCATTAAGCTGGCACATGATATCATTAACATACGAGCAGAACTGATGGGATATATATATATATATATATATATATAACTGAATGACAAAAAGCAAGAGGAGGAAGAAAACAAAGCAAAAAGAAAAATTAATTTAAAAATAAGAATGAAAATATGTGTTTTTATATATATATATATATATATATATATATATATATATATATATATATATATATTCTCACTCTCTTTTTTAATTGTTCTCTTGTCATTCACTTTCTCTGTCATTCCTTTTTTTATTTTTTTTTACTTTGTTCACTTTTTTCTTTGTTCTTTTCTTTCCTTTGTCTTTCTTATGATTTTGTCTCTCCTTTTAGATTTATCTTGATATATGTTAATACAGAGACCTATATGCAAATATTTGTAACTTATCTAAAAATCTAAAAACAAAAAAGCTTTAATATTCAAGCAGTTATGTTTCTAGTACACATGGACTTATAAACTTAGAAAATTGGAAATTCAAGGAGATAGTCTTTGTCATTTCATCCTCACCAATATCTTGTATCTAATCATTACATTCATCAACCATCATGTGTAGCAATAATATCTAAGAGTAAATTATAAAGACAAATTATCTTTCTTTCTTTTTTTTTTTTTTTGTTATTTTTACAACCATCTAAGCAATTATGAGTGAATACTTTTTCAAACATTTAGCATACAACAATGTTTTTTTCTGTCAATAATAATAATAATAATAATGGAATTATTGTGTACAGTGCTCAGGTGCACCACAACTCATCAAAGGCTCATGTATTTTACATAGAATAATGTACTAATGTCAGGAACATAAATAGTGTACAGTCATAATATCCCCTTCTTAGTAAAACTCTAAACTTCAAATAACATCTTCTTTATGTCCTCCTATAAGTGGCTACCCAGCATCACCTGGGTAGAAAGGTGGGGGGCAAAAAATCAGTGTTGCAATTCCATTATTGCTGAACCATGAGTTGGATCCTCACAGGATGCCTCATTAAAATCCCTACATAAAAAAGACCTTGCGTTGATTGGGTGTCAGAAGTGCACAGACACTCTGAAAAGAAAAATCACTGTCTCCTATTTAAAATATTAAATGCAAAAAAAAACTCCACGCTCTTACTATTTAAATTTTATTTTTTAATTATCTCAACTAATATAAATCAAATCTTCATTATTTTTGCTCAAATAGCAAGATCTGGTGATGTGTATATATATTTACTTTGTCCTTAATTGTTTTATTTTTGTAGTTTCATCCGGACATACATACACACAACTGCCCTTTATATATGTATTGATGACTTATTGTCTCATTCAGGGCTTCTTAAATGACTTGCTTACATAGTTGGCTGTTCATCACTTATTTTCTCATATTCTTTTAAAACTTAGAATTTTAAATGGCATAAAAGATTTTTGTGGCAATTTTTGTTTTATTTTACACTTCCTGTATGAGATCATTTTCATTAAACATTTCAAAGAAGTATTTTTTTTTTTTTCACTTCTCATATTTTTTACAGAAAAACTTTATATCAAAACAGTTTTGTATGTATTTTTCATTTGTAATGTTCATTGAATATCTAATGATTTTTTTTTATTTGAGTCATTTTCTCATTTCAATATTTATATTTTATAACATTCTTTTTTTTAATTAAAATTTATTGTATTTTGTTATAGAAGAATATTTTTAGTTATACTAAAGTTATTTCTATAATATTTCATTACCCTAAACCATTTTTATTAACTTGTTGAAAAAAAGCCAAGTTTTTAATTTTACTAAATGTAACACTTAATAACAAACAATTTTGAGTGATAAAAACATTTCAGTTAATCTATTATTAAAAATTATATTTTTTTGGTATTTTCAATGTTTCCATTTTTATTAATTATTTCAGTTTTTAATTCTTTCCTTATTTCTTAAAGAAAAAGACTTTTCTTGTAACGTTAGTTTAAATACTGTGATAATGTTTGGATTATTCAGATTATTGTCATCATTTTTATTATCTACACAATGTTTTGGCCCATGTGACTTCTAGCGTTCTTCGGGTATTTCTTGTCGGACTTGGGAACCTTCGTGCCAAACGCAGGAGCCTTCATGTTGTAATCAGGAGCCTTCACAGAACTTCGAACCAAACCCTTTATTCAATCCCCAGGGGTAGACTGTTCTCATTACGTTAACCATGACTGGGTACAAGTGTTAGGTTGTGTTAATTATTCTGTGTTACTGTTGCCCTTGGCCTGGATTGAACCTGCAGCCCAGAGATAACTATCACTTAGAACTGTATTAACTCAACACTTATATCCATTGTGCCATGTGGCATAAAGGGTTCAGTTCAAAGTACTGTGAAGGCTACTGATTACGACCTGAAGGCTTCTGTGTTTGACAAGAAGGTTCCAGTTACAACATGAAGGCTTCTGTGTTTGACAAGAAGGTTCCAGAGTTCAAGAAGGTTTCCCAAATCTGACAAGAAATACCTGAAGAAGGCCAGAGGTCACATCGGCCGAAACGTTGTGTAAATAACAATAAAAATGAATAATACAGATTATCAAGCCTCATCTCAAAAATTCAAAGAAATAGTACTGAGATAATGTATTCTGCATTATCCTAAACTTTAAACAGATATTGAATTGATACAATCAAGTGTAAAAATGATCTTGAAGATATCAAGAGTCATGAGTAGTTGTAAATGATAAATGTACACTAAAAGTTATATGATAATAAAAAAAATGGTTTTAAAAAGTTTAAAATGTATTTTAAATAGTCAAATAAATGGAATGTATATTGGTGACCATTTTAAAAATGTTTACAGCAGGTGTTAGCTACAATAATTGAGCAAATAATTGTAGAATTGTGGGAAATTAACAAAAAAAAAAAAACAATTATTATAATCTGTGACTTTTCTAAAAGGATGATTGCTGAAATAACAAGGCTTCATCAATATATAAGAGTTTTTTTGAAAGAATCATTCTGTGTTGCATTAAAACCAGAATTCTATGAGGAATTATTTACTAAGCTTAGCTTAGTTTGGTACAAGGTTAGAAGTATGGGACACCCAGTGAGAATCAAACTCATTAACAGCGGTCTGCTAGCCACACCATGTGACTGTATCCTCACTTTTCTTGATTTGTGTCATTACACTTGTGATTGTTAAATGTGAATCTTTTCACCAAGATTCATACAATTGTTGCCTTTGCATGCAGAGTTTTAAGGACCACTTGCATACTTTCTATTCCCATGATACTCTATCTTTGAATGGATTGAGTCGGCTCAACCCACTCTGGGTGAATGCTGCTACAACAGCTACAATTATTACCTTTACGATGACATGGATTTTACAAGTATTGCAGAAAGGACTGGGATTTGTTTTAAAAATAGTTTTTGTTTTTTGGGGGTTTTTTTTTCACTACCTAGTCTTGCAGATCCATTACTACTGAATGGCAAGTTCAATCCTCCCTGGATGCCTGATACTTGCAACTTTGTGTCACATCCTACCCGTGGCAAACCTGCATTGCTGCTTTTGTTAAATATTGATGCTTATTTGATCTGATTGATCTGATTGTTACTTTAAAATCAATCATCAAATATTGATCCTCACTTTTGTTCAAATGTTTTTTTTCCAAATCATTTAAGAAAGTTTTCAGAAAGTTGTTTTATCTTTGAAATACAAAATATCACAACAACTTCATCAACAATTGACTTGATTCCTTTTTTGAAAGACAAAACTTTGTCTTTCACAATGTCCAACAGAAATTAGCTATGGCTCTAAAGGTTGTTTTTTTTTTTTTTTCTTTCTACAGAACAAATCAAATGAAGTATTACTACATTCCAATAAAATAATTGTTCCTTCTTTGAATGGTTTTCATCATTTTAAGCCAAACTATTCTACAAATGAATTTGCAGATATATTATCATTACATCACCCTACAGTTCAAATTAAAATTAATAAGATTTCAGTGAATTTAATTTATTAAGATATTCACTTTTACAAACAAAGACATTATTATCTAAATATAACTCCAAGAAAACAAAGGAAATGTTTATCACCCATAATAGTCAAATTTAGGGCAGGCTTAGCCCAGTCGGTAGAGTGTTCGGCTAGGAATCACAAGGTTCTTGGTTCGATACCGGCCTCCGCCAACTCAGCGTATGAGTAGCACAGGGATCTGTGCGGTAAAGTAAGGAGCTGATGGTAGGTGTGACACTCCAACTCTTGTCAATTTGTGTGCACAATGGGTTTAATGTAAATTCTTTTGGATTATTTTCAGTTTTTCTATTTTTATATCAATATATTTCATTACCAAACAGCTAGTTTTGGTTTTTTTTTAACAAATCCAAAACTCCTGTATATATCATTTTCTGTTGTCAGTTTTTTATTAGATTAGATTTTCTCAAACATCTACATCATTGATATTGATAATTATATTAGACTCAGTGTAAATCTCTATGCAGTTTATTTTAAAGGGGAGATAACTAGTTTTATCCAAAATATTTGTTTCATTATTTAAAACAACTTATGAAGGTGATCTTGAGGTTAACTCACAAAATTTATCTCTTAAACTCAATAGAAATAAGAATGGCTTAACAATCAGTATTAAGCCCAATCAGCTGGGGCTGTAGAATATATCAACTGCACCTCTGCAGAGGAGTAATACCTCCTCAATGGGGCCACCTGTGATGCTTAAGAATGGAACCCTGGTGGCTGAGCAGTACATGATGTGCAACAATCCACTTTGTCCCTTACTTAGGCTAGACAGGCTGTTGGAGAGACCCCACTCCAATTAATCAGCTAGTCACATCAAGCCCTAGCACCTATGATTGCCCCAACCCTAGTGTCCTGGGTATGACATTAAATTGCCTCTAATGGTGAAGTTCCAGTTTTGGAGCTTTGGAGAGTGTGGAGTACCTCTTCATTTCCATTACTTCCAGGTCCACCTGTGTCCAGAGTGGTAGTACCAGTTTGCATTCTATCTATGGGTTAAATTGATCAGAAAATAAGTTTACAAAAAAAATTCTTTTTTAATTGAGTTTTAAAAACATAGAAAACAAAACAAGAATAATAAAAAAAAATGTTTTTGGTATTAAATAATCCAAGGGTTGACATCCAACCAACCAACCAATAATCAGTATCAAATAATGGTTTATTTATAACTCCTCATGATAACTCTGGAAAATCAGAAATTAGAAACTACTTTCATTTGAAAATTGAGTTTCCTGGACAATGACCAATTATAGTCAAAAGAAGTTTAGTATTTTGAAGGTTCAGATACCATTTTGTATTTTCAGAATTGTATTACACTTGAATAATTTTGATATTTCACACTGTTGCCTTCATCTTTATTGTGTATAAACACAACATTCAGGCCACAGTAACCTTGGGCTCTGTTTCAGGTGTTTTAGTCATCTTCAGATGATTACCCATGAATTCAAATGTGGTTTTTGAACTGAAATTCTTACTACTAGTTCAAGACTCGTCTCATAAATACATACAATTATAGTACTACACTTATCACACATACATGCAGTTAATATATCTACCTCATTGAATTTTATGTAAAAGCTAGAATAGAAATTTTCTTTTCTTTCTATTTACAAATTATTAGAAAAGAGAAATTGTATTTTTATTTTGCATCTAAAACTTTTCAATGAAAGTAAAATTTTTAGTTTCTTTTTATCTTCTGCAGGTTTTATTGGCTAAGAATGGCATCTTGATGATGGGCCAAAGTGCCTCAACAGACCAAGCAGATATCTTGGGCAGTCACACCACCACCACCGGCACCACGGCAAATCGAACCAGCATTGTGACAGACAATTCGCACACTGAGCTTAAAGCCCAGCTACAATGCGATGGCAAAGGCATGAAGACTTGTTTGGAGCTGGTTTTGTCCATGAAGAATGGTAAATCTGCTGGTGTGGAACCATCAACAGACACAGATGAACAGAAACAGAAGGTTAAATCTGAGAGTAGGGGTGATGAGGGAGAGCCAAACCCCGGCCAAGATGCCACCCCAACAGAGCAGCAGCCGCAGCAGCAGCAGCAAAAGCAGCCCTCAGCCCCTCCAACACCGACCTCAGCAAGTTCTGAGAAGGAAGCAGCAGATATGAAACTTGGCAAATCTGATTCCAATGACCAGAGTAAATCCAAACTATCAGATGATGCCAAAAGATTAGTCTTCAATAAAAACGCTAATCTTCACGATGCTATTGGTGCATTGATTCGTAACTGTATCACTGAGACTAAATTTTCACCTGACCATGCTCAACAAAATTCCTCTGAACCAAAACAGACAAAAGAGTCTACTGGTAGTGCGCAGCCAGATAAAAAATTTTCAATGAATGCTCCTGCCTACAAGAACTATGAATCTAACACCGTTGACAACACCTGGAGAAATCCAGGTGGCTACTATCAAAACCACCAGCCAATGCTTGTTGGACAAAAACAAGTCCCTGTTTCTGAGATTTCAGAAACGGTTGCTCCCTCCCCAAAGTCCTGGAAGGGCTCGGGCGAGTTAGCACGCAATGGTAACCAGTCATCAAAACCGTTGATGCCAAAAGACAAGATGCACCCGTCGCCAGAAGCTGTGGCCAAAGCAACTGGCACCGGTGGCCAAAGTGTTGTCCAGTTGCAGGCCTTCATTGACAAATGCTTAGAGAACACCTGGCAACAGCAGAAGGTTGGCATGAGTGAGAAACTGACCACCATTGGCAAGAGTCAATTTAACTATAGCAGTGAGGTTACACCTGGGGACCAACACCAGCAGCAGCAACAGCAACAGCATGCTCGCAATGGCCATCCAGAAGAGGTGTGCATCCAGTCCGAGCGGACACCTGTTGTCCAACAGATGTACCATCAAAATATGAATCAAGTGGCTTATTATTCTGAAATGGCCAAACAGGACCGCACTTCAAACGGACTGGACCCGTCCTCTATGAGGAAGGAGATGAGCGACTCTCGGTACATACATTCATTCCAAGCAAGTAATAACAAGAGCATGATGGAAGGCATTCGAGATATTCGCCAGCATCAGCAACCTCACCCCCAACAGCAGCAGCAGCAGCAACAACAGCAGCAGCAGCAACAACAGCAACAGTATTACACAGGAAGTGAACTAACAGCAGCTGCTATAAACCAGACCTATTCCAATATGATGGCTCAGATGCACCCAGGCAGCTCTAAGCCTAACCAGCACAGTGCTGGTGATGGATTTGAAAGTGCATTTGATGCTAAAGAGTTAATCAATAAAATCTCTTGTCAGGCAAGGGCCATCAACAAGTTCTTCAGCAACTCAGGGGAACCTGCCGAATTGCCTTACCATTCTTCCAAGATGAGCCAGCATCCTGCAATGAAGGTCGCCGATCAGCAACAAACTGACTATGCCAACAAGACGCGTAGTATGCACTCTCCAGCCAGTAGCCCATCCCACGTGATGAATCGTAGTCAGGAAAATCCACTGAGTGGCCTTTCAAACCACAAGCGCATGATGTACGAAGAGGGACGAAATATTAGCTACATGGAGCGGCTTAACCACAACACAGTAGGTAAGGAACCGCAGCAACACAATATATCACCAGGCTACCGTCAGCACAAAGAAGACACGTCAAGCTTAATGAGTGATATGCATCATTTACAAGCAAGTGTTGCACCTGGACAGAGGCTGCAGGGTGATATGCAACACAGGGTAGCCCGTCTGAGTCAACAGCAGCAACAGGATATGATGGTCCGTAGTTCACAATCAGGCATCATGTCTAAATATTCTGAATCGATGGTTCCACACCAGATGTATAGCCCCAAGGATCATTCTGCTGATCGAATGGCACATTATCAAAATTCTGCCATCCCAGCTTCTCCAAGTGGGAACATGTCTTCTGTTGGAGGAAACAGCAACAGCGCCGGCAGCGTCAACTCATCCGCTGCAAGTTCACATGCAAAAACGATGGAACGTATTCTGGCGCCACCTCCCCAGCAGCCTCACTACATGCAAACTCCCGGAGGCAGCATGATAAAGTGGGATGATCATGCAAGCCTTAACGCTCGCTATCACCAAATATCCCCCCAATCAGCTCAGTCGGTTAAGATGCGGGGAGCTTCCACTGCCAGCATGCCCAGCCCCCAGGAGGGGGATGTTTTAGCTACAATGGCTGCCTCAAAGAATCACTCTCCAAGAACCCACTCCAATTCTTCACAGCCTGGTGGTATGTTGACTCCTTCATTCATGTCCCCATCATCATCACCACTTATCCATCACAAAGATGGTGCTGCTCCAGGAACTCAGAAAATGCAGACCCACTATATGGACAGCTTAGGAAAACCCATGGGTTCAGCTCCTGGAGACAGTTCTTTGCGAGGATCAGTGGCTGCTGCTGCTACTGCAGGTGGAATGGTACCACAACGAAGACACACTGTCTCTGATATGGCCAACTATTCATCAGAACCTTCAAAGTTGCAGCATGCGAGTATGCGACCCCTATCTGCACCAGATGCTGCAGTCATCTCAGCTGCCACTGTAGTTGCTATGCCAGCCACTATGGTTGGTAGAAAACCTCGTGTGGAAGGCGAAAATGTGCTCGATTTATCTGTAAAACGAAAGGCCAATGATGGACACCATATAGCAGTCGGTAGTGTTCCAGGGGTTGTTGCTCCCTCTTCGGCACCTCAGTCAGCCTCTAACCAAGACTCACCTCTTGACCTCTCTAAAAAGAAGCCCGAAGAACAGTTTTTGATGATGAGTAGTGGTGGGAGTCGTGGTCGTGAAATGGTCTCTCCAGGGAGTTCGTATCATGCCGCAACAGCTGCAGGAGGTGCGGGCAAGTCGGTACCTGCGAACATTTTGTTGAAACACCTAGAATACAGTGTCCAGAAATATTGTAGTAACATTGGTGGCAGTAATCCTGGTGTTGGTGCTGCCTCCCTTGGACCTAACATGCACCAGGGTGAACGAGTCACTCCACAATCGGCAGCAGGAGCACCACAGACCAACCCTCTTCACCACCACCATCAACAGCAGCAGCAGCAGCAACAACAGCATGCACAACCACACTTGCTGGCAGCACCTCAGCACCATCAACCCCAGGCAACACATCCCTCACATCATCCACCACAACAGCAGCACTATCCACAGCATCACTCCCAACAGCAGCAACAGCATCAGGCTTACCAGAAGCAGGGACTGGCAGCCTCTCAGATGATGATGCCCCATCAACAGGCACGTAGTGCTGAACTTGCTCTGCATCCTACGTCACAATATGTCTCAAGTCGCAAGGACTTTTCTCATGGCTACATTACGGCAGACAGCCACCACAGACAATCACAACAGAGCTATCCCATTTTCCGGCAGCCTACACTTCCAGCTCTTCCTAAACATGGCGGCCCTCATTTGCAGCCTCAGCAGCAGCAGCAGCAGCAGCAACAACCACATCAGCAGCAGCAGCAGCATCAGCAACAACCACATCAGCAGCAGCATCAGCAGCAACATCAGCAGCAGCAATCGCAGTCACAAGCCGTTGTGCAGCCACAGGCCTATCATCAGCTGTCCCCTGTGACTGCACAAGCTGCAACTACCCAGAATGTCAGTGCCTATCCTTCACAAAACATGGAACCCGCTCAAAACAACCACAGAAGTTCCAAATCTGCTAATCCTGCAAATGATAAGCTCGATAACAATTGCTCAAAAAAACACGATATCTCAAAACACGAACCTGTTCAAAACCTGTTAGGCAACCATGCTCCTGACGACGTTCTCTACCTTATATGTAAATTATGCGGACAGACTTACGGCAGTCCGTACAGTTTTAGGAAGCATTTCCGAAACCAGCATGGTTTTGAACCCCGGCCACACCACACGGTGGTTCAGTCCATCTCTGCAACCATATCATTGCTCAAGGGCAAGCCGCCAGAAGCAAATGCTATGGTGAAAAATGAAGATGCTCTTCAAGCTAAAAGCATCAATAATCCTGGCATTGTTGCCGACAGTAGGGTTGACATTAAAAAGATCGAAGTAGAAGATCAAAAATTTGATATCGACCTCTGTACTGCAACGAATAGCTCTTCGTTTAAGAGCAACCCAGAGGAAGCTGCCTCCCAAAACAGAAACCCCCTGGAGAACCCTATCTCCAGTCAGGAGGAAACAAAGTTTCTCGAATGTCCTGAGTGCGGAAAGCAGTTTCAGCTCAACGACTTTGGATCTTATAAAAAACATTGCCGTTCCCATGAGCGAAATAAGCATGGGGGTGCCATCTCTGAATATGCATTTGAAATGTCCTCTCAAATGTGGAAGCGCAGCCTTCCGGCGGACACGGAGGGAAGACAGTGCTCCTCTGTGCCGACTCCTGAAACAATATCAAAAGAGCGATGTCCATCGGACTCTGGCTCAAGTATCTCTGTTGACCGGGTCCTGCGGCCAAGCTCGTACAGTTTTGATACCCCCAAATCCGAATTGTCATCCCAGTCATCAACTGCTGGCTCTCAGAATGATAACAGTAATGATACATGTAAGGATTATCCGCTGCTCTCTATTCATGACATCAAACAAGAGAATGATCCCTATTCTGGTCAGCTCAGTAAAACAAGTGAAACTCAGTGGTCAAGGACTTGCATAAAAACTGAGGCTAAATGTGTTGACTCAAAGGATGGTGAGCAGCCTCCGGTCATTACAGATGACCCTTGGTATCCTTCCGATGACTCTAGTGACGAGCATCGGCTGAAAATAGTGATGTCCGAATTGGACGAGGGTAGCAGTGTGTCTGTTAAGAAGGAAGACAATCAGGACACTGAACTGACCAGTGATAAAAGTTACTCCAACAACATGGACTCTTCAGAAAGTTTCTGTGATCAATCTAATACTTCTGAACCAAGTAGTACCAATGTGACGCCTGGTGGTCAGCCGGGTGCCTCGTCTGCCGGTTCGCTGGTAGACAGCAACTCCAACTCATCGTCAAAAAAACAGTCAGACATTTCAAGTGAATGTGATAAACCTGAAGTTGATAATGAAGACGATGAGACCTTTACTTATCGACATAAGAAATTTCAAAAATTTGGGATCCAGTTTAAGCGAAAAGATAGCAACGCAACTGACTCCCAGGACAGTGTTGTTGATTCAAAACGTAAAAAGGTGACAGAAGTCGGATAAGTAATATTAAAAAATTGGGGGGGAAAAAAAAGAGAAAAAAAAAAGAAAGAGATATAAAGAACTGGTCAGTCAGCTGGATGCTTTATTCCACTTGGTGGTTAAAATTGACCATCAAAAAGGGGGTCTGACCTTTGACACTTATTGGAAAACTAACATTATTTTTTCCAATGAATGCATAAGTTAAAATGAAGTATAAAAATATTAAAAGGAAAAAAGAGAGAAAAAAAACACAAAAAAGAAATCTTTTAGCTCTGCTAGAATTCCCTTTTTTTGAATGCTGCCAAATGAATGTGACTAATTTTAATGAACATGCATTATGTATCAGTGTGTCTGAAGAACAAAACATGAAAAAAAAAACAAAACAAATTAACAATGATTTTAGATCTGGACATTTTAACTTGGATGTGCTGAAAACCTTTTTCCTTATATTTCCAGTATGGTATCTGTTCTAAAGGTACTTTGTTGTAATGTATATTTTTTTTTAATTTGTTGTTGGCACTGTTATTCTCTCTCCCCTGTCCCCTTCCCCAGCCCCTACAAAAAAGATTAAGTGACATTAAATGTTTGGTTAGAATCCAGTGGAAGACAATTTTACAGTTGGTACAAAAAAATTTGGTCAAGAAAAAAAGGAAAATAAGAAGCTGTTTAAAAACCATTTTTCTGCTGTTTATTTTATATACTTTCCAAAGGAGAAAGGGAGAACTAAAAGTAAACATACTAAACTACCATTTCTTTTTTTAAAAAAAAAAGAAAGAAGAAAAAAAAAAAACAACAAAAAAGAAGAGAGAAAAGAATTATGGTAGGAATTGGGATTACAAAGTAATTTTCAAATTACCAAAAAAAAAAATCATTCTTTAAACAAAACTGCTAAAATTAGCAAAAATAACTATTTTACATTTTAATGTGAAATGATATTTTCCCTAATCTTCTTCAATTATCCTTCTATGTTCCTCACTCCATTTCTGGCCAGCCAATTTTCCTTCGTTCTTTGACTCCCAATTTTTTTTTCTTTCTTTCCTTCTAGTGACATCTCATTCACTCACTCATTCAACTCTCATACCTGTACCCTTTTTTCTGCCCATTTTTTGTTTATCTGTATATCTTATACAGTAAGTCTATTATTATAAGTTTAGCCAACTAAAACTTACTGATTTTTTTTTTTTTTTCCTGAAAAGTTATAAAAATTATTTCTTAGCCACCACTCATCTCTCGTTTCAATATTCTTTTCATTCATAGACTGCAACAACATATTTAATTCTTGATTCATATTTAACTAAATGATCCAACAAGTGGTGATGGTGGTGCTGGCTGCAGGAGAGTAAAGTACACAACAGTGGTATTTGTTATATTTGTACTGTTGCCCCTGCCCTGCTATCACTGCCAATAATAATAATAATAATAATAATAATAGTTGTAGTCATAGTATTAGTTTTAGTAGTAGTAGTGATCATAGATTTTTATAGTTGCTGCTGCTGGGTTGGCCTCCTGAAGAAGGAAGCACACACACACACACACAGCCGGTTTTGTGCAGTGTTTCAGGAGTCACTTCTAAGTGTCCTTCAAAATATTTCTGCCTTACAAGTACTTGAAATGCTCTGTCCACATCTTTAAGAACCTTTCTCGCCTTCCAACAGTTTTATACAACATAACGTATGACTTGAAGTTGATTTTTTTTTTTTTTTTTTTTTTTCTTTGTAGTATTTACTTAGTTATTCTTACAAAAAAAAAAAGAAGAAAGATGTTTCTTATTTTTGTTCTATCTTAAGTGGTGCTTGTATACAGTAATAGTAATGAAATTTGGAGAGTTTTTGAGAGAGAATAAGGAAAGGCTCATTATAAAAAAATGTCACCGTTTAGAAAAAAACAAGTTTCTGAAACGTTTATCTGATTGACAAATAGATTAGCTAGCAATGCACTTTTATAGCCATAGCTCTCATCAAATGTTAGTTTTCCTTTCATAAACAAAGATCTAAGAAGGCACTCCAATTCTGATGCAGGCCCCCCCCCTCTCCCTGATGGCTGATGAAGAAGCCAATACAGTACAGGCATCTCCTGCCACACACACACACACACAGAGTTTCAGGGAAATTATGAGATGTAGGATGAGGGTGAATTTTTTACTGAAACTCAGCTTTTACAATTCTGTCTCTTTCCTCTTTTTCTTTTTTTTAATCTGCAATTCTTTATCAAAAAGAGATAGCTTACACCCAAATTACATTGAAAGCACCAGTTCTAGCTGGATCACCAAAGTTAAGCAGCAATGAGCCTGTTCAATTCTTATATGGGTGACCATTTAAGTAACAGCAGGTGCTGTAATCAAACGGATATTATAATAACTTGATTCTGCATTAAATTACCCTAAAAGGGTTGATGTAGTAACGCTTACGGTCAAGTCATGTTGAAAGTATCCGTTCCCACGAGTTCAGCAGCGATGAGCCTGGTCAGTATTTAGATGGGTGACCATTTAAGGTACTGTAAGCAACCTGATATCAAAATGACTTGATTCGGTATTAAATGACCCAAAAAGTGTTGATATGCCATAGTAAAACAAAAAATCCAACCAATCAACATTCAAAAAGTGATAGACTGGAAGATTGTCCATTTTTGTCATCATTTTGTGTTTTTTGCTGGTGGAAATCAATCCAATAGAAGAAGAGTCTTCTTTTTTTTAGAGTCCTTTGACTTCTTCTATGACTCTCTTCTGCCTTAGCTTACGGTCAAGTATATGTGAAAGTACTGGTTTTCACTAGATTACCAAAGTTAAGCAGTGATGAGCCTGTTCAATACTTAGAAGGGTGACCATTTATGCAACATCAGGTACTGTAAGCAACTGGATATCAAAATGACTTGGTTCGGCATTAACTGACCCAAAAAGGGTTGATATGCTGTAAAATAAGCAAAGCTAAAGCTAAACCTCTTCTATCGCAAATGACCTGTGGACAGCTTACTAAACAGTAAAACATTTGGTATAATCTTCTATCTTCATTCATTTTCTTATTAACCCTTTATCTATTATTTATGGTGAAATGGCTGACAAGCTATTACCGTATTGCCGATCTTTTACTACTGAATAGAAATGTATTCATTTAATTCATTTCTCTTTTCTTTTAACTCTAAACCATTTTCTAAGACCTGATGATCTTTTTTCTGGGGATCCAGGATTTTTTATCGTCAGGTGGTTTAGGGCGCTCTGGTAGATAAAGGGTTAAATAACATCTGATAATATTGATTCTGGTTCTTATTAGATTGGGTTAATCTTTGAGAATCACCTTTTTTTTAATCACTTTATTGATATTATTGCAATATAGCAGAAGAGAGCAATTAGCTACTAACTATCTCAATTTGGCTTAATCTGGCACATGGCCAAAATATTGAGACTCAGTGAGGATCACACTCTCTCTAACTGTATGCTAAATATTGCTCTACAACAGATACTTTAAACTAGCCTACCTTTATATACATTTTAGCTAAATTATGGTTACCCAAAGCGTTATGATATGAATGAAAATAATATATATATAAATATATATATGTGTGTGTGTGTGTGTGTGTGTATATATATATATATATCAATAGGTAAATCACCAGGTTTGTTGGTGTTAAGATGATTCTAAGGTGGGTCTTTTTTAACTATGAAATATTAGAGTTGTTCTAGTCCAAGTTGAAAGCTCAATGTTAAATACCTTTTAACAGAACAATACATTTGGTGAAGGAAAAGGCTTAAAAAAAAATATATATATATATACATATATTAGTGAGGAAGGGCCGGTGTTGCTAATATATATATATACATATATTAGTGAGGAAGGGCCGTGTGGCTTTTTAAACCGTCGAGAGAAAGGCCCCGAAACGGTTTGCACATTCTCTCCTGATGAGTCCATGCAGTTGTAAACATCCTTTGTTTTTTCATTTTATCATATTCACATATATATATATATATATATTGGATGGAAGTTGAAAAAATGGTAATTTTTACATTATATCATAATTCCACATTAGACTTGGTAACATTTTAAAAGATGTCTATTGGAGAATTACAGGTACTAAATGCAAAATCTTTATAACTTCAAATGACGACTGCTGTTTAAACAGTAGCATTGCATTCAACAAAGCCTTCATCAGATGATTACTCTGGGTTCAGGCATGGTTTCAGGGCCGAAGCATTATTACCACTAAGCTAGTGCGCCCCAGCAGTATCTCACAATACCACCAGACTTTGTTGGTTTGGTGTCACACTGTGGTATTGCCATATCCACGCTGATGCAGTTAGAGCCTTATCTTGGATCTTTTTTTATGTATTTCCTCTTGTCTGATGGAGAAAATCCAAGTTTAGTCAAAAATGCGGAGGTTGAGTTGGTAATGAACCCTCGGCATCTGACTTCAATAGGAAATATATTTGTTATCCATCCATTTCTGACACATTGTTCTTGTAGATCTTCATATTTTTCCAACTTACTCTGACATGCCCAGTCAAGATTTTCCTCAAAAAGGACTGTTAACTCAACAATGAAAACTTTTTCAGATTAGCAGACCAGATGACAATATTAGGATGCTGGGCCGTTATTTCAGTTGGAAATACGAGTTGATGTTATAAATCACTTACAACGTGCCATATACATATTCTTCATGGCTTTTGAGTACTGCAAGTTCAATGATATCAATAAAATCTTCTTCCTCTCCCCTCCCCTTATTAATAAATTAGTTTGTGAAATGAACCCCAAAAGTTATCATAAGATAGGATGGCCTGGTCATTTTCAACTGTAACGTGAGACAATACCAATTCTTATATTCTCTAGTCATTAACACAGTCCTATGCATATTAAGTAGTGAATAGATAAAATAATTAGGATTTGTTTTGGAGACATTAATCATTTTCTATAAGTAGATATTTATGCATATAGATTGATTGACTGTTTAGAGTATTACAGCTATTACACATATGTACAGCTGTAGACAAAAGGGTATTTCAAAAGTTTTTGTGGCCAAGCTTTATTTGTTCATTTTAACATTAATCAGTTTTGAAATCATTCTATATTTGTAGACACTTTCAAAGTGAAAAATTATTTCATCTGTGCAGTTTGCAAAGATTAAACCTTCATTATAAAAAAACGTCTTGACAATGTAACTAGACTTGTATGTGTATATATGAGATGAGGCTTGATATGAATAATTATGATATTTCAGACTGTTGCCGTCATCTTTATTGTGTATAAACACAATGTCCAGGCCACTGTAACCTCGGGTTCTGTTTAGGTGTTTTTCATTTATTATTTTGATTACCTTAAAATAAGTCATCTTCAGGCGATTACCCATGAATTCATAAGCTCCGAAACTGAATTCATGGGTAATCGTCTGAAGATGACTTATTTTAAGGTAATTAAAATAATAAATAAACACCCAAAACAGAGCCTGAGGTTACAGTAGCCTGAACATTGTGTTTATACCCAAAAATGGTGAGGACAACAGTCGGAAATATCATAATTATTTGTAACTAAACTCGTTGATATTTCTAGAGTAGAAAGATGAAACTTAGTGTTAATATCTGAGCCAATATCCTGACAAATTTTCACTCTCAACCCAATCAACAGTATTTTTAATAGTTATGTAATAGAATGAAAACTTATTATAAAGATAAGTTTTCTCATTCCACTCATTGTGTCATTTTCATGACTGGTTTACAATTGAGAATGAATCAGTTGAATTTATTGCTATTCATAGAAGAAGTAGAAGAATCAAATTTGATATCTATTAAGAAGATCTGTTGCATGTAGCTTCAGCTACAGATTTACTTCTAGGATGTTTGGATAACTGAAACAATTCTTTGACATCTGATCTTAGGATTTTTCTTTTTTTTACTGAAACTTTCATCCTCTCTCTCTCTCTCTCTCTCTCTCTCTCTCTCTCTCTCTCTCTCTCTCTCTCTCTCTCTCTCTCTCTCATTTTAAAATCTGGCTATCAACTAAATATTAAGCACTCTCTCTCTCTAAATTATTTTAAAATTTGACTCTCAACTAAATATTAGGCACTGTTTTTCTCTCTCTCTCTCTCTCTCTCTCTCTCTCTCTCTCATCAAGTCCCTAATTATATCCTTAAATATTTCCCTTCTCTATTTTACTTTAACAAAAGATGAGAATTAAAAGAAAACACAAAAATAACAACAAAAAAAAAACAGAGCATAAAAACATCATTTTTATCATCATCTTTATCAATATTATTTTCAAAGAAGCTAAAAAAAAAACGGTTGGCTTCTCTGCAATTCTTGCCCTGCTGCTGCTGCTGGCTCGGTTTTGGCCTTGGCTATCCAAAAATGACATTGGATGGGCGTTGGCTGACCAACTCTCACTCACTCATTTAGTCATACCTCAGACATAACTTAAGCATTGCCTTTTATTATTATTATTCGCAATGTCCAAAGTGTCTTGGCCATTATCACAACTAAGCTCTCCCTCCCCCCGACCCCTCTGACCATCAACATTTTACTAAAATCTTCATTATCAATACAGACTTCTTCTTTACTGTTTTTTTCTTGCAATATTAATGTGCTCTATCTGTCTGACCCATTATCCACTGGATTCTAACTCCCTTACCCATTGCTGACCCCTAGCAGCAAATCTCGCCACCCCCTACCCCTTCCACTTTCTAAAGTTCATTGCCTCACACACTTTCATTCATTCTTCAACTCAGATTTTAATTCCTCGCTTTTTTCACTCATCATTTTTTTTTTTTTTATCCTTCTTCCTCTCTTCTTTCGTTTTTTTCTCTTTTCCGTTTTTTTTTTTTTTTTTTTTTTTTTTTTTGTGCTGCCTCATTGCCAGCTCCAGGCTGATTCTGTTGACCCTTGCTGTAAATCAGAACACTTGGCAATCAAACGGGCAAGATACAACCAACCTCCCACCCCCCCGAAAAAAAAAAGCGATCAATGACCTCTGGTCACTAAACTTTTTTTTTTTTTTTTTTTTTGTCGCTCCACCAACCTTCTTCACAAAATTAATCAAACTCTGGGATGTCTGGTAACCCCCCCCTTTTTCTTTTCCCTGGCTACACATCCTGCCAGAGATGTTTTTCTGACCGGCGGTGCTACACACCACTGTGACAATGTTCAATCATTTAACTGTTTGTTTGTTGCTTGCGGGGAGGGAATTTTATTGTTGTTTATTTTTTTGTACCTTTTTTTTTTTTCCCTCTTTAAAACAAAGAAAAGAAACTTTCTTCATCTTTTAAACCCAGACTTCACATGGACAGGTGTGTTTTTTTCAGAATCTCATCTATTAGCATTGTTGCTAACACTTCTCCTCCTTCTCTCCTCCTCCTCCTCCTCTTACTCCATTTTTTTTTTTTTTTTTCATTATCTAATAACCTAATAAGTCATTACCATGTAATGACTCGAAGGGTCTCGGATACTTGTAGATCTTAGTTAACCTGCTGCAGTAGTGATTAGCTTATAGGGCTCTTCACGTTGATTACCTTTTTTCTTTGTCATTTTTTGTTTTTTTAAATAAAAAAAAAACTCCTGCTGCTATATTAAAGTCAAAATCAACAAAAAATGATATCGCTACATCTGCTATTATTGTGGTCCTTTACTGTGTTGCTGCAACAAAAAAAAGTCAGGCTCTCTCTCTCTCTCTCTCTCTCTCTCTCTCTCTCTCTCTCTCATTTTTTGTTCTTAGTCATTTTACACTTCCATTTTGTTGATCCAGAACCCAGTCTGCTTCATTACAAGTTTTTCTCTTGCTGTAGATAATAATAATAATAATAATGACTTGGATATTAGATGCTGATTGGACAATGCCCACGTCATGTGGCTTCCTCCATCCATAATTGGTGAACTGCTGAAAATGAGTTGCACTTTCAAACCTGTGACTAGTTTGTGAATTATCTACTCTACAAATACTGGTATGCAAGCATTTACCTATTGTATATAATGTGCACATGGCCAATCTGTGTGTATGTGTTTGTGAGTGTGTGTGTGTGTGTGTGTGTGTGTGTGTGAGTTGTGTGTATCTTTTTAGCTCCCTTTGAAATCTCTACACTTCTGAGGTCTCCCTTTTACAAAAAAAAAAAAACAAACAAAATAACCCCAACCCAAAAAGACTGTTATTGTCAAAACTAAATACATGACTTTTTTCCCCCCAAATGACTGACCATCACTACTATCACCAACACCAATTTATTTAGCTGACCACCAGACTGACCACTTGCTTACTGCTGTAGGTTGACCAAGTGTTCTGAGGAGGCTGGAACAGATGGACTGGCTTCATACCACCGGTGACAAGTTACTCAATTCACCAGCTACACACACCGTCCCTGGCTATATATTTTTTTTTTGTTTTCCTTTGTTTCTGAGGGGGAGGGCAGCATGTTTTCTTTTGCTTTTTTTTTTTTCACCTCTTCACTATTGTGAAAGTGTTCCATAGTTTGTTCTTCTAACAGAAATGACTTGTGAACCAGCAATAGTTATTCAGATTGACTGCTGTTATATTATTTTCTCATGTAGTTCATGCCAATATGTTTGGGAAAAAAAAAAAAAAAAAAAAAAGGGAAAGAAAAAAAGTAACAAAGAATTTTATAAGATTCTGCAAGTTAAAAAAGAAAAAAAAACAAGAACATTTTTTCCGTAAATTACCATGACAATACATGATAAAAATGAGTGTGTGTGCGTGCGTGTTTGTGTGTCTGTGTGTGTGTGTGGATGCTGCAAAAGAGAGAAATAGGTTTGTTTACCTGGTTTCCTATTGTAAATATGTCTTATTTTGAATTTTTGACAGCATTAATATTTTTGAGTTTGGAGAAAACAGATAGAAAAAACAGTGAAACCAAGTAGCAACCATCGCAACGCAGAGAAATGTTTTATTCAGGAAAAGTTGGAAAAAAAACCCCAAAAAAACCTTTTTCATGAAAATAGAAAGTCTATTTGGTCATATGGTTTTATATCTTTTAAGTCATAATTCTAACTTATGTACTAGGGTGAGTTAAAAGTTTTGCAATATTTTGGTAATGTGAAGTACAATTCAGCAACTTCAGATGCTTTTGCTGAGATCTTGAAGGTTATAAACAACAATGGACTGTGAGAGGCCAAGCTCTCCTGATACTCTCCAAGTGCTACTTGTCAGATTTGCCTCTATGGCTTAGAGCACAACCTTGCAATCCATGGCCTTGTCTGATCATTGAGTTTCTTGAAACCCTAGCAAAACTTCTTGAACCATCTGGTTACTGTACTGTGATCAACTGCATATTCACCATTCTCACAACAAATGTTTTTGGTTGCTTCCACAGTGTTTTGGTCCAGTTCAAACTGATAGAGCATAAGTTCCAAAATTTGACTACGTTGCATGTTCTTCTGTGCAATTTTCAAATCATACACAAAGTGAAACAATGCACAACATGTCAGCACACCAACTACCACAATACTATCAACCATAATGGGTATCTTCCATGGCTTGAACTTCCTTGGTCACATGATATACAAACTGCAAACTCGCAAGGTACTAAAATATTGCAAAACTTTTGACTCCCCCTAGTATTACAAGAAGATAAATTTAAATTTTTTTTTTTTTTTTTTTATTCTAAGCCATTTTTCAAATTTATATTTCCATGGATAAAATTTGTCTTCTAGTATGTGTCATATTTATTTTCTCCTGCTCTGAAAGGACCAATGTTGTCAAAAGTTTGAAAATAAAAGCATTTTTTTTTTCTTGCACTGGAGAGCAGTGAGGGGAGGTGGGGAGAGCAGGGACCAGGTAAAAATCAATTTTCTTTTATAAAGGAGGATCTTTGTTATCTTTCTTTTCACCTTTTTTTTTTTTTATTTTGTAGGTTTTCAAAAAAAAAAAAAAAATTACTTTCAAATTTTAAAATCCTTTTTGAAAAAGAAAATAATTTTTACAATTGATTATTTGTCTGTTCTTTTACTTTCTTTTTTGTTTTTTTGTTTTTTGTTTTTTCAAATCTGTTAAAAAGATGAAACCACTAAGTCTCCTGGGAGGAAAAGAATAGAAGACTGTTTCAATTTATAATTGCTGTACCTCTCCATGCCCCCCTCCCGCCACCATCTCCCTTCTCTTTCCCCCCACTTAAACTGGAAAACAATACAAATAAACATCTTCAATTTGAGAACATTTCTACATAATCTTGACTTGACTTATTTTTAATTCCTCTTTTTTTCAGACAAGAAAGTTTTCCAAGGGGCTTTGTCCTGTTGATAAGCGGCTAATACGCTGCTTTGAAACCAATGTTAGCAAACGCTTTTTAATTGTATAGTATATCATTACAAATGAATATAGCTCTTAATCATACTCTTTATTTTCCTTTCACCAAAAGAATACATACATACAATACACACACACACACATATATATATATATATATATATGTGTGAAGAAAGGAAGTGAATCCAACGGTATGTAGTATATTAGGAAAAATGAAAAAACAAAGGTTTAAATGGGTTAAGTGGTGAGTTTATTGGCCGATGCTGCAGTGTTTCGATCTATTAATTAGATCATCTTCAGGGCATTTGTTGGTATATGGAAGGTGATAAGAAATTATTTATCACAGAATAACAAGAAAAGTGAGTGGTAGTTATTGTTAATCAGTCTGTTTAAAAATTTTTGAGGTTTGAAAAAAGGGACGGTTTTGAAATATGACGTCAAATATTCTATACCCAAAAATACCGTAAAATAGAATATTTGACGTCATATTTCAAAACCGTCCCTTTTTTCAAACCTCAAAAATTTTTAAACAGACTGAATAACAATAACTACCACTCGCTTTTCTCATTATTCTGTGATAAATAATTTCTTATCACCTTCCATATACCAACAAATGCCCTGAAGATGATCTAATTAATAGATCGAAACACTACAGCGTCAGCCAATAAACTCACCACTTAACCCATTTAAACCTTTGTTTTTTCATTTTTCCTAATATACTACATATATAAACAGATTTGGTAGAATGCCATAAATATTTCGTCTTGATGATTTTCAATTGATTATATTCAAGCCCTCATGTAATTTTTCTTATATCAGAGTTCAAAAGTTAGAGAATGTGCTCCATATTTTCCCCAAGTGCTTTCGACCACTTTCAACCACAATCATGACCATCTTCAGGGTGATTATTTGTTGTAGTTATTTTTCTCACATACACGCACACACACACACACACACACACACACATATATGTTTATATGTATGATGTTCTCGTGGAGTCCATGTATGCTTCTTTGTTGGTATATCTAATGAGTCTATTCATTAATAGCATGATAGATATTTTCATCATCATGATTGTTAAATAGTAATTTTGATATTTTTATTTAATGACCAAAAGAAATAAAAAAAACTTTCTCTCTTTTGATACTTTTACATTTGATACCAACTAGTAAGAATATGCACCCTCCACTGTGCATAAGCCATTTAATATTTTAATGTAATGAAATATATTATATTAAAAAGACTAATGAAATTAAATAAGAACATATATTTTTAAAAATTCATTATACTAGGAGAAGTCAAAAGTTTTTTGTAATGTGAGGCACAATTCAACATCTCTGAATGCTTTTTGCTGAGGTCGGAAAGGGGACAAACCACACTTGACTGCCATGATCGCCTGATACTCTCCAAGTGATACTTGCCAGATTTACCACTATGTCTTGGAGCACAGCCTTGGAATCCATCCTTTTAAAGCATAATTTCCAAATTTAGACAACATTGCACATTCATCTGTGCACCTTTCAAATCGGAATGAAGCAATGCACAATGTGTCAGTACACCAACTACAACAATACTACCAACAACAATATATATATATATATATATATAATATATAATATATATATATAACCAACCTCTCTACACAAGCAGGATATGACACAAGATCAATTTCTTAAACAGAGTTTAACAGGTTTTAGTTTAGAGTTTTCCTTCTCCAAGACTGGTTACCTAGCCAAGGTTAAGGAGCCCAGTCTGTCCTACTATTTACCCATAGCTGGAAGAGAGTAGTTCGATGAATACCTTTCCCAAGGGTATTAGTGCAATGTGAAATGCAAACAGCCTTGTCCAGTATATGAACTCGGATCAATGAGTCCATTTCCTATGACTTTAACCAATGTACAATGCGCCCCCACCAACCACATGTATGTTATTCAAATTTGTACATATCAAAATATTGCAAAACTTTTGATTCATCTTAGTATTATTAGTTTTTTAAGATGTTTCCATTTTTAAAAAGCTATTTTTGATTTTTTTACCACTCATTGTATTTTTCATCCTTAAAACTGTATCAAATAATTCTTTACATTAATTATGGGATAATTACATTTTTAAATTTTGCAATGCACGTTTCATTCAAAAAAATCATGACTTAAGCAAGAATAAGTAAAACAGTAGATTTTTGTTATCATTTTCTGCCTTAAACCTTTCACTACCAATTTAGATTGAAATTTTTTTAGCAATTATTTATTTAAAAAAAAATCTTTGTGCTGCTAGCTTTCTTCTGACATGTGTCACAAGAAAAATCACAATCATTTAGGGGGAAAAAAAATGTTTATTGGAATTTCTTATGCAACTCGAGGCGTAAAATCCAATGACACAGTCTTTTTCGATATTTTATTTTTAAAGTAATTTACTTTAAAAACAATTTGATTTAGCCTTTTCAATGATTGGTTCCCATGTTGGGTTCATCTTTACACTTGGTCTATTCAAGAGGTCACTACAACCCAACATATGCGCTGCTTGTTTGAGATGTCTTCGGCCAGAGGATATAGTGTCCAAAATGTTGTGTTTATACATACCACAATAAAGATGTGGACAACAGTCCGAAAAATCAAAATTATTCATCATTTTCCTTATTTAAAATTTTTACTAAAGAGTGTCACCAATGGATCACCATGGAATTTTCATCATCATCATGTCGCACAATTAGCACGGATATCCATGACTATCTCTCACAAACCTTCTCTATCATTTATTGTCCCAGGGAGGTCCTCTGCGCAGCATCTAGTATCCGCGCAGAGATGGTCAATATAGGTCCTTGGTGGGCAGCCCACATTAGCATGTCCATGTGTTGGCTTCCACCGGAGAATGTCGGTTATGAGCTCGTACTTGCTTCTCCAGCAGTGTCCAGCATGCCTTGTCCATCTCACTCGGATGGTTTGTGAGATGGGGGGCAGGTGACCATACAACTGCTTCCTTGTGGGGTGCTGTTTCCACAACTTGTTCGAGACTGCATACAGCATATAACCTATGAAATCTGTTGTCTCAGAGTTTTGATCTATTTGTGTATTGTAAATAGATTTAGTTCCAGTCAATGAGACATCAAGTTGCCGTGGTTACCTGCTTCATCAACCTGAAGACACATTGTGAATATTGGGTGAAAAAAAAAAAAAAAAAAAGGGTGAACGCCCAAAGAGAATCCTTTGTTACCCCACACCCACACACACACACTTTGTTGTCTGATTTGATGGCACTGCCTGTCTTACCCCCCGCCCTCACAGCCAAATACAGTAAATGTATAAATCATCACTAATGAGTTAATTTTTCGTGGTCGATTCCAGTTCGTCTAACTTGCTGCACGCTGCTTCCAAGTGTGCAACGTAGGAATGCGTTATTGCACATAATCAGTGTGGTGGTGGGTGGATGGGTGAGAAGGGGGGGATGAGGAAGAGGAGCTAGTTCAGAACTACTCACACCTTTTTTTTCTTCTTCTTCTTCACCTTCACTTGTTGCTATGGTGATTAACATACAGTGAGTGACAAGGTGTTAATGCAACAAGTTTCAACTTTTGCTTTTAGCTCCTATGATGAAGCAATGTCTGCCTCTAGGATACTTCACATCTTGCTCATTTCATCATTGACAAGATGAAGGAGAATCGTGTGTGTGTGTGTGTGGCTTTATTGTCCATTAATGAATTCTATGACTTTATTCATTAAGAGAACTCATCTGCCTTCTCAGCCAGAATGACAATTCTCTTTAGATCTCACTGAACTTTATATATGTACTAGAAATGGCTACCCAACATCGCCTGGATGTGTGTGTGTTGGGGGTGCAAAAAGTTAGTCTTACAGATCAATTATTACTGAATCAAGAGT
This sequence comes from Doryteuthis pealeii, assembly GCA_023376005.1. Classification (NCBI taxonomy): domain Eukaryota; kingdom Metazoa; phylum Mollusca; class Cephalopoda; order Myopsida; family Loliginidae; genus Doryteuthis; species Doryteuthis pealeii. The sequence continues at coordinate 84,207,379 of CM042143.1, read as the reverse complement.
TGGACCCTCGCAGGATGACCCATTAAAATCCTTTTGTAAAAAAAAGACTTTGCATTGATCCGGTCTGGTGGGGTGTCAGAAAGAAAAAAAAGTGCACAGACACACTAAAAAGAAAACTGATATCTCCTATTTAAAATTTTAAATGCTAAAAAAATTCCATGCTGTTATCATTTAAATTTTATTCTTTAATTATCTTCATTAATATAAATGAAATCATCATTATTCTTGCTCAAAAAGCAAGATCTGGTGATAGTGTATGTGTATATATATTTACTTTGTCATTAATTGCTTTATATTCATAGTTTCTTCCGGAAATACATACATACACACAAACTCCCCTTTATATATGCATAGATAGATAAGTTTTGCTTAAAAGACTTTTCTGTCTTTAAATGAGAAAATTCTGACATAAACCTTGATTCAATTGACAAATAAAATTGAATCATTTTGATATTTCCAACTGTTGTCCTCATCTTTATTGTAGTACAGGCATGTCAAACTTAGTATCCCCCGAGGGCTGAATGGATTACATATGTATGTCACGAGGGCTGCGCATGACAACTAAGTCTTTAAATCCTTCTTCTACATTCATAGAACAAAGTGATGATTGCTATCATTAATTTCTTTATTATTAACTAAAAGCCAATGAATTCATATCTAAACAAATATTTTTGTGAAAAAGAAAGGAAAAAAGACTTACTGACCGAGTTCAAATAATAAAACATACAAGTGTCACTGTCACTTTCAATTATAGCCATGTGTTGATTGAAAGCAGGAGAAGGCTAGAGGAAAGACTCACTCCCTTTCATTGACTCGGTTAACGTCCTCCTTCTGCAACTTAAAGGAAGGGGTGAGAGACAATGCATTGATAACAGACTCTGTTTCTTAACACAACATTACCCTAAGGAAAATAAACGATTGTTTTTTTTTAAATTTAAAAAAAAAACCTAGGGTACTGTAAAAGCGCTGTATGAGAGCAGTCTGCATGTGGGCTACATCTGTGCTTGCTGAGGGCTACATGTGGCCTGCAGGCCACATGTTTGACATGCCTATTGTATGTATAAACACAATGTTCATGCCACAGTAACCTCGGGCCTTGTTTAGGTGTTTCTTAATTACCATAAAATAAAGTCATCATCAGACAATAACCTTGAATTCAAACATGGTTTCGGAGCTAAAAATATCAAAAATAGACATTTGTTTAAAAAATTTACATCTAAATCCCCCCAAAAATGTTCTCTCTCTCTCTCTTATCTGTACTTATTAAGGTTAGTTTAATCTGGCACAAGGCCATATGTTTTGAGTGCCCAATGATTAGGAAACTGACTACAGTAGTACTTATCAGCAAGATTAAGGGTAGAAACGCCATGGCAAGCTGTTCAAACTAATGTATTTACCCAACCCCTCCATTTGAAGTGGAGTAAAGCTGGTTTGAATTCAGAGTTTTCCTTCTCCTAGAATGGTTGCCTAACCAAAGCTAAAAAAAAAACCCAAAAAAAAACAGTCTATCCATAGTTTGAGTGTAATCAGATGGATTTATGCCTTTCTCAAGGGCATTAGCACAAAGTGAAATGCAATCTCATCTTGGATTTGAAATAGGGAGGTGCTGCTCAGCTGTTTAAAACAACCCTAGAAATGAACTCTGCCCAAATCCAATCCATAATACAAGGTAACCCCAAAAGTCTGGATACAGAGGAAATATCAATCTATTTTTTGGTTTTGTTTTTTTCAGCAGGATATCCATGGATCCAGGTTTTCCTTGAGAAATTTTAAAGATATTATTGATTAAAATTATTGTATTATTATTAACTAGCAGGACCTGTGGATATACCACAGTATGATGATTTAATTATTATGTTTGATATGTTTGCTTTAGAGCTATTGCTAAATAGTTCAATATGTAAAAAGTATAATAATCTTGATTTAATCTCTCTCTCTCTCTCTCTCTCTCTCTCTCTCTCTCTCCTTCTTTTCATCATTGATTGAAACAGATTAGCGTTATTGTTTTTGTGTTCTCATCCCCTCTCTCTATCTTTCTCCTCTCTTTCTTTCTTTCTTTCTTATTATATTTTTTCTGTGTAGAATATCCTTTCTTTATAATGAAAACAGAATGGTCCATTATTTAGCTGAGGTGACAATACTCATAAGAAATAAGAATTCGGTGAATAAGCGACACCAGATAATCAGTATTTACATTTTTGCATTTCATCTTGGTCTCATTTTCAACCAGATGGAAGATTAAGGAACACCAGTATTAATTGCATAACAAACTTTTAAGTAGTCTTGACATCAAATCATTATACACTAATATTCCTGTTAATAAATGCATCACACACCTTGAAAATCATCTCAAAAAATCTAACATCAGCTTACCCCTACCAACCATAAATAGAATAATTAGAAATATACAATCTTGCCTATGTGGCCAGACTTTCAGGTTCCCCTATATTTTGGAAGATAAAGTTAAACAGTGGTCAGATGTTAAAAGCATTTTGGTAAGTAAATTTCCTCCGAATGTCAATTCTGAAAACTGATTAATAACAAGATCAACAAACATCCAATTGATTCAGCATCAAATAGAATTCTTAAAATTCTTTCAAAAAGAAGAGACTCTGTTAAAATTGTAATATTATTTTATTCTAAAGAGATCAATTTTGTTCAATGATTCATTTGAATGGTATGTCTACCCGTCTGATTATTTTATGCCTACAGGTTAGGGAATTGTGTTCATTGTATGTTCATATTTACATTTTTTGTGTAGTTATTTCTTTATTTTTTTCATTTTTTTTTTTTTTTTTTTTTTTGCATAGTCCTATCTAATACAAATAATTTTTAAATATACTAGCAACAGTAAACACCCTCTGGGCATTGTAAAATTAATTTTTGAAAGACATTGCCTGAGAGGGTGGGAGTTAAAAATTCAATGTCAGAGGGTTTGTATCATAAGTAAGCAAAATCCTCATATTTATTAAAGGAGTAAAAAAAAAAAAAATGAAAACTGAGCCCCGTCCCTCTGAAATAAAATGTTACGTGCATGTAATAATCAAACAATTATTTTGAATATTTTCCACATCAATTTTACACAAAATCATAGGTATTCATTTATTTGTAAAATTTTTAGTTAACTTCTTGTTACTGTATAAAAAAAAAAGAAAAAAGGACGAGAGTAAAAAATCATTTTAAAAATTGCTTACTCAAATTTTGGGTGTATATAGCATAAGAATATTGTGACGTAGAGCTATGACGTAGTTTTTGTTACATGTTGAAATACAGACAATCTCCATTATTAATATATCTATCTGACCCATAGATGGAACCTTTAATAAGTATTACCACTCCCAGTCAGAGTGGACCTGAGAGTAATGGCAAAGAAGGGGTACTGTACACTTCCCCAGATCTCCAGATCTAGAGCCTCATCATTAGATACAGTTTAGTGTCATACCAAGGACACCCCCTTTTTGGGGGAGGAGAAGGGTCTTCAGGGGATACAGTCTGTAGGGCTGGATCAATTTTGTGTGTGATTCCATTGTACATTTATTGAATCACATTTTAAGAAAATCAACTTAGTGATTCTTGAACAAGTTTCATATTCATGTATCACTCAGAAAATGTTATGTTTTCATTAAGATTACAAAACAGAAACACCCAGTGAAGATTGAACTCACTAAGTAAAGTTGGCAGAGTGGCCTATTGTCGGTATAAGCCAAACAGCAAAGAAGTCTATCCTCTTTTCGCTAGTGCTAGACCAGGGAGATTGTTTTTTTGCTGAGTGGAGCCACACACCTACCGTCAACTCTCCACTTTACCACACAGATCAGATAACCCAATTATTATTATTATTATTCTGTGCCATTCATGTGCTGAGTTGGTGGGGACCAGTATCAAATCAGGACCCTTGCAATTCCTAGGTGGGTGCTGTACCGACTGAGTTAAACTGGCCCCTACATAATTACCCATGGGCAAGGTACTAACAGTCTGCTTACTCAGTCTGACCCCAGGCCACCGTTGTAAGGCACCCACGAAACAGGAGTTAATGAATTAATCCACAAAACCAAGTTTGGTAGCCATTGCACCATAGTAGGCGACCACTCTGGAAATGTTTTACACTCCTTACATAAAAATAATAATGAAATTTATTGTGTACAGTGCTCAGGTGTACCTCAACTCATCAAAGTCTCATGTCAAGTACACAGAATAATGTATTCGTGTCAGGAACATGAACAGTTTACAATAGTAATATGCATGTATGTGTGTGCATATGTGTGTGGAGAGGGGCATCAGGTATAGTGTCGGCAGACTACAGGAAGCATGGAGGCTTTGAAAGAGGCAGTGTTTCGGCAGCCTACAACAGACACGTGCAGCTTATTCCATGCCTCCACGATTCTGAGCATGAAAAAATGTTTCTGAAAGTCATGTGAGCTGTGCTGTTTTTTGACATGGATCTGATAATTCTGAATTTATCTTGAATAATAAAAAAAATAATAAAAAATTTGTTGAATTCATAAATAATCTAAAAAACAGTCACTTTTTTCTTTCTTTTTAAACTTTTTTTTTTCTTTTGTATTAAAAATTTTCCTCCAGCCATATTAAACCTGTTTTATTTACTTCAAAGCAAATTATTCAGCAACATTTCTTTTAGTATTATTTGTATTATTCAGACTATTGTCCTCATCTTCATTGTTATTTGTACAACATTTCGGACGATCTGGCCTTCGGCCTTCTTCAGGTATTTCTTGTCAGACTCGGGAACCTTCTCGAACTGAAATATTTCTTTGGGTGTGGGAAATAATTTTTTTTAAAAATCAGTCAATTTTTCTGTTTAAATTTTTTCTTGTTAAAATACAAGAAATATTTGAAGTATATATATTTACCAACACCTCCTCACAAGTAGGATGGGTCACAAGGTCAATTTCTTAAGCAGAGTTTAACAGGTGTGAATTCAGAGTTTTCCTTCTCCTAGACTGGATACCTAGCCACGGTTAAAGAACACAGTCTGCCCTATTTGAACTAAATGCAAAATATATTTTCACTTTTTTAGTCTCAGAATATTTAGACTAGAAAACTGGAAATATAGAAAGAGGCCCCGAAATTGATAAAAACACATATATAAGGCCTGAGGTTACAGTAGCCTGAGGTATAGTTTTAGATTTGATACTGGTCCCCACCGACTTGGCACAGAATAATAATAATAATTGGGTAATCTGATCTGTGTGGTAAAGTGGGGAGTTGACGGTAGGTGTGTGGCTCCATTCAGCAAAAAAACAATCTCCCTGGTCTATCACTAGCGAAAAGAGGATAGACTTCCTTGCTGAACATATAACCCAATAAAGATGAGAACAACAGTCCAAAATATCAAAATTATTCCTATCAATAAGCTTAAGCTTTTCTTAAACAGAAACAGTAGAAGCAATTTTTAAAAACAAAACTAAAAACTAAAACTATGATTTATACAAATGCAGCATTTTCTTCATTAACAAGTCACGCTGGCATCACAGATCTCTAAGACAATCTCTCACCAATCATCCCTATCTGTCATCACCTCAAGGAGGTTCTGTATGCAGCATCCAGAATCAACGCATAGCTAATTGATGTAGTTATTTTGATGGGGCACAAGGCCAGAAGTATGGAGCGCCCAGTAAGAATCAAACTCACTATCAATGATCTGCAAATCTAGCTTGCTAACCATTACACCACATAGCTGATTGATGAGGTCCTTGCTGGGTGGCCCACACTGGGATGCCCATGTGCTAGTTTCTATTGGAGAATGTCACTTATGAGTTCATCCTTGCTTCTCTAGCAGTGACCAGAATGTCTTGTTCATCTCACTTGGATAGTCTGTGTGTGTGTGTTAGGGAGCAAGTATCCATATAACTGCATTCTTGTAGGGTGTTTTTTTTTCCATGATTTATTTAGTATCGTGTGCAGTATTCTGGTGCAACTCTGATCTAGCTTATTCTCTAGGTGCTTCGTTAGGGTCCAGGTGGTGCAGCCATACAGTAGTACTGATACAACTATGGCTTGGAAGAATTGCATTCTTGTAGGGTGTTTTTTTTTCCATGATTTATTTAGTATCGCGTGCAGTATTCTGGTGCAACTCTGATCTAGCTTATTCTCTAGGTGCTTCGTTAGGGTCCAGGTGGTGCAGCCATACAGTAGCACTGATACAATGATGGCTTGGAAGAATTGTCGCTTTAATTTGTCAGTAAGATTGGATTTCCATATGACTGATAATCTATCTATAGCAGACCATGCCTTCCCACCATGACATGCATTAACATCGCTTTCAGTGGATGAGATAGTAGAAGCAATTTTTAAAAACAAAACTAAAACTATGATTTATACAAATGTAGCATTTTACTTACATGTAAATATTGATTTCCACTATTGATTTTAAGCTGCTTCAACTTGAAATACTTGGGCGGTGGCTGCAGTTGGGGGCAGGGGCGGCACTGGGGCAGAAGTTGCGCATGGCACGATGTAAACTATTTAAATGTCACTTACAATTAGTGACGGCGCTAAGCAACGTGGGAAAGGGAAATATTTCTATTAACAGTTGTCTCGTGATTTTCTCACAGAACAAAATATCTGAGAGATCAGCAAAATAATTGATAATGACGTGAACTGACAATTATTCATTGAAGAACCACCAATCGGTTGCCCATATCATGAAACATCAATCAACCTATATTGCCAGCATAAGGAGCTGATGGTAGGTGTGGCGCTCCACCTCAGACGCTAAAATAATCTCCTTGGTCTAGCGCAAGTGAAAAGGGGATAGACTCCCTCGCTGATTGGCTGATACCGACTTTAGGCCGCCCAGACGACTTTACTTTACTATATATATATATATATATATATATATATATATGCTCAGAGTAGCAGTGGGGCTGGAAATACACATATTTTACTTTGTTATGGTAGGCATTCCCCTTCAAACAGCTCAAAAGGTGTTGGTTCAGGGTCAAGGCCTGGGAAATCCCTAAAAGAAAATTCCCAGAAAGCTGAGCATTGTTCATATACACATGAGAAGTCTCGCGTTAGATTGACCTTGTGTAGGCCTGCACCTCTGCAGAGGAGTACAATCTATCCAATGGGGCCACCTGTTGTCGACCTAATCTGAGTGACTGAGCAGTCCATGACATACAACACTCCACTTTTGCCCTTACTTGGGCTCGATAAGTTGTTGGAGAGTCCTCCTCCAATCAATCCACTGGTCATATCAAGCCTTAGCATTCAATAAAATCGACACCGACAATTGTCATGAAATTTGTGATTTTCAGGCACTATAAGGGTTATTTTAAGTGTTCAAATTATTGCAAATCCTTTGAATTAAGCGCTTCCTTTAAAATCAATGCATTCTACGCATCGAAATCTATCAATAAAGCCAATTAAATCCACATCTAAAATTTTAACGAAATTCGAAATGTTTCAACACTATAATAGGTGATTAAAGTTCTCATATCTCCGCCAATTCTTAAAATTCATTGCTTTGTTTGGCATCAATGAATTCTACGCATCAAAATCTACCAGAAAAGCCAAAAATATCGAAACTTTGAATACTTTCAAAAATAGGTGATTTCTTCTGGACCTATAAGGGTAAATTCAATAAAACCGACATCGACAATTGTCATGAAATTTGTGATTTTCAGGCACTATAAGTTTTTTTTAAGTGTTCAAACTACTGCAAATCCTTTGAATTAAGCGTTTCCTTTAAAATCAATGCATTCTACACATTGAAATCTATCAATAACGCCAATTAAATCCACATCTATATATGATTTTCCTGACTATTGTCTTATGGCAACCCCCCCAACCCCTTCTTATCATATATGTGCTAGAGGGTGATGGCTGAGGGTCTTAGTGTCCTGGATATGACATCAAAAGGCATCACGTGGTGAGGTTCTAATTCTGGAGAGTATGGAGTACACCTTCATTGCTACTCTGACCTGGAGTGGTAGTACCTGTTAGGGTCCTATCTGTGGGCTAAATAGATCAAAAATGAGTTTTAAAAATACGTCTTTAAAAAACATTTGAATACTCAACAACAATGACTAAAATAAAAACGTCTTTGGCATAAAATAACCCAAGGGTTGACATGTCAAAAACCAACCAACCAACTTTAACCTTGTATTGCATTCTCCGAATGGGTTAATTTAATTTAATATGATTGATGGATCTGTTAGATCACCGAAGTTAAGCAGTGATGAACCTGTTTAGTACATAGATGGGTGACCATTCAAGCAACAGCAGGTTCTGTAAGAAATCGAATTTAAAAATTGATTCAGCATTAAATGATCCAAAAAGGGTTGATATGCCGTAAAATAAAACAACCAACCAACCCATTGAGTTGGTAATATCTTATTCTTTTTCTTTTGGCTATTCATTTCTTTTAAGTTCGATTTCAGATTTTTTTAATTTTAAGTGACAGAAATATTTACATTTCATCTGATTGGCTTAAAATTTTGGTACAAATGCAGAATAGCAACACCCTCTGGTTAAAAATGAGACTGTCCAAATTATCCAAGATGAAATGCAAAAATGTAAATCCTGATGCTTATACGCTGAATTCTTATTTCATATGAGTGTTGTCACTTCAGCTAAATAATGAACCATTCTGTTTTTATTATAAAGAAAGAAAGAGAGTAGGGGAAGATAGAGGGGGTGAGCACGCAGAAGGGATAACACTAATCTGTTTCAATTGAACATAAAGAAAAGAAGGAAAGAAAGAAAAAGTGTGAGAGAGTTAAATGAAGATTATTATAGTTTTTACTTATTGAACTATTTTACAATAGCTCTTAAGTAATCATATGAAACATTATAATAATTAAATCATCATACTGTGGTATATCCACAGGTCCTGCTAGTAATCAGTAATTCACAAAATATATTTTTGTATGAGTTTTATTTTTTTGTACATGTACAGTATGCACAAATGTTTTTAGTATTGTCGTTTTTGTTTTTTTTAAATTTCTTACTTGTGTGTCAGTTCTGGATTTCTTTTGGAAATAAAACTTGGTTGTCATCGGGATATTTTCAATTCAGAGATTGGAATATCTAAGGTCAGTCTTCTTCGATTACTGGACTGCTACTGGATAGGAAGGTGATAGCTAGTATTTAGACCCACTAGACTTTGGTGGCAAAATCGGGTAAACTTATTTTTGGATATAATGAGAGATGTGGGTCTTTTTCTAATTTTAGATTAGGGACCGTTACAACACTATACAGGGGCTGTTTGTGTGGAAGCGCGTGGTGTAACGGTTAAAGTCATGGGAAATGGACTCGTCGCCCTGGGTTCAAATCCTGAATGTGGTAATTTCATTTCACTTAGCGCTAATAACCTTGGGAAAGGTATGAATCCTACTCTCCCTCCAGCTATGGGTAAATAGCAGACTGTGCTCTTTAACCTTGGTTAGGCAACCAGTCTAGGAGAAGGAAAACTCTGAATTCAAACCTGTTGAACTCCGCTTAAGAAATTGACCTTGTGTCATATCCTACTTGTGCGGAGGGGTTGGTAAATAAATATACAGGGGCTGTTTTAGCTCAGTCAGTAGAGCATCCGTCTAGGAACCACAAGGTTTTGGGTTTGATACTGGTCCCCACCAACTCAGCGTATGAGTAACCCAGCCTGGGTAATCTGATATGTGCTGTAAAGTGGGTTATGGAATTGCGTTCATTGTATGTTAATATTTACTTTTTTTGTGTAATTGTTTCTTTTAAAAGGTTTGTTTTAAGAAGGTTCTATTGAATGCAAATATTTTTTAGACAGACCTATTTGACCCATAGATGGGACCCTAACAGGTACTAGCACTCTGTGTCATAGTGGACCTGGGAGTAATGGTAATGAAGAGGTATACAACATTCTCTAGACCTCCAGAACTGGAGCCTCACCATCAGATATAGTTTAATGTCATATCTAGGACAGCACAATGCTTTAAGCTTTGTAATGAACTATTTCTAAACTATAAATTAATTATTTCTCTGAATGTTTGAGATGAGGCTTGAAAAAATGTTTTACGAAAGTCATGTGAGCTGTGCTGTTTTCTGACATGGATCTGATAATTCTGAATTTATCTTGAATAATAAAAAATTTGTTGAATTCATAAATAATCTAAAAAACTGTCACTTTTTTTCTTTCTTTTTTAAACTTTTTTTTTTTTTTGTATTAAAAATTTTCCTCCAGCCATATTAAACCTGTTTTATTTACTTCAAAGCAAATTATTCAGTAACATTTCTTTTAGTATTATCTGCGTTATTCGGACTATTGTCCCCATCTTCATTGTTATTTGTACAACGTTTCGGCCGATATACCCTCCGGCCTTTTCAGGCATTTCTTGTCGGACTCAGGAACCTTCTCGGACTCGGGATTATTATTGAGATTTTTGTCCAGTTTTAAACATTTGTTGGTTCTTCATTCATTTGATGTTGTGCAGACAAATCTCCTTTTCTCCTTTTTTTATAAATTTTGCTGGGAAAATAGCTTATTTTGATTAGTCGTCTTCGTTTTTCAAGTTTTAAAATATATAGACTTTAACAAAATATAAATGAGCTAACAGGACCTGTGGATATACTTCAGTATGATAATTTAATTATTACAACATTTGATATGTTTACTGAAGAGCTATTGCCAAATAGTTCAATTTGTAAAAAGTATAATAATCTTGATTTAACTCTCTCTTTCTCACTCTTTTTTCTTTCTTTCTTTCCTTCTTTTCATCTTTTCATTATGTTCGAATGAAACAGATTAGTGTTATCTATTCCACGCATTCACCCCCTCTCTCTCTCTCTCTCTCTCATTATATTTTTTCTGTGTAGCAGATCCTTTTTTCTCCCTTTCTTTCTTTATAATGAAAACGGAATGGTTCATCATTTAGATGCACTGATGAAACTCATGAGAAATAAGAATTCGGTGGATAAGCAACACCAGATAATCGGATTTACATTTTAGCATTTCATCTTGGATGATTTGTATGGTCTCATTTTTTAACCAGAGGATGTTGTAAGATGATAATGGTCGTATAATTAAGGAACACGACTATTAATAAATAGATAGGTATGGCTAAAATGTGATGTGTTGCCCCTTCCCCATGGATTAAAATTCAACAAAACCCGAAAAAATGAATGAAACAACGTAATTTTTGTTGTATTATTTTAAAAATCACATGTAAAAATTATTTGTTTTAGTCTTTAAAATGGGTGAATTCTATAAATCAAAATCTGTATATGTAAAAATGATGCATTTTTGCCGTTTTATCTCTTTATAAAGATAGGTATACCCAAATTTTTGTCTGCTTTTCATTTTAAAAACGAATTAAATTAATGAAATTGATTATTTAAGGTTAAATTTTTGTCTATGTTGAAAAGTAGTAACATAAATTAAAAGCAAAATAATATTACACATGTAATTTATTTTTAATACATTTCAAACTATTTTTTCAGTCAATTTTGATCAAATATGGCCGTAACCATTATATAAAAAAATTCTGTGTTTACAAAATAAATTTAACCCTCTCGATTGAAAAAAAATCCACCAAAAATCAGGGAATTATCTGATTGTAATGAAATTTTCAGTGTTGATTTATCAATGAATGAGTTTTATAATGCATTAGTTATTTTATTTCAAAACTTTCTGATTTAATTAGGTATTTCTGCTATGACAAATTAATATATAAAATTAATTTAAAATATGAATATCATGATGTTAAGTTTAAAATGTCATATTATTATATTCTAAAAACATATTCATTTAATAACTACTTTACTTTAGTATCAAATTCTAATAATTTTTGTTAAAAATTCTATTGAAAATTTAGCGTCCCCACCTTTTAAACAGAACAAATATTGATATATAATATTTTTTTAATAAGATAATAGCCAATTAATTATCAAAATGAGTTAAAAAAATCTCCAAAAATTATTTTTTTAGTTTTTATTTTCATTTTATTTTCCGATTTTTTGTACTTATTTTCTACCAGAGTATCATTCTTAAATTGTTTTTCTTCTATTCACACCTTCGGTCTTTTGTCTTTTTATTCATACCATAATTAGTTTCAAAAGTATATAACCCCACGGATATTTTGCAACCCAAAAATAAGGGGTGGAGTCAAAGTTAAGTGACCTTAAAAAAAATCAGAAAGCTTTGAAATAAAATAACTGATGCATTATAAAATTCATTCATTGATAAATCAACACTGAAAATTTCATTAAAATCGGATAATTCCCTAATTTTTGGTAAAATTTTTTCAAACGGGGGAGGGAGGTAAATTTGTTTTGTAAAAATATGGATTTTTAGCTCAGTCGGTAGAGTGGTCGACTAGGAACCTCAAGGTTCCTGGTTCGATACCTGCCCTTGCCAACTCAGTGTATGAGTAGCACAGGGATCTGTACGGTAAAATAAGAAGCTGATAGTAGGTGTGGCACTCCACCTCAGGTACCAAAAAAACAATCTCCTTGGCCTAGCACTAGTGAAAAGGGGATAGACTCCCTTGCTGTTTGGCTAATACCGATTTTAGGCCACCCCGACGACTTTACTTTTTTACTCTTAGATGTGCTCTTTTTAACATGATTTATTTCATTGTTATAATGAAGAAATTCCTAGAAAAAATTTTTAGATGTAAGTTTAAGGAAAAAGAAATTAAAATAAGTGACAATTTACAAATTAAATTTTTTTTATAAAATTTAAAGAAACTGAAAGGTGCTGTCGTACCGATATTCAAATGAAGAAATCATGGTTATTTCCTATAACTCCAACATAAAAAAGGAGAACCACTCTGATTGACTGATAAATTATTTATTCATTTATTGATCTACTAGGAAAAAAGAAGACGGGGTTAGGGTTAGGGATTAGGGTTAGTTTAATGGGTAGATTAATTAACAGATAAAATTCATTCAGAGTGGTTCCCCTTTTTTATGTTGGAGTTATAGGAAGTAACCAAAAACATTTTTTTTAAATATAAAAATGATGCAAGGGCGATAAATCATAAAGGGAAATAACTCTTACAGGTACTGGAGGTTGTCAATAGTTACCAAGATTGCAACGCAGACCATTACCACTGTTGAATCCTCACTGGGTCTCTCACAATAATGGCCTTGTACCAGTCTTAGTAAAATCGATAATAGTAGAATGTAAAAATGATTTCGTGATATTTCGATCGATAATAATGGCCATTAAGTTTTTAAAAAACTGCTTCTTACATTAAATAATAATTGAATAGAATTTAATTTTCAATAAATAAAATATGTATGTAGACATGTATGTTTGTTGAGAGGGGGGACCTGCTGCTTGGGTGACGGCTCATCCTCCATATCAACCTGCACAGGCTACATCATTCCACTTTTTTTTGGACACTACGCCGTTGTCTCTAGTAGACTGATGGACGCCTATGATGATGAAAATGACAAATTTAGTTGGATACTATATAAACTGGGAAAGGCTGGGAACATACAACTTTTAGAAGATAAAGCCATGTTTAGGTTTTTTTTCTTTGGTGGAGAAAGGTAACTTACGATTGAAAATATTATTAATAATGGAGATTTGCTTCTGGTTTTTGTCTGTAACAAAAACTACGTCACTATACCCGAAATCGTCATAACATAGAATAAATACACTCAAAATTTGAGCATGCAACATTAGACAGTCCTCATTGTTTTTTTAAAAAAGTTTTAATAGATACATCCCAGTATCATATATTTATATATAGTTTGTTTTATTTAATAGATATTCAAAGTTAATAGAACTTAGTTTCGATTTCAAATTGTTTATTTTTTTTTTTTTTTACTCCTTTAATAAATTTGAGGATTTCATGATTTATGGTTCAAACTCTCCGACATTTAATTTTTAACTTCCACCTCCTCAAGCAATATCTTTCAAAAATTTATTTTTACATCGCCCGGAGGGTGTTTTTTAAAAATTTTGTTAGTATTATTAATGTAAAGTTATTATCACATTAAACAGATTATTTAAACAGTTATTTGAAGTCATAAACATTATTTTATAAAGTTCCAAACGCCATCAAAATCTCCGGTTATTTCCTATAACTGCAACATAAAAAAGGGGAAACACCCTGATTGACTGATAAATTATTTATTTATTGATCTTCTAGGAAAAAAGAAGACAGGTTTAGGGTTAGTTTAATGGGAAAATAATGGGTAGATTAATTAACAGATAAAATTAATTCAGAGAGGTCCCCCTTTTTTTAGGTTGGAGTTATAGGAAATAACCAAATCTCTTTATATAAATTGGTTGGATTTTACGGCATGTCAAGCCTTGTTGGATTATTTTAAACTGAAGACATTTACTTTTATTAATTCTTGGTGGGTACTCAATTTTTTTAAACAGACATTTTCAAAATCATCTTTTTTTATTTAACCCATAGATGGGACCCTAACAGATACTACCATTCTGAATCATAGTGGACCTGGGAGTAATGGTGATGAATAGGTACTCCACATTCCTCAGAACTCCAGAATAGGAACTTCACCATCAGATAAAGTTTAACATCATACCCTGGACACCAAGACCCTCAGCCACAACTTCTAGCACAAATATGATAAAAATGGTTAGGACTTGCCATAAAAGCAATAGGTTTGGGACAATCATATAGGTGCTAGGGCTTGACATGACTAGCCGATTTTGGGCCTCTACAACCACACGTCTAGCCTTCCTTCTATAAGAATCTATATAAAGCTTTGAAAGGCTGGTCGACAATTCCACAAAACTGCTAAGTATTCCAAATATAGTTGTTTATTAAACTTAGCTTAAATGTGGCACAAGTCCAGAATTATGGGACACCCAGTGAGAAACGAACTCAACAATGGTCTACTCATGTATTTTGCTAACTATTGCACCACAATTAAGTGTCCAAGTATTTTAAATATAACACATACACACTGTCTGTCTGTCTGTTCTCTCTCTCTCTCTCTCTCTCTCTCTCTCTCATATATATACATATAATGAGAGTATGCAAACAGTTTGTTTGATATGGCGATAGCCGACAATTTTTGGGAGAATATGTGTTTAATTGAAGTCATACCTAATTTGAAAATTAATTAGTTGATAATTAATGAATTAGGCGAATATATCTGTTCAAATGTAAGGCGTAAACAAATCGAGTAAAAGACAAGAAATGTACATACAGAGAATGACTTTTTCTCGATTTGTTTACGCCTTACATTTGAACAGATATATTCGCCTAATTTATTAATTATCAATTAATTAATTTTGAAATTAGGTATGACTTCAATTAAGCACATATTCTCCCAAATATATATGTATATATATATATATATATATATATATATATATATATATATAATATATTTGTAATAGTAATATTGGAAAATAGTCAAGGGTCTATCATAGTTTCGATCTAAATGATCTCATCAGACCCTACCTTATGTTATACTTGACAAAGTCGATATCATTCCTTAGTTAAACATCTTTTCTGATAGTTTATCTCAGTTTAAGTAATGACATCGACTTAGTCAAGTATAATGTAGGGTCCTGATGAGATCATTTAGATCGAAACCATGGTAGACCTTTAACTCTTTTCCAATATTACAATCAATAAAATTATTATTGCTCTGTTTTTGATACATTGAGCACTTTTGGATAATTTACTAATGCCACTGCAATGTAAATGTTAAGCAGAAACTGGATACTCTCTCTCTCTCTCTCTCTCTCTCTTATATATATATATATATATATATATATATATATATATGTATATATGTATATATAATGATAAAGGAAATATATACCAGGAAATAAAATATTGAGTTTATCATAAGTATTAACCAGATAAGTCAGTGCTATAATGAATATAAAGTTTTCTATGTTAGTAGAGCGGAATTAATATTACAGTGTATATTGAGATAACCTACTCCAGTTTCACCATGAGGATCTTCAGGTTTAATTTCAACCAATTAATCAAGATATTGATTAATTACAGGCAATCGATATCTTGATTAAATGGTTGGAATTAAACCTGAAGATCCTTATGGTGAAACTCGAGTAGGTTATTTTAATATACACTGTAATACTATATATATATATATATATATGTGTGTGTGTGTGTGTGTGTGTGTGTGTATACTGGTGGAAAATTGAAACACTTTTAATATTTCAGCTTACTCAATATGGTCATATATTTACATCTCAATATTTGAACATATACCAGAATAAAGGAGCGTACCAACAGTGCGCACATACGTGCATGTTATCTGTCGACACGCATGGGCATTTAGAGCCAGACATGTTAGTATAACAAAATTAGTTTCGTATTTCTTATCGCCAACAGCCCAAATATAAGGCTAATAATTTCGAGTGTTGATTTTCAAAACCAAAATTGACACCACAGACTTTTTTTCTTATTTGTTTGGTGTTGTGTTGTACTAAATCAACTTTGCAAATATTTTTTGCCTTGTGTTTCCCAAAAGAAATAAACTGATTAAACTAGATTCAAGATGTTAATATAAGCAAACTGCGTAAACTTGTATAGAAATTTGGTTGGATTCGTGAAATCGTGAAGAAATAAATGCTTTGATCCAAGGGCGATAATTATTAACAAGGGAGATAACTTTAAACAGAAGAAAAATAATTGTGTGTTAGTTGATTGGTTGGATTTTAAGGCCGGAGAGGTTTTATTTTATTGGATATTCAATGGATATTCAACTTTTTTTTTTTTCAAACTCATTTTTTTTTCTAACTCAATTTTTAAAACTTAATTTTTTTCTCTTTTAAACACATCTTTTTAAACTCATTTTTTTCTATTCAACCCATAGATAGGACCCTAAGAGGTACTACCACCCCGGGTCAGAGTGAACCTGAGAGTAATGGTGATGAAGGGGTAAATAATTGTGGGATTGCCGTCAATAATTTTCATTTAAAATAAAAATCTGTTTGCTTTCTTAGATAAAGTGATATATTCAATTCAACATTTTCATTTTTATGAGGAAATGAAAATCGAAACTATTGACAAAAGAAATAAACTCCAACCTAAAAAAAGGGGAACCAATCTGAATGAATTTTATAAATTATTTTTTTATTTATTGATCTACTAGAAAAAAAGAAGACGGTTTAGGGTTAGGGTTAGGGTTTAGGGTTAGTTTAATGGGAAAATAATGGGTAGATTAATTAACAGATAAAATTCATTTTACCTGACAAAAAGTAAGTAATTGCTCAAAATGGCGATATGCTCCAAAAAATGTTTAACAATTTTTTTTTTTTTGAAAAGGTACCCCTTTTTTTCTTATCTATTTTTTAACGTTATCTTCTGCCAAGGTAGATAATAAAAAAAGAAAAAGAATATTGCTAACAAATTATTTCCCTTTTATTATATTCTATATGTATATTTGGCCAAGATTTTTTCTTTAATACATCGTGTTGAACAACTGACATTTCATGTCTGACGAGGATCTTTTCTACTTTTCTGGCCAATTTATTAATATCAGAGTGGAGTCTGTGGATCAGTACATCAAAGTTTTCATCCCTTGTACTTTCAGCCAGCCAAAATGCCCTTATCAACAATGAATTTCCTAACTACGTTGTCGACAAATAAATTCGACAGACCATTCAAAATATTAACCTTAGCTACAAAGAAAAAAAGGTTATTTCCTATAACTCCAACATAAAAAAGGGGAATCATTCTGATTGACTGATAAATTATTTATTTATATATTGATCTACTAGGAAAAAAGAAGACAGGGTTAGGGTTAGTTTAATGGGAAAATAATGGGTAGATTAATTAACAGATAAAATTAATTCAGAGTGGTTCCCCTTCTTTTAGGTTGGAGTTATCGGAAAAAAAACGGAAAAAAAACGGAAAAAAAATACTACACCGAACACTTCCACACATAACAATATATTATCATAACCAGATGCACCGAAATTACAAACTCTATGAAATAGTTTGAAAAAAAATAAAGTAAAATTACATATACTACCCTAAATTTAAAACCACTAACTCTGTCACCAACAACAACTCATCCGCCTCTCCAACTACTTGTCTTAGCAAGATTAATGTGGTGTACAAATTTAAATGCCCTTTTGAAGATTGTTTCTTCAAAAATAAAAGCACCTCCATTGGTCTTATTACATCTTTCAATAAAAATCCATTAACTTAAAAACAATTTATATCAGCGATTTTACTGCCTTAGTCAGGTAATAAAAATGAGTGCAATATCACCTACCAGTGCAATATCACCTACACTATTAATTCATACACAATTGGTAAGTCTACAGTATTTCTAAAATATTAGTCTATTTTAACACCAATTTTAATTCACCGTTGATTCATGCTTAAAATAAAACAGCATTTTTATTTTTTTAATTATATATATATATATATATATATATATATATATATATATATATGAATTTAACATTTTGAAAAAACAATTAGTAATTATTATCTGCTGACAGAATCTGTTTCGACGCCTTAGTAGAAGGGTCATCATCAACGAGCAAAAAAATATATGAAAGAAAGAAGGGATAAAAAACCGTTGGAAGAGAATAGGGGGTACAAACACACGCTGGAATGCTTGAATTTTTTAAAATGCGCATACTGTTTCAAAAATAAAATAAATTTTATTTTTAAAAATCAGAAGCATTTTTAATCCAAAAATAAACTCAAAAAAGAGTTTG
This sequence comes from Doryteuthis pealeii, assembly GCA_023376005.1. NCBI lineage: Eukaryota > Metazoa > Mollusca > Cephalopoda > Myopsida > Loliginidae > Doryteuthis > Doryteuthis pealeii. The sequence goes on along the minus strand of CM042143.1, from coordinate 84,188,739 downwards.
GTGTAAATATATAAAAAAGTGTAAGAGATTATCAAAAATGTTCAAAATATAATCCAGCTATTAAGTTGTTTACATGTCCACAGCACAATTGAAAGAAGATGTTAAGTTTCAAAAAGTTTGTGGTGTAGGTAAATTTTTTTGTAGTGTTCGTAGAATAATCTTCGGAGGTGTAAAAATCCGTATATTTTGTTTTTTCATGAGACAAATGTGTAAACGGATTTTTACACCTCCGAAGATTATTCTACGAACACTACAAAAAAATTTACCTACACCACAAACTTTTTGTCATTTAGTGCTGACAAAGTTTTGAAATAAATTCATTCTTAATGGATAATCAAATTTTGTTTATAAACTCATGTTTTTCTATTCAACCCATAGATGGGACCCTAACAGGTACTACCACTCCGGGTCAGAGTGGACCAGGGAGAAAAGGTGATGAAGGGGTTCTCCATATTCCCCAAACCCCCAAAACTGAAACCTCACCATCAGATAGAGTTTAACATTATTCCCAGGATGTGTAGACTCTCAGCCACCGCCTTTTAGCATCCATATGATAAAAAGGGGTGGGGCTAGCCATAAGGTACTAGGGCTTGACATGACCAGCCGATTGATTGGAGGGGGCCTCTCTGACCGCCCGTCTAGCCCAAAAAAGGGCCAAAGTGGAGTATTGCAAGTCATGGACTGCTCAGCCACCTGGGTTCTATCCTTAAGCATCATGGGTCGCCACCTACGGCCAACAGGTGGCCCCACTGAGGGGTTCTTCTTACCCCTCTGCAAAGATGCAGTCGGTGCATTCTAATGCCCTCAGCCGACAGGGCGGCCCATGGAAAGGATTGAGACTAGAAGACCATCATTCTCAACCTCAAGGGATCACCAAACAAATCATACGAAGACAATCATGGGAAAATCCTTGACTTATAGAGACTGTTCTTTTTTTTTAAAACTCTCTTCATATGATAGTGTTGAAACCGTTATCAATTTTGTGGCGATAGGACAGACAGCAGAAATTTGTGGTTTATGCTTCACGAATACGAAGTATATTCACTAATTTCTCTTTCAATACCTGTTGATTGTAAAGGGAGATAAATCATTAACAGGGACGTCACTCTGTTAAGTAAAGTTAAAAAAAATATCAACGTGTGTACGTTACCTAAAGTGTATAGGGTGCTTGGCGTGATGTAATTACAAGCGAGCCTAGACTAGTAGACCTTTGCTGCTTGTGAGTTCTATTCTCTATGGGTGACCCGTACTTCTGACCTTATACCAAACTAAGCTGAATTTAGTAAATTAAATAAAAGTAGACGTTTAACGCCAAGAATTAACTTTGCCACTAAAGACTAAAAATATATTTGATGTCTGGTAACCAGCAGTTCATCTTCCAGACAGCACCTCCACACATGAAGATATCGTAGAACTACACCTTGGTATTAGCAGTAAGCGCCCCCCCCCCAAAAAAAAAACCAGGTTATTCTATATGAGCTACCATACTCAGAGCTGCCGAGGCATGAAATAAGCTGCCTGCGTCCGTTGTGGGCTGCCAAAACACTGCATCTTTCAAAGCCTCCATGCTTCCTGTAGTCTGCCAACACTATACCTAATACTCCCATCCACACACATATACATGCACACGCACACATACATGTATACTGTTACTGCATGCTGTTCATGTTCCTGACATTAATACATTATTCTGTATACTAGACATGAGACTTTGTTGAGTTGTGATGCACCTGAGCACTGTACACAATAAATTTCATTATATATATATATATATATAATTTTTTTTTATTTTTAGTTGTAATGGTTTTGCATATGCTTTGCATATTAATGTAATACAAAATAAAAAAATAGAAATGTTTTTTGTGTTTTTTTTAAGCATAAATGGATGGTTAATGTAAGTGTTCAAATAGACTAATATTCAAGAAATACTGTTGACTTAACAATTGTGTCTGAAAATGAAGAATTGGTGCCTTTCTGTCTGTAACTATGTCACTGCTTACATCACAATACCCTCAGTAATTGTGTAAGTTTATCAATGAGTATTTAATTTATAGTCACAGTCAAAATCATTAATACACAGAATAAATCTTATCTATTAAGAAAGTCTCTATGAAAATCTGAGTTAGATTTGCCTCAAAACTGCCCATGTTATTAGTGTATTTAAAATCCCAGCAGTTTGTCTTATATATCACTAAGAAATAAAGGTTTACATAATATATGTTGTGGTTAATTTGCATACTGGTTTTAACAAAGTCGGGTTTAATATTCTTGCTAGTATATATAAAACACAGATAACATTCTCATTTCTTCTTCTAATTCCAGTTTCTCTTTTTAAACTTGATGCAATTTGAGTAAGAAAAAAAAGTTTGCTTTGTTAAGTAAACTAAATTTTTTCTTAAGAACCCCCCCCCCCCAAAAAAAAACAAGTCCAGAATAAACTTTTAAGCTTAACAATTTGTTCCTGGTTACCAAGGAAACGTGCAATTGATTTGATGAAGTATTTTTTCTTTGAAATAATTCTGGATGATTTTTGTTGATTGCAACTTTCAATTGATTTAACTGGAATATTTGTGAGAATTATTTGATTTTCTAATAGTTGTAGTGAAAAGAAATGACATATCTCAGAGCTCAAAGTGGGTGGGAACGTGTCTTGCATGCAAAATGAGTGAAGGCTTGAAAGGTAAGAAAATTTTAAGAAAACATATTCTAAGAGCCATGAGAATTGGTGAGAATGTATTTGCACTTATGCAAATTTCTTCGAGATCAAGCTGTGCATAAAACACCAGTTGACAGGGAAAGAGGTGAGACACTTTGGAGAGTGTTATTGTTGCAAATGATAGACTTTGTCATAGGAATTCTCAAGTTGCAAAAACGATTACGGGATCAGTTTACAAATATCAATAGTTCAAAGGTTCATTTACAATTTGACCTTCACCTTGTTTGACCTTTGATATGATTAATGATTTATTTCATCTGACCTCTAACCTCTTAATTTCTATTGTTGTTTTAAAATATCCACTTTATAATTCATTTTTAATACTGAACACAAAATTAATCCAATAAATCATTTTCACTTACCTGTATATTGAGTAATAAATGACCCCAGAATTTTAGCAAAAAAAATCTGTTTTTTATCATTGGGAGTAATAGGAAGGTATGTGGTGTAATGATTATCATGGTAGGAAGTGGATTTGGCTACTCAAGGTTGTTTGCATTTCACATAGCCCTAATACCCTTGGGAAAGGTATGCATTTAACTATTCTCCCTCAAGCTATGGGTAAATAGTAGGGCAGACTGGGCTTTTTAAACTTGGTTATGCAACCAGTCTAGAAATAAAACTCTGAATTGAAACTTATTAAACTCTACTTAAGAAATTGACCTTGTGTTGCATCCTACTCATGCGGAGGGGTTGGTATATATATATATATATATATATATATATATATATATTTGGGTAATCTGAACATTAGCTACATAAATGAGAGTAACCTCTCCTTGTTTATTTCACTTTGAGGAAGTCATGTTTTGATCAGCCATTTTCATTTCACCATAAATCTACACTGAAAATACGAATTTGTTTGAATCAATACAACTGCATGTTTTAACATGAAAATATCATAAAATGTGTTCTTAATAACAATTAAGTTCATTTCAAATAATGCGCAAGCACAATTAAGAACACAAAATGAAATAAACAAGAGGAGGTTACTCTCATTTATGTAGCTAATGTTCAGATTACCACTTTCTTGTACATTGTATAATAGTGATTATAATACTCGTGTTCCTACAAAATACGACCAATATCAACTTGCAACACCCTCCGGTTAAAAATGAGACTGCCTAAATCATCCAAGATGAAATGCAAAAATTCAAATCCTGATAATCTGGTGTTGCTTATCCTCTGAATCCTTATTTCTTATGAGTGTCGTCACATCAGGTAAATAATGGACCATTCTATTTTTATTATAAAGAAAGGTAAGAAAAAAGATATGCTATACAGAAAAATATAAGAAAAAGAGAGTAGGGGGAAGATAGAGCAAGGTGTGAGTGCACAGAAGCAATAACACTAATCTGTTTCAATCGAACATAATGAAAAGAAGGAAATAAAGAAAAAAAAAGTGAGAGAGAGTTAAATGAAGATTATTATACTTTTTACATATTGAACTTTTAGCAATAGCTCTTAAGTAAACGTATTAAACGTAATAATTAAGTTATCATACTGTGGTATATCCACAGGTCCTGCTGGTTATATAATATTGTTCCAATTTCTGTGTGCGTATTTGTTATTGTAACACAGCAAAAATGACATAATATGGTAATTTTGTTAAAATTAGAATGAAATAACTTCCAATCCAATCAGCCCATTTGGTTTCCATGTATTTTTCCATTGATCAATTAAATATAAACTGACAATAAATCAAGGGAGATAACTGCTAATTACAGAATTGTTTCCTTTCATAAGAATAAATGTACCAGAGGAATCCTTGAAGCTTAATGATAATTAATATTGGCAAATAAGCCACACACACACACACACACGGTGTTCATAAAGTCTTGAAGCAGTTTTAAGATTTAAAACTTGATAACTCACATTGTACAAATGATAGAATCTTTTACTAAAACCATATGAAAGTTCAACATTTATAGTTTCATCTATTTTTTTTTTAATGAACGTTTTGATTATTACATTTCAACAAGACTGCCATCTTTGTTGTTACATTTTAAATCTGCTGCAGGAATTTATAGACACCCTGTATATATATATTGTTTTATGTTACCAAGAGTAAATTGTGTAATGAGAAAATCCATTGTTATTGTAGCACAAGGAATGCTTGGCATAATTTTAAGTGAGCATGTGTGGTGTTACCATGACAACAAAAAGTGGTAATTAAAGAACTTGTACAAGATAAAATATGTTTTCTAAAAATCATCTCATTGAAATTTACATAGATTCAGGATATTTTTTCACAGGTAAAATAACTTGACCATATATTTAAAAAAAAAGGCAATGTGTAATTGTGTGTGAATATATATTCAATATAGATAGAAAAAAATAAAATAAATTAAAATCACTTGCAGACTTTTTCTTTATAAAATATTTACTTTTCTCTAGTTGAATGTATGACAATCTCTCTCTCTCTCTCTCTCTCTCTATATATATATATATATATATATATATATATTTCATTTTTGATTTAAATATAACCTAAAAAAACGGAAACCCAACAGACAAAATTAGATACATTATTTATTCAAATCATTTCTAAACAGGATTTCAAAAAGGTAGGTAAAACAACCTGTTAATCTTAGTTTATTTGAATTTTCAATTTTTTAATACTTTCTACACATATTTGTATCATGCTTTGTAGGAGTCCAAAAATTTTCTTTTCCTTCCTATAGAGATATGCATATATAATATCAATTATAATATTAATATATATATATATTCTATATATATATATATAAAAAAGATTGGCTGTTTGAAGGAAATGATACAGAAAAGTATTACACACACACACTATATATATATATTTATATATATATATATATATATATATATATATATATATATATAGTGTGTGTGTAATACTTTTCTGTATCATTTCCTTCAAACTGCCAATCTCTTAGTAATGGCACTTCTGATTAAAAAAACAAAAATTCACATTTAACTTGATAAATAAAACTTTTGAATTATTCAAGAGTGAACATAGAATGCTGGTGAGATTGAAATAAAATTTACATTATTTTGAATTTGACAAATAAAACAATTTATTCTTTAAATTTATTCTATCTAAAAGATGTTGTTTTATTTTTTCAGAAGGGAGAATAATTTCATAATTGCATTAGAAATTTCTTTTTTCTTTTTCTTTTTCAGTTTAGGTAACAACTAATTATAATATAATTTCTCTAAATAACAGTTGACTTAGCATCATTTAATGAGGTAAGTAAAAACTATGAATTCTTTATTATTTGGGTTGAGTGAGGTGACTGAAATTGCAGATTTCAGGTTATCATTGGACTGGGGTAGATTTTAGAATTATGATTTATTTTTGGCAATTGGTTAGTTGTTTTTAGTTTCAAATGGAAATCTATAGAAAAAAAAATTTCTAATTTGAAAAAAACAAAAAACAAACTCAACAGATAATTTTCCAGTCAAGAACAAAAAATATCTAAAATTTTATTTTTTCAACATTCAAACAATCCAAAAATGTAAAAGTAATTAAAAAAGAAAAAAAAAAGAATCATTTTTAAAGACATTGATTAAAACAACCATTAAAATATAAAAAGCAACATTCAAAATAAGATTACTATAAGACATAATATTTTACAAGTAAATGATTTTCTTTATGATACTCTAAAAGGATGATTGAAAAGTAACTCTCTATTTTGAAGGGGAATGACTTGAGGATTGCGGACCCTTTCATCCTTTGCAATACCATGAATGCCAAAAGGTATCGCACATGCCACAAAATGAAATCTGGCCAGTTATCAATACTTGGGAAAATACTGAAGACTTGATTTTTATGCAAGATAGTGCTCCTTCAACATTTTGCTATAGTTGTTCGTGAATAGCTGAATCACCATTTTCCTGGTAGATGAATGGGTAGATGTGGTCACATGAATGGCCAGTCAGAAGTCCTGATTTAACACCCTGCAACTTTTTTCTTTGGGGTTGGTTGAAGGACCAAGTCGACTCTATAAAACTAACTTTGGAAAAACTTGAAGGACGAATACGAGAATTTATTTTTGCCATTTCACAAGAGTTCCTGGGAAGATCAGTAGATGTGATTCCCAAGCGGCTTGAGAGGCTGGAGGCGAATGCTGGTGCCCATATAGAATTTTATATAAAACTCCATGTTATGTGTGTTCTTCTCATATTCATGTTTTGTAAAAATAATGACTCAGAAATAAATTATAAGATTTTTAAAATAGTGAAGGGAGTTACTTTACAATCACCCTGTATAAAAGATGAAGCAATTATCTTCAGACAAAAGAATTTTTAAAAATACATTTTTTTAAATGTTTATTTGGATACAATATTAATAGATATTTGTTATTTCAAAATTTAAAAAATATAAAAATAAATAAGGCCTTTTCTGATATTGTTATAGTTATGATCTAAATTTCTTTTAAAGTGTATGGCTACATATTCATCCACATAGTCACACGCACAAAAAAAATCTGCACAAGAAAATTTTTATGCTGTGTATGAATGTTATGAGTTTCAAATAAAAAATATGATTCAATAATGACAATTCTGTTTTCAGACAAATGAAATCAATGATCATCTAAAAAGAATATTTTCTCTACAATCAACTTCTTCAGTTGTGTACAGGCTTTTTGGTCCCAAGAAGGCCATGAAAATATCAGATTAGTTTATATGTTTAATGGCATATCAACTCCTGATGGGTTATTTAATGCTGAAATTTGATTAATTTCTAAATGTTTGATTATAATATATAAGTACATTTTCCATTCCTATCGAATTATTTTTAGATTTATTTGATTCATAGATGGAATCCTGTGACGATAGACATTCACTGTGCATTGTTGGTGTGTCTGATTGCTATTTGCGAGATGTCCTGGATGAAGGCTCAGTGTTGAATTTTGTGTGGGTGGTGGTCGGTCTGAATTTGCAGCTTTCAACATCCTGGTTCTTTATGCCATGATTAAGACCAAACTCTACCCACACAAAAGTTCAACACTGAGTATACATCAGAGACATCTTGCAAATAGTGGTCAGACACGCCAGGCAATGATGACATTTTGAATCAGGTGAATGTCTATTGTCACAGGATCCTAACAGGTAAGTACCACTCAGGGTCAGAATGGAGCTGAGGGGAAATGGCAATGAAGGAGTGACTCCACATTCCCCAGAAATAGAGTCTCACTATCAGATGCAGTTTAATGTCATATTCTGGACATAAATAATTTTAAAAAATTAGACAGAACATTGTTTTGGGCTTTTAGGTAAATTTTAACAAATATATATATAAAAAAAAAACAATTTGATTTACATGTCACAAAAAATATTTAAAAGAATTATCACAGAAAAAAAAAATGAATTTCTTAAAGTTGTACGTATTTTGAACCTTTAAAAAATTATTTGAATATTATTTAAGAAAAAAGTGAAGAAAGAAAAATCTTTCCTAAAACAGTTGGACCTAAAACCTTAAAAATGCCCCACATAACATTTTGAAGAAGAGACTTAAAAATATTATAAGACTCATTTTTCATTATGTGAATTTAAAAGAATTTATAAAATATCATACAAAAGAAAAAAACAAAAAACAAATTCAAAATTTCTTCTTTACAAAATATTCAAGCTTAATAAATGTTAATCAACTTTTGGGTTAATTCCTATAACTAAACATAAACAAAGGGGAACCACTCTTGACTGATAAATTATTAATTTATTGATCTACTAGGAAAAAAGAAGACGGGGTTAGAGTTAGTTTAATGGGAAAATAAATAATTCATCAGTCAAGAGCGGTTCCCCTTTGTTTATGTTGGAGTTATAGGAAATAACCCAACTTTTGTATTATTTGTCTGTATTTATGAGATGAGGCTTGATGTGAATAATTTTCATTTTTTGGGTTGTTGTTCTCATCTTTATTGTGGTATGTATAAACAATGTTTTGACCGCTGCCTCCTCAGGTGTTTCCTGTGTAATCGAGTATAGTAATAACTTTTTTTCTAAATGATCATGATTCTTCTTGTGACACATGTCAGAATGATAGCTGTGCAAAAAAATGATGTCCTTATTGAATAAGATCTTCAAAAGTTTTTCAATGCCTGTTTGATCAACAGTCAAACTATTAAAAATGATTACCCAGGTTGGGTCATTACTATGCTCGTATACACAGGAAGAGAATACAGCAACCAAAATGAGTTCATACATACCACAATAAAGATGAGGACAACAGTCCAAAAAATCAAAATTTATTGTGGTATGTATAAACACATTTCGGCCACTGTATCCTCCTGCCTTCCTCAGGTGTTCCCTGTGTATCCTGAGGAAGGCCAGAGGATACAGTGGCTGGAATGTTGTGTTTATATATACCACAATAAAGATGAGGACAACAGTTTAAAAAAATCAAAATTATTCAGCTTTCGTATTTTTGTGAATAACAAAAAACTAATAAAAAAAAAACAACCCCCCCTCCGTGTTACAAATCGACAGCCGATGTAACTTTGTAACTAAGACTATTTAAAAACTTTGTTTCATCTCCTCGGATTGAAAGTTGTTCAGATTCTAATTTCGGACCGGATTTTTCCCGCATCATAGATGTCCTTTCGAAATTAAACTCGCCACATTCACTGCAAGGATCTTTGGGGATCTTAGTGAAAGCAATTCGTCGTGTCTTGCATTTACGGCACTGAAAGAAACGTTTCATACCTTGATGCTTCAAGGTCGGATGATTTTCTTTCAAGCACCTGTCGGAGACAGACAACGCCGTGTAAGAACATAGTTTACACGAATAAAGTGTGCACTTTATTTCTGTTATCGAACGCATTTTGTCCTCGTACTGCTCCTTCTTTTCCAAAGTGCTGAAATACATTTCTTTCTTTTCGTTTTCCAGCTCAGTGAGTGCACCGACGTGCGAAGATTTCATTTTCATCAGTTTTTTTACCTCTACAGAGTTCAAGTCGACATTGCCGAGCAGCTTGGATTTTTTGGCTGGAGGAGCAAGTGATGATGATGATGATGACAATGATAGTGATGAGATGGAAGAGGAGGAGGAGGAGGCTGATGATGTGATACTTTGGCTTTCATTTTTGTCTTCGTCTACTGAATCCGAAGCGACACGCTTTTTGATTTTCTGAAGAGTCTTCTCATCATGCGGCTGTTTCTTTATTGCATTTGGGTTGGCCTTTTGTAGGCCACCTTTCGACTGAACTTTGAGAATTGCAAGCTGTTTCGCCCTTTCGGCGCTGATATCCGGCTTAGTTGAAGGGCGAGTGACAATGTCCAAATTGACACTAAGACCGGTCTGCAAACCGCGGCCGAGCACAGGTGCAGATGTAGATGCAGACGCGGCTGAAATTTGTTTCTTCAGGTGCATTTTCATTTTGTGCCGTTTTAGAAGCTCGGTGGGGGTTATGGACTCAACAACGACAGAGTTAGCCTCACCTTTAGTTTTTTGTTCGTATTTCTCCTGCTTAATCAAATGCTTAACAAGATTCATCGAACCCAAAGACGGGGTGCTCAAAAGATCCAGAAATGCTTGCTGCTTCGTGTCGGACAATTTATTCAACTTGGCCTGATCGTCAGAAGAAATCTGTTGCAATTGCATCGTGGATAGTTTATCTTTACCCAACCGAGATTGCTGTTGTTGCAGTTTCTTCACGGTCACCTGATCTTTCTGTTGACTAGAGCCGATCGGTATAGACGTGTACGACTTACCCTGGTAGAAGAACAAACCTCCCTTTGGAAGAACTTTATTGTTGTAAGATTTAGGGGTCACTCCTGCATAACTGTTTAGTTCAGCCCTTTTTGTGCAGGTTTTTTTGTAGGCAGCATTGACGTGGTAGGTACAATAGTCTCCTTGCATTTTGTTGATTACGTTTGTGCAAGGAGCACTGTTCTTTTTTACCTGCTTGCACGTTCCAGATCAATGGATGTTCCCATGATCATCAATTTCTGTGGGTGATTAATGGTAAATGCAGTGTCCGACTGATATTTCTCCGATTTGTCCATCATGCTCGGATTTAGCAAACCGACAACAGTTCCTAGACCGACTTTCCAATGAGTTTTGTAGACTTCGCCAAATAAAAAAAATGAAATGCTTTGATCACAATTCTGCAGATCATTTAGTTTCCATATGCAATAAGTCTTTCCGGAAGACGACTTCTTCGGTTCCGGTTTATGGACTACCACTCCGATGGTTACCCAATCACAATCAGAAAGTTCTTTTTTGCTTCTAGTGTGAAGAGTTGATAATCTGAACATTTTTCGACCTTGCATTCTAAGTTGCATCACCTCGGTTGACACAAGGGGTTTAGTGATGCGAATACCTGAAAAAGGGTCTGTGGAAGCATCTTTGTCCCTCTGCGATGATGATGATGATGATGATGCTGGGGATGATTTAATGGATGTATTATTATTAATACTGGTATTCGTAGCGGGGCTAGTAGTTTGTGTTGTGTTTAGAGTACTTTGTACGAATCCTTTTTTAGGCAAAGCTTTTGCTCTCAACTGGGCCACGTCATGTGACGGGGTGCGCGCCACACGATGCTCGTTTTTCTTGAGCAACTTTTTTAACTCCTCCCCTGCGTCGCTCAGTTTATTTTTCTCCCCATCCATATCTTCCCAATCGCTATCACTGTCCCCAAATAAATCATTTTTCAAATTGGAAGGATCTATTTTTTTATCGGCGACTTTTTTGTTTTGGGAGATTTTAAAGAAGAGGAAATATTCAATGTTTTTTTATCATCAAAGTTTTTACCTTCCGAGGTGAAGAGATCTATATTCCCGTTATCGATCACAGTCCGGTCTTGTCTGGGTGGAGATTTCCTAGAAGAAGAAGATGCTTGATTTTTCTCTTGAAGTTCACGTTCTAGTTTTTCCATACGTTCTCTCATTCTGTTTATTTCAGCGAGAAGATCATTATCAGACGAGGCTGGTTGGGTGGATTTGCTCTCATCGGGGCTGGTAGCAGTCAGGAAGTTACTTTTCGTATTGTTATTATTAACCACATTACTTTTTTCTGTTGTATTAGTCTCACATACAGCCTGAACCCTGTTTTCAGGTTCAGTAAATTCATCATTCGACATTTCTTCATCCAAAAGGGACGTTAACAAATCCAAATCACAACTTTCATCCATGTTTTCAGAAATGTATCAACACAAGCTGTAACAAGTACTTTTACCGTAACAAGCAACTTTTACCGCCCTTTTCGAAACTACTAAAGCTAGCCAATCTTATAGTTTACCAACCAAAGATTATAATTGTTATTTGACATTTCATAAAAATACTATTATATCAATCTAGTTTATTTTTTACTCCTCTTATAATCTTTTGTTTAACCAATTAATTATGAAAATATTTAAATACGAAACTAAAATTGATGCTTTGTTATATATGTGCGCTTGCGCAGTTAAAATTCTATAGATAGTAGTACGACGCTACGCTTTATAAAATGTCATCAGTCGCTTGGGATAGCGCATCATCTCCTGCTACAAAAGGAGCTCAGAGGTAAAAAACAAATAATTTTAGATTTTTGATTATACGAGCTACTTAGCTAAGTAATGTTGCAAGTTAGATTAGTTGTAAATGAGAGATGAATGGTAATTGTTTGAAAGTAGGTAATCAGCCAGTGTTGCTGTTCCAAGATGGCGACCCTCAACCAACTAGTAGTCCATCTTGTAAATATTATTTGTTCCAGAAATTCAACCTTTTGCACGCCCAGTTTTTGTTTGATTCGCTAAATTAGAATTGATAAAAAAAAAGATAAGTCGTTGTTGCATGTGATGATAAAAACTACGTCGTAAAATGAGTGTCAATTGAAATGTTAAACACTGTTTACTTATCTAACCTATTTTCAATTAATGTTCGCCTTTTTTTTCCTTTTAGTGTGTTACTACTGCTGATTTGTCATTTTCCGATAATATACTAATTTATTGTTGGCTATTTCTCTAGTTCTTACTGCTATGTAGCAGTAAATTTCAAGAATGATATTAATCAAGTTATCTTTTTATGTAAACGCACTTTTCTTTAAAGATATTTTCAATAAAGTCCACAATGGGGGAGTACACTCCATTTCTTGCTGTTTTGTATTTATTGCATAAGAACGATGTATGTTTCAAGTCAAGTGCACCTTTTTAAAAAACAAACTATAAATTATTAACTTTGACCTCTTTGATGCTTATGTTTCATTTATATTATTTTTTTTTTTCTATTGTAAGTAAAAATGTATAAGCAGATAGCCTCATTTTGGTATCTTTGATAGTGGTTTTAAGACATCTCACCGTGAATTAGTTGTATTTTTTTTCTCCATTTAACCACTAGTTGTGTGTGTGCGCGCGCTGGTTTTGTTTTGTTTTATTTTTTTACTTGTAAAAGTGAAACTAAGCTTCCAATATTGACAAACAATCGTCAATATTCAATCGACTTTGCAACTACCACTAATACCTTCTTTAGTCTCTTTATCCGGTCATGATCACCACTGATTATTTACAACTTTTATTAAAGTGAAATTGGTTGCACCGCCCCATTGCACTATCAAGTTCAATCTTTGATACCTGACCCCAACCCCACAAGCGAAGTGACAAGAAGAATTAGATTTTTTGTCACTACCCATGCATATTCATAAGGGGCCCCTATTTTTGTCATATTTCCTCTTTGTAGGAAAGGGAAAAAAACTGTCTTGTTTTTACGATCTTCGGGCACAGTTTTATGTTTTAGGCACTATCAGGTTCAATCTTTGATGCCTGAAACACCCCCAAAGTGAATTAGACATTTTTCTGTCTCTACCCATGGGTATTCATAAGGGTCCCCTATTTGTCATAAGGGTCATAGTTCTTCTTTGTAGCAAAGGGGGAAAACTGTCTTGTTTTTACGATCTTTTTGTTTAGGCGCGAACTTATTGGGCCTGGTTATTTTTTTTTTGTTCCAGCCAAAAATCTCTAAAAACATGATGTAAAATTTTTCATAGCTTTTGTGTTATGAGTAAAAAATAAAAAGGTAGACTGTGAATTGAGGGGCGTAAATTTTTACCATAATCTACCGGACAGATATTAGTGAAATATGAAATGAAGTCTTATGTATATATTTTTAATTTCTCAATTGGGATTAATACTTCTAATAAAAATGAAACTCTAAGGAAAACATAACTTAATTCATTTATAAGTTTTTAAAAAAGGGGGACAGTATTAATTGATGTTGTTCTATAGATTTAATAATAGATAAACAACTGAATTCACAATCTACCGAATAAAGATAATTAAATTTTGATAGGAAAAACCACAGTGCATATTCGTTAAACACCGTTAAACATTTTCTCAAAGAATGTGGATATTTAATTTTCATTCGATAACGTTTTTTTGTTTTTGTTTTGTTTTTTGTCAACGCAAATAATATGAAGGACTTATTTGAAAATGTCGACGTGGATGACATTTTGTCCTTCTTGAAAAAAATAAAATTATACCAAAAATGATCGGTACCATACAAAGTAAATATTTAAAAACTATACCAGACGATTTTGACATATCGTTAAATCGAAATATTAAAAAAAAAACCAAAAAACCCTCCTAAACTACACAAACATGTAAAAATATAAATATACAGTGTAAGTGATTCTTATAATCCAACGTGTTGACATGCCGTTAAAATCAATCACTTCAAATTATTGTATTGTTCACCCCAATTCTACGAAATAAACTTTTTTAATAATAAAAAGCGTTGTCATAAAATATATGGATGAGTTTTTATATTTTTATGAGAATTGAATTTTATCTTTAAACACTGTTTTGTTTATTTTCTGCAAACTTAGAAAATTACTTTAGATGCTAATCTTTTTCAAATAACTGATTACAGCTCTTAAGTTTAATAACATTCAATAAACCAAACAGTAATGTTTTTGTCTGACAACAATTTGTTGCTCAATTCTTCTTTCATATTTGCTGGAATAACTTTGACTTTTTAAAAATTCCTCTCCATTTTGCTTACTAGAAATAAAGTCATGGTATTTTAAACAAAAAGTTGGGAAATCTTTTCTTAAAGAATATATATTTTTTTTTTGTTTTTTGCAAACGTAATTTAATTTTTAATAACAAATGGCACGAAGTAATTATTCTGAGTTATATTAAAAACAAAAACAAACAAAAAAGACACAAAGCAATTGAATATTTTGAGGTTGTGGTTATTTTGTTAGAAAACAATGAGAATTTCTTGTACAAAAACAGTCTTGATTATTTTTACATTAATTAGATTATTTTTAAAAGTTATTGCTCACACTGTCTAGAGAGTAAAATTTTAAAAGTAATAAAACTGGGGGAAAAAATGATCACTTATATCAGCTAGATAAAAGGTATCCCTTTACCTTTTTAACTTGTAGAAAAAAATTTGAATATTAACTGAATTCAGTTTTTAAAATTAATATTAACTCAATCTGTTCAAATTTTTAAAATACTTCAACTATTAACGGTTCAGTTTTAAATTTTGCAATTAGTTTGTTAATTTGCTTGATTCAAAACTGAACCCACAAACTTCTCATATCAGTAAATTTTTGCTCTTTGCTGAAAAAGTCTCTTAATTCCAGTCTATATAACTTGTCTAGATAACTCATTTCTAAATCTTAAATCTAATCTTAGGTTTTTCCTAATTTCACTTTTTCTTCTATATTTAAATTAATATTCAACTTTACTATTTACCATTTTGATACATTTCTTTATAAGTTTGATATGAGAGCTATGTTGAGTATTGTTTTCATGATGGGGGGGGGGGGTAGGTCTGATATCATCAATCTTCATTCCCTATTATGCTGATTATTAATAGGTGGACCAATTTTCTGTGATCATGGAATCATTTATCTTAAACAGAATCTGTAATTTTTAAAGAAATTTTCAATAATAAATAACAAATTAATCTGTTACCTTTTTTTTTCTTTTTTAAATTCTTTCAAAACATAACTGTCTGATTTTGTTGTTTAAACATTTTAATAAATAGAATATATTAACATAACCTAGTTATCTCCTTGAATTTTGAATTTACAAATATTAGTTATTTTACATTTTAAGATCCGAAAAAGAATTAATGAAAAATATTTTACATAAAAAAAAAAGAAAATTGGGCCATAGATTATTCTAAGAAACAATGTAGCAAAACAGATAAATATATTGGTACTAAAGTGAAAATGGGAAGATAGACAATAATGTTAATGTAGAAATTGGAAGGGGAGAGATATGAAGATCAAAGTTTAACAAATTCATTTCCTCAAGTCTTGTTTGATTTTCACAAAATTCACAAATAAAAGATTCTAAACAACTTGCAACCTTGTTTTATGAATTTGACAAAAGAAAAGTAAATGCCATAAAATTTAGAAATAAAGAAAAAAAACTTTTCCAAAAACACTTTTCATTAAATAACTGGCTAGTCTACTCTGAAGCTTACCATCACAAAACGATTCTCCGGGATTCATAATTGCATCATCTTCACCACTGTAAAAATGAATTTAAATTTAACCAAAAAATCCTTTAATAACATTAAATATCAATGATTTTTTGATTTTTTTTTATTTTTTAAAATAATTTTATCTATTTTTCAAAATCTGTTGTATAGTTAAGCAAACAAATTGCCAAGATGGCTGAATCAAATCAACATAGTGTTGACATTTTTAGGGTAGACATAATTAAAGATCACTTCAAATCTAAAACTCATTTGACAAAAAAATCTTCTCAACTAAAACAAGATAATTATGACTTTGTTAAAGTGTAAAGAAGTGCAGGATTAAAAAAAAAAAAAAAAATGCTAGTCAAAAAAAGTGATACCTAAATTGGCTTGAAGGTTCCTTGCTGAAGGAACAAGTGAAGGTATCCCCTGTGCCAGTAGCAACCAGATAGAATTCCTAGTTTAATGTGGCCACATCACTCATCCTTTATACAATTTTATGAAGCATTCTTTAATCCCATCCTGTATATAACTTTTACAAGGCAACTTGTCTGTTTGATCCAATACAGCTACCCTTTATAAGCCTTGATGATATTAATAGTTTTGTAGCCATTAAAGAATTACAAGATCTTTCTATTGATCTTAAAGAATTCCGAATTTATGTGAATTACCAAGATGACTTACCAAATCCTTTTAATATCCCATTATTTTGGAATGCAAATAAAAGTAGATTTCCCCTTCAGATTGCCAATAAGGTCATATGGATGCCTCTTACCAGTTTAGATGCTGAACTTTCATTTGCTCAGTATAAATATCTATTCAATAGACACAACATAAGTTTTACTCTTAAGAACACCAAGCAACTTACAATGTTATATAACAATGGATATTTAGAAAAGAGATTGGAATATTACTAATTTCTTAATTTGGGAAATATCCAATTTTAAATTTGAGCAGTATTTTAACTTGAGATAAGTTGTTTTATTTAAATTTTGAATCAATTCGTCAAAAAATTTTGTTTATATTTTGTTACGAAGATTCAATTGTTTAATTCCTATTTTGTGAAATTTTTATCAGAATGTTTGACTTACTCAGATATTTACTATTTAGATTCAAGTTATTTGCTGTTGTTTTCTTTAAATGTGATTTTTCTGTTGATTTTAATATTGTGAATCAATAAATTAATCTGGATTCCTTTACTTAAAAACAATAATTATAGCATATTTTATTGCAATTTTATCATAAAATACTATAAAAATGGAAAAAGCATAATTTACCAAAAGTGGAAACGGAATTTAAAAAATTTGAAAATCATGGTCCCTATATCCCTAACGGCGATCTGTCACATATCATTCTTTATACTTAACAAAAAAATGCATTTGTCTTAGTGAAAGATTTATCAAATAAAATCAAAAATTATTACAAAGAGAGTGAATATTTATATTTCCAATGAATGCCATCTTGATAACTTTTTTTTTTTTTTTTTTTTTCTTCTAACAAGGTAAATGAAATTAGCTTAAAAATTTATTTTGAAAATGGCTAATGAACTTATTTCATAAAATGAAGTGGAATGTTTATATTTGAGAATATTTTTCTAAAATTTCCTCATAGGAGAATAAATTTAATCTGATGAAAAAAAGCGTAGTTTTATTGAAATTCAATTATTTGAATTTCTAATAGATTTTTTTTTATAAGTGTGTCAACCCTTAAGTTTTTTGCTACTGATTTTCTATTAAACATTTTTGATAACTGGAAATAGATTTTTTTCTGGAAAAAAATTTCTATAAAAGTTAACATTTCCTTTTCTCATTAGTGTTAGTGTTTTTCAATAATAAAATTAAAAATCAATTTGCATTTTAAACATTGTGAAGTCTGAATTTTAAAGATTAATATTAATATTTCAAGCAGTAATTGTGTTAAAAAGAAATGTGTATAAATTTTTCATTAATTTAAAAATCTTTTATTTTAAGTAGATTTAAAGGAAAATAAATATTTCCCTTGTATTAGGTATTTTTGGTCAGTAGAAATGTTAACAGTTGTCTTTTAATTCAAAGTTGATTATTTAATTCATTTTTTCTGTAAATTTTGTCTGTATGTTAATAGCTGACACCAATTTATTTTATTCTTTCTTATTGATCATCTGCAGTAAATAAACTCTATCATTATCCTAATTATAGAATTTATTATAAATAGGAAATTGATAAGTAGTTCTTTTTTTACTAGTTCTTTTTAAGAAAATTTAATAATCAGAGTAAATGCTAGCCTCACACAAGTTATTGATTGATTCTGAAATTGTTTTATTCTCAAACAAAAAAACAAATCTCTTGGTATACTATTTTTGCTGTGTTGTAATCCCATACAAAAATCTCATTATAATATAAATTTTATTTTAGTAATCTGTTATAAGAAAAATGTAAAAAGCATTTTGCAGATTTTATTAATAAAGTTATTTTTATTAACTAAACATTCTATTTTGAAAGTAATACATAATTTCATGCTGTAAAGAAATAGATTATTTTTTCTCTGAATTTTTGAGATAAGGCTTGATAATTTGGACAATTGTCCTCATCTTTGTTATCTACACAACATTTCAGCCAACGTGCCCTCCTGTATTTCTTATCAGACTCTGGAAACTTCTCTAACTCAAGAACCTTCAGCTTAATACTTCTACTCAGTCATGGTTAATGGGATTGAATAAAGGATTCGGTTCGAAGTTCTGTGAAGGCTCCCAATTATGACAAGAAAGTTTCAGGGTTTGACAAGAAACACCTGAAGAAGGCCAGAGGGCACATCGATCAAAACTTTGTGTGTATATAACAAAGATGAGGACAGTAGTCTGAATAATCCAAAGAATATAGATTATTTTAATTTTTTTTTTTTTTTTTTGCAACATATCCTTAAATAATAGGAATGTATTTTTTAGTTTGACCATTGTTTATTTTTCTCATGGCTATTTTTTTTTTCTTTTAGTTCAGATAATGTTATGTATCCTAACAAACCTGAATGGGAGACTGCTCGCAAAGCCCTTGAAGCTGTCAGTGGAACAAAACCCAAAGGTGATGTTGATTTACGAAAAGAAGTACCAAATCCCACCAAAGTTGCCATTCTATCTGCAAGACAGGGGCTTGAAGCTGCAGCAATGCCACTTGGGGGTTTACCACCTCAAGGTATGACTCCATTGCCTGGACCTCCTCATCAAATGGCAGAAAACTCTCTCAATCAACCTCTACCTCCATATTCAAATATGAACCCTCAAGATCCACCTGCTAATAATTATGGTTCAAATAACAACTATTATTACAACAACAACAACAGCAGCTGTAACATGTACCCACCATACAATTATGGACAGTAAGTAGATTTTCAAAATCATTTTATTCCATTGGCATTGTTCGATAGTTTTTACCATTATGTTGTCTTTGATTAGATTTTCAGTATTTCGGTCCTCGCAGGATACCCCATTAAAATCTCTGAAAAATTTTTTTAAAAAAGCAAAGACCTTGCATTGTTTTGGCCTAGTGGGTGTCAGAAACAAAAAGTGCACAAGCACTCTGAAAAGAAAATTAATGTCACCTATTTAAAATATTAAATGCAAAAAAAAAAAAAAAAAATCCATGCTGTTATTGTTATTGAATGTGTATATATATTTACTTTGTCGTTAATTGTTTTATTTTCGGAGTCTCCTTTGGACATACATACACACTCACAGCTCTTTATATATGTACTAGAAGTGGCTACTTGGCATTGCGTGGGTAGAGGTGGGATAAAAAGAAAATTTAGTCTCATAGATCCATTATTACTAATTGCGAGTTGGATCTCCATGTAAAAAAAAAAAGAAATCTTCATTATTTGTTCACTAAAAGCACGCACTTGTGATAGTGAACGTGTATATATATTTACTTTGTTATTGATTGTCTTATTTTTATAGTTTCCTCCGTGCATGCATACACACTACTGCCCTTTATATATTGTTACGCACGCACACTCGTTAGGGATGACCAGCTTACCTCCGCAACATGAAATAACGAAATAAAAAATGCAAAAGGTCCCAGATGTAAAAAAATAAATAATACAAAAGGGATGGGATTCAAGACTTTTCTCTTTGCTCCAGTGAAAAGGGTAGAAGACCAATGGGTGGCAACAATACTGAATGACGAAGAACAAACAGGATTTCTGATAAACACACGGACATTTAGTAACATTTAATTACAATTTGTTTATATAAAAAAAGGGTAAATGCATATATACAAATCTACATGGGATCAGGGGAGTAAAATGAATATATGGTTCTTATTGTTAAATGAGTGGACGAGCAATTGAACATATACATATATCAACCATATCAACATTACATAAAATATGACAGACAATAGGAATTCACAGAATACAAAATATGTTTTTTGTTAACTCACTGTGACGTAACTCGAAAGAAAGTCCTTTTATAAAATTGTTCATTTCCTTTTTACTCTTTCTTTTTTTTTTCTTTTTTTTTTTTTAACAACGGTGATTTGTTCTTTCCATCCAAAATGAATTAGCTTTAATTCGTAGTAAAATGTCTTTAATTCTTCCGTCCTCCTGTCTTTCGATCCAAGTATCGAATTTTCGCAGAGCAAGTAGTTTTCAGGTGCTGACCGTTGGATGATTCTTTCAACTGTCTTGCCTTGCGCGATTTCTTTGCACGAAAAGCCGTCTCAGTCGTTGTCATAGCAACAATCCTGGGGTAAGGTGTACTCTTAGGGTTACGGGGTCACAATTGAAATCCACATGCATACTTTCCCCATCACCTAAGGTGTGGGGGGGGGTACAATTGTCTTCTAAGTACATAGGTAGTAGGAGGAATGTTAACAAAATACAAGACCGGTTGAATATTACTTCCTTTGCTCGCCCACACATCTTTGGGTTTTCTTTTCTTTTTACTTCTTTCTTTCAAATAAAGTTTTCTTAATTCTAGCATATGTATACTGGTTAATGTACCAGCGATATGTCACAATATGTATAGAAGATAGATTTAAATAAATGTGTTTAATGCCATACATAAATGAAAATGTCTCCATATAAAATAATGCATGTTTTTATATTATATACTTTCATTGATTAACTGACTATGAATTTGATATTTTACATTTATTTGTTAATAGAAAAAAAACATTGAGTGCTCAAATCTATCTCCATATAAACCAATTACCATCCTTTGCATTATTATTATTATTAGCTAGATTTTTTGACTATGTGATTAATGGGCATGTTAAGAAAGCTTGTAACAAATCTTTTAATCAATGTACATAATCCTCACCAGGATCATATTGATTGTTCACATCATATTAATGAAGGATATTGGATAACGGCTTTGAGCCATTTGCTTTGGATAGATCTCTTAAGGCTTTTGACTCAGTATGTATTTACCTAACCTGTCCACATGAGCAACACAGGATCTATTTTAAGTGAAGTTTAACAGGTTGAACTGTCCCTTTCCTGCACTAACCATTACACCATGAGTATCTCCAGAGTATGACATGCAGGACTTCTGTAGTTTTTCAGTTATAACTAGATGGATTTCCTCCATTAGCAAATCCTTTCTTACTGATGGATCCATAAAGGTTGTAGTTAATTGCCAATCCTCTAAGATCCATGAGATTATGGCAGCCTCTGCCCGGATTAAAAAAAATTTTTTTTTATTATTAAATTCTTATTTTTTAATCAGTGACCTCCCTGACCTTATTTTCAAGTCATTTGTCAACTTCTTTGCTAATGACACAACACTTTATCATGTGATTTTAAGCATGACTTTTGACCTATCAGCTGACTTTATTTTGATTGTGCGTTGAGGTAGAGAAAATGCCTTATGTCCTTCAACACCTAAGACTTAAGCTGTTATCTTTCACAATCTCTCTGTCAGTATAAAATGAAATTAGTTTTTGCCATACATTATCATTTGGAAATAAAAAATAGATTTTGGATTATAACAAGTAACTGTGAAATGTCCACTTGAATGAAATAATATTCAACTATAATCAGACCAAGCCTAAAACCGTGGATTCTGAGGCTGTGCTCCAAACCATCAGGTGAGTTCAACATCTCACAGTCCAGAGTGATTTGTTACCTTGACAACCTCAACAAAAGCATCTGAAGCTGCTGAATTGTGCCTTACATTACCAAAATATTACAAAATGTTTAACTCCCCTTAGATATTTTGTTGGATTATAATGGCTGCTGCTTTTATGTTACAAAAACATTTCCCATGGTTGAATCAGTTTGTGGAAGATTTTATTGTATTTGCCTAGTCCCCTCTCTCTCTCTACCTTTACAGATTTTTTTTTTCTATTCAATCATCTTGACTACTTTTCCGATCAGATATGATTAAATGTTTTACACAGATCTTTGCTGATGATACTAAAATATTTTCTATTATTAATAAACAAAATGATATTGACAAAATCCAAACAGATATTTGCAATCTTGTAAATTGGTCAGATAAATGACAGCTCAGATTCAATAAAACTGAATATAAAGTATTTCATGTGGGAAGAAATAATTACAAAAATTATACTAATGAAAGAGAATTACTAAAAAAAATACAGATTTATAAAAAGATCTTGCACTGAATATGAACTAAAATTTTTGAAGCATATAGAAATACAAGTAAATAAAGCAAATAAGATATTAGGATTAATATTTAGGTCATATGAATACATGGATAAGGAAATGTTTAAAAAATTTATTCATTGCATTTGAGACCTCATTTTGAATTTGCTAATGTGATCTGGAGTCCAAGATTAATCAGACATAAAAATTCATAGGAGTACAAAGGAGAGCTACTAAAGTAATGAATGATTAAAAAAAAAAACACCTTTCATATGAAGAAAGACTTATGAGCATTGACTTATCGATGAACCAGAGGAGATATGATTGAAGTTTATAAATATATTCATGGATTTTATTCAATAAATTTTGATCTATTGAACATTGCTCAAAAAATCAATACCAGGGGTCATAAATTAAAACTTTCAAAGAAAATTTTACAAAACCAATCTAAAACAAATTTATTTTAGTAACAGGGTAGTAGATTCATGAAATAAACTAACATCATCAGTGAATATCACATCTCTGAACTCATTTAAGGCAAAGTTGGATGAATTGTGGAAAGAATATAAATATTTAGTGGAAATAAGATAAATGTTTTCAATATAAGGAACAGCTGACAGGTCTCAGACCAAATATATCTAGCTGAAAAAGATATAGATTCAAAAAATCTTCACTGAATGTTTTTATTGATAGTTTGCTCAAAGTTTCATAGAAATATTTGAAATTAAAATTGTTTTTCAGTTTATTCTGTTTAAATAAATTATAATTTCAGTGTCATTGAAGTTAATATATTTGTATGTTTTTTTTATTTTTAAGGTATTACAATGTACCGCAGCAGTATGGAAATGTCCAATATGATCATTATCAACAAAATGTAAGTTTAATTGATAAAAAAAAATAATTTCTACTTAAAATGCTCGACCTGTAACCATTTTTTGTTACTATCTTTTATTTATTGTCGAGTAAATAAGAATCTAAAATTTTGTCATTCAATAAATAAGCTGAATATTGTAATAAAATAACTCTCATTTCACTCAGGAAGAAAAATTTTGCTTTATTTTTCAATATGATCTCCATTAAAAAAAAACAATCTTTCAGCAAAAAACAAAAACAAAAACAAAACAAAACAAGCCTGGACTGAGTTTTTAGCCATTTGGTCACACTGCTCTTCACTTAATCATCACTTAAAAAACTTACTTTCATTTGAATGGGGGGGGGGGTGCAGTTGTCTCAACTAAACTGACTGGGACTAATGGGCTCTTCTCTGTGCTCTGGCATCAACATTTTGGGAACCCAATGACACATGACCTCAGAAAAGGCAAGGTCATCATGCAGGATTTTGTGTGATGTACATCTGAAATTCACATTCATATCCTACACTGTAATTCTTTTGTCAGCCAAAATGTGCACATTATCTGAATCCACCATTTCAAGTGTGCTTGCCATTATGAACCAGTCTTTATCTTGTATTCTATTTCAACCTTTTGTAAATGTTTTTGACTAAAACATGTTCCTCTGTACATATCACATATTCTTCTGTAAATTTAATATTGTTTGCGTTACGGTCAAATCATGCTAAAAGCAGTGGTTCCCACTAGATCACCAAAGTTAAGCAGCAATGAACCTGTTCAATACTTAATTGGGTGACCACTTAGGCAATAGCAGGTACTGTAAAACCACATGGGTCCTTTGTTTATCAAACATGGCTTGATTTGGGATTAAATGACCCTAAAGGGTTGATATGCCATAAAACAAAACAACTAACAAGACTTTAATGACAGACCTCTGTTCAAGCCTGGTGATTAAAATAATTTTTGCTACTAACCAATGCCAAACAGTGCAGAGTTTACATTTGTAGGAAAAAATTATTTTGCTTTTTTAAAAAAAAAAACAACACATTTTAATCCTTTATCTACCACTGCCATTCACAATAGAGTGGTGAAATGGTTGACAAGCTAATATTGTATCGCTGATCCTTTACTACTGAATAGAAATGTATTCATTTCCCTTTTTTAACTTTTAAACCAATTTCTAAGAGCTGAATATCTTTAGCATTTTCAGGGGCAGAGGTCTGGCATTTTGATCGTCATGCGGTTTGGGGCATTCTGGTAGATAAAGGGTTAAAGAGTTACTTCATGAGAGGCTAATTAGATGTGTTGTTAATATTACTAAAAATCAGATCAGTTTGAAAGATTTTTTTTTTTTTTTTTTTTTTTTTTTTTTTTTGTCTCGTTGAAGAAATGTGAATTTTATGAATTATTTCTTATAATATTTTTGTTGACTGTAGTAACAAAATTATTTATTTTTCTCCCCAGGGTTCAATGTATACCCAGCCTCCACCAGGCTACCCTCCACAACATCCTGATAGTGGCCTACCAAATTCAGCTCCACCACCTCCTCACATGGGACTTCACTCTGGACAGCAACCATTGCCTCCTGGAACTGGAGATGGTGTTGATCAGCAGAGACATCCTCCGCCACCTCCACCTCCCCCTCACATGCAACAGCCACACATGCAGCCTCCACATCACCAGCAACATGACCCCCATTATCAGCAGCAGCAGCAGCAACAACCCCATCATCCACAACAACAGCAGCAGCAGCAGCATTATCCCCCAGACCATCAACAACAGCAACAACCCCCTTCACCCCAGCAACAACAACAGCAACATCCCCAACAATCATCACCCAATCATCAGTTCCAACATTCTGATTCTCCTTATTCACACAATATGCCAAGATTTCAAATGGGAAAATCTAAACGTAAGTAATTACAAGCTTATTATATTGTAGTCTTTTTATTAATGTATGGATTTATCCCCCCCCTCCATCACCATGAGCAGGATGCGAGACAAAATCAATGTTTATGCAGAGTACAGCTAGTTTGAATTCAGAATTTTCCTTCTCTAAGACTGGTTACCTAGCCAAGGTTTAAAAAAAATCCAGTCTGCCCTACTATTTACCTGTAGTTGGATGTATACCTTCCCCAAGGGTATTAGCATAAAGTGAAATGCTAACAGCCTCATTCAGAATTTGAACCTGTATCTCGAATTCCATTTTCTATGACAATAACCATTACGCGAAGTGTGTCTTATATATATTTACCAACCCCTCCACACAAGCAGGATGTGATACAAAGTCAATTTCTTAAGCAGAGTTTAACAGGTTTAGGTTCAGTTTTCCTTCTCCTAGACTGGTTACCTAGCCAAGGTTAAAGAATGCAGTCTATCTTACTATTTACCTATAGTTGGAGGGAGAGTAGTTGAATACATACTGTTTCCCTAGAGTATTAGTGAAATGCTCGTCCAGGATTTGAATTCAAGTTGATGAGTCCATTTTCTACGACTAACACCATGCACCTTCAAAAGTGCGTCTTTTATAAATGTTTTGAATCTTTGACAACTTTTGGGATTTAGTGACCATATACATTATAGTGTCTCTTAACTCAATTGTTTTGAATGATGGAAAAGCATTTAAATCTACTTTTTTTTCTTTTTTCTTTTTGTCCTGACATGAAGGTCTAAGAATTAGCTTATAAACTGCTTATGTCACTAAATTGCCATTTTTGCTGGGAATGGAAAAAATGTTAGAATTAAAATAGTCATAATGTTCAGTTATGTCAGCTAGGGCTTTAAAATACACCGACTGCACCTCTGCAGAGGGGTAAGACTCCCCTCAATAGAGCCACCTGTTGGCCATGTGTGACACTTAAGGACTGAATCATGGTGGCTGAGTAGTCCATGACTTGCAACACTCCACTTTGGCCCTTACTTAGGTTAGAGGCCCCCGCCTTTCAATTGGCTAGTCATGTCTAACCCAAGCACCTATATGATTTACCCTTATGGCAAACCCCCAACTTTTTTATCATATATGTGCTAGAAAGTGGTGAATAAAACAAAAACATCTTTGGCAGGAAATGATCCAATGAGTTGACATGCCGTGAAACCCAATCAATCAATAACCATAATATTAATTTATTAAAAAAACTTTTATTCTACCCTCTGCTATTAAATTGTCATTCTTTATTCAATTCTATTATGTGATATGGCATGATATTTTGGTTTCTAATATTTAAATGAAAATTCTATTTCCAGAGAATCCTAATGCTTTAGGAATTAGATTCCAAATTCCCAAACGGCATAATGTCCAGAACACAAATGCAATTTCTGGATACCAAGCAAAACGTTTCCCCCATCAACAGCAGCAGCAGCAACAACAACAGCAACAACAAAAGATGAGATCTTCTCATGGTGGGAAACAACAACAACAATCCAACTATCAAGCAAGTCCTGATAATGGCAGGGCAAACAGTAACAGTCCTGCACCAGAGTGAGTGTTCAGTTTTCCCTTTTGATTCTTCTTTGTATTTCATTCTTTTTGGATGCCAATGAAGATATTCAACATGTGAATTGCTTATCTTTCACTTAATAAAGAAGATTAGAAAGTTTCCTTTTTTATTTATTCCTTTTTTTTTTTTTTTTTTTTTTTTTTTTTTACACAAGCTTAGAAACTTTCGAGGAATTTTGGGAGGTTTTTTTTTTTTTTTTTTAAAGATTTGAAAAAAAATTTTACACAAGTTTTATATATTTTTAAAATGATCCTAATGATTTTGATTTACTGATAGATAAATTATTTGTGAACCATTTTTATTCCTTTTTCAAATGATATTTACTTTGAGTTTTCTTGCTTTCTTTTTAGATCAAAACCTCCTGGTCCTGACAAAGGAGAATGGCCAGCTTCATTAAAGTGAGTCATTATTCTATTATTTGTATTATTTGTTGTTTTTTTTGTTTTTT
Organism: Doryteuthis pealeii; assembly: GCA_023376005.1. Lineage (NCBI taxonomy): Eukaryota > Metazoa > Mollusca > Cephalopoda > Myopsida > Loliginidae > Doryteuthis > Doryteuthis pealeii. Next base: position 84,161,250 of record CM042143.1, on the reverse strand, counting down.
TGACTATTGTTCTTGTCTTTATTGTTATATACTCAATGTTTCGGACGATTTGCTCTCTGGTCTTCTTCAGGTGTTTCTTGTTGAAGTCATGGAACCTTCTTATTGTAATCGGATACCTTCACAGAACTTTAAACCAAACCCTTTATTCCATTCATGGGGGTAGACTTTTAATTCCATTAAGTTTTAACTTAATTTATCTTAATTGGAATCAATGATTCATGATATAATTATTTACTGAAACTAACACTTGAAAAAAAAAACATTGATTTGCTCGGCTTTGATTTAGTGTATGAATTGTTTTGTTTCTCTAACAGCAATCAGGAGTGGAGGAACTCTCTCTCTCTCTGACTGAAGGGTGGATGAAGCACAGTACTAATTATAATTCTGCTAAAAAGAATCTTTACCAATCACAACATGACCCCTCCTCCTCCCTCCCAGTACTACCAATTTGACTGCTGTTTTTTGTTGTATTGTGTTTTTTCTTTCAATGCTGATTGGGTGATATTCAACTGAATAGCCCTGGTCTGTTGAAATAGTGATACCAAAACAAAATACTGGTTGATGGAATCAAATGATGAACAAGCAATGTTGAAACTTTGCAACAAATGAAATCTGGCATGCACAATCTGTGCATCCTTTTACTCTTAGTGGCTTATGTTTATAGAAGTCTGTCACAGACAATGATGACCTCACTTGACCTGGAGTGAAACTTGTGCGTGAGATATTTTAAGTACAGACCTCAGTCCACTGTCTTAGCAGCCTGACAATTGGTCCAGTGGCAGGGGAAAGTCCAAGACAACTGGACTGCTGCAGAGTGCTATCTTAGGTAGTAGTGAGTCACTTCATGAAAGGTAAGCCCTCCCTGGAGGCCCCAGTATTTGCACCCTAGTGCCAGGTTGTATTGGGAATTTATGTGTGTCGTAAGTGCCCCTACTACTATCAGTGTGGATGGCTATTGGCTCCTCTGGATCTCATCCACCCTTTGACAGCTCTTGTTTTTAGTGATGCTGGGTGTCCACACACCCACCTCACCAGACAAATCGAGGTGTGCCTGATGGAGGTGCCAGTTTAGACAACCCAACCATGGAACAGTGGCTAATGCTATACTTTATCTTAGAGTTGATGATGTCTTTGCTGTTGGTGAAGCCTGCCAAAAGACCCTCTGGACGTGACCTGCAAAGATTGAAGCCTAGTGGCAACTGTCTACATACAACCCCCTCTGAAAATAAAAATAAAAAAAAAAAGAATTGACAAACTCATATTGACCCATTTTGTATATTCCAAATTGAAAGCAATTTCAAAGTGCATTTACCTTTCTTTTTTTTTTCTTTTACAATCAACTTACTTATTCTACATTATATGATCTTAATGTGATATGCAATTACCAACAAGGACCATTTAGCTGACCAACAAAAAGTTTCCAATGACATTTTTAATATCATAAAGAAATTTATGGGGATAATAAACCGAAATAATTATGGTCACTTCAATTTCAGACCCATTATTCATGTTAACCCCATCCTAGGTTCAATTCTCGCTAGGACTGATTATGATTTCAATTCATGATTCCTAATAATCATTTCTGAACCATTTTTTAAAATCTAATTCTAATAAGGGAAATCTTTTCTGTTGTATTAGTTAAATTTAAAAAAAAAAATTTTTTAAATGTTTACATTTTAAAATTTGTGTCCTTTTTTTTTTCTTTGTCTAGGGAATATGTTCAAAGAGCTTTTGCTAGTGTAAGTGAAGAATCTGAAAAGGATGAAATGGAAAGATGTTTAAGGGTGAAACTAAAAGAAATCTTTGATGACCATACAGCTTGGAGTAAGGATTGGTCAAAAGAACCATTGCCTGAGTAAGTAAACAAAGTTTATTGCAAAATGTCATTTCTAATAAAAAAAAATTCTTTTTTTTTTTTTTTTTTTTTTTTTTTTTTTTTTTTTTTTTTTTTTTTTTACTTACTTTTAGTTTTAACCTTCAATTTAAACACTTTAAGTCCACTTTCTCTTTTGCATTATTTTATAAGAATATTTTGATAGATTTACTTTTTTTGTTGTGAAAAAGTACTTTTTTTTTCTTTCTTTTTGCATATGTAATGTCCACTCAGGATTTGGTTAAATGAAAATTAGTATTAATAGGTCTTTTGTATAAACTAGTAATTACCCATTAACTTTTTGTTTTTTGTTGTTATGGTAACACAATGGTTGCTTTGATTGATGCTGACTGTGTTATCAAAATGGATTTTCTTTTTATTCCATTTGCTGCTACCCATCTTTTTGTAATGAGATGTAGAAAAGTGTTATGCACACACACGCACACACAAAATGCATTTTATACTTGTGAAGTCTTTTGAAAAGTTATCTTTTCATAAAGAGCTATTTAATATTGTTAAGGAAAATCATTGCTGATATTTTAATTTCTTACTGCAGTCGATCAAATATTATTACTTAAAAGTAAAGTCTGATGATAGCTCATGGTAGGCGAAAGGTTTTTCAGGATGTTTTTGTGAATTTTATTTTGATATTATCATCGCATTCAAATTTGTTGTAAATATCTTTTTCATTTCTTTAAAGAAAAATCATCCTGTTAAGTTTTTCTACTCTTATGTTATTGGACATTAAAAATGATACCAAACTTTTTTCAAAATCCCAAATTCTAATTCTTTTATCTTAGATTTTATCGTAGTGAATTTATGATTAATGGACTCTGTTAGATCTTTGTAGTTTTCCCATGGGATTAAGAAAAGCCACATGTCTGATTACTTTGTTTCAGTATAAGTGGGCAGGATAACAAACGCAAGCGAAGCCGCTGGGAGAGAGATGAGAGTGAAGTGAGTAGCAACCGTTCTTCTGTTCGCTGTCCATACAATGGAGACCGGGTACCCACTTATAGAACATCTCGCTCACGTTCTCGTAGCAGGTCGAGGAGTCATTCAAGGTCTCCTCCAGCTGTGGTAGTTTCTATGAGAGACAAGTATCCTCGTACTGTAGCACGAAGGCATAGAAGACATAGCAGGTACGTTGTTGTGACTGTTGTCTACCATGTCAGCAAATGCACTCTTAGTGGCATATATTAGATTCTTGCTTACCTACCTTTTTGGGGGGGAAAAAACAATTTGTAGTTCTTAACACATAGCAACGTTGTTTCGTAACACATTTACTTGTTGCTTAATTCTATTTAGTGCATGTCTGACAAAAATACACTCCACCCCCTTCCATTCTACATTTTAAGTATTTGCAACTTAAATATGTACAATGGACCTGCAACCTCATCCAGATGTTGCAACACTGTCAGACATTTTTTTTTCTTTAAAAGAAACATTTGGATGAAATAAATAATTGATATTCTGCAGAAATATTTATATTTTTATCTGTTTGTATTTATAAATTTTGATTCCAAATTTTCAAGTTGTATTTTTCTTTTGATGATGTTTTTTAATTTATTTATTTATTCTTTTTCTCTCAGTGATAGTTCCAGTCATTCCGATGCCAGTTCTTCATCGGAGAAATATTCCAAGCCGAATTTTAGTAGCAAGAATCATGGCCGAGGTCGTGGAAGAGGGGCTCGTGGCCGTAATCCACGTGGCCGATTAAGACTTGATGAACCACTTGGCAACAAGAAAGGAAAGAAAGATCGAGAGTAAGTATTTTAAGGAAATTCTCTTTAGTGTAACTTGATCAACTTGAATCATTCCAATTATTAAATCAGATATTGCCCTGTGGGTGGGGCTTAGAATATGCTGACTGTATTAAGCCCCCTCTCCACTCCTCCCCTCCCCCAAAAAAGGGCTTGTCCTGGGTAAAACATTAAACTGCATCTGATGGTGAGGCTCTGGAGATTGTGGATTACACCATTGTTGCCATTACTCCCAGGTCCACTCTGTCCCAGAGTGATAATACCTTTTAGAGTATGATCTATGGGTCAAATAGATCTGTTTAAAAATTATTTCTATTTGATAAGACCTTGTGCCTCTACACAACCCTAAATTGTATATAATTTCTGCCAATAAAATCTTAGGATTCAAATCAACAGGCTGTGGTTTTCCGATTGCAGTATTAAACAGAAATACATTACTTGTATGCTTTGATTTTGTATTTCTTAACAGATTACATTCTTTAAATTTAATTTCCTGGTTTGGTCTCTATCTTATTCTGCTTCAGTTTCTATAGTATTCTGTCCCTGTCCTGAACTGTACTTAGGCCATTCTTTCTTCATTGATACCCCATCCTGAACTGGTTTTATCTACCAGTAACAGCTTCTTATCTACCCTTCTATATTGGAAATATTATTCCTAATTATCTTCTAAACAAAACAAGGATTCATTGTGTCCCTTCCTGGTCTGTGATATTCAACAAGTGACCCTAACAGTCCACCTCAAGATCTCAAATCAAGTCAGTTATTTTGTTTAACAAAATATTTCTTTCACCCCCATCTTTTAAGTCTAGAGAAAATACGCTTTCTGACCTCGAGGTTTAGACCTCCCAAACTAACCAGTGTTTTCTTTTCCAAAACATGATTCTCCAGTTTTGTTTTGTTTTTTTTTTGTTTTTTTTTAAATACTTTTTTGACATTTTGGGGAACATGAAAATGTTTTCTCAACATCTCTTGATAAAGAGTGAATACAGAAATTATGCTGACTTGCAGGGGTTGGTAAACCTCTTATACTGGCTTTTACTTGATCTTACTTGGTTATGTTTGAGTTCAATCCCATTCAGCATATTTCACAACCTCAATTAATTCCTATTTTTGCCCATTGGTTCTCTCTCGATACTTATTTGAACTACCATATTTCTTCTCTCCAGAAGCCTAACACCGTTTATCACCATTAATCAGTCACACATGCAATGATATATACAAGCACCAATCTCACTCTGTTTGCGACTTTGTAACCTATTTTTGTCTGTAAAATGAGTTCTAGAGCTTCCCTACTCCTAAAAATTGGTTTATACAAGCATTTCTGCCCAAGGAATCCAAAAATGCTATTTAAAAAGTCTTAAAGTCAACCAATTTTAAGTTATTGATGATTTCTGATTTTTTCCTTGCAAGGTCAATATCCCAATGTAGCCCTGCATCTATGACTATTTTTTTCTATTATTATTTAACATATATTGAACATTATTTGTACCAAAAAGATAGCTTAGTTTTTGCTCAGAACCGAAGCTTCAACATCTATTAAAATTTTTAATAATTTTGTCTTTTCAGTTTGGTCTTTGAATACGACGCCCCAGATAAAGAAGAAAAAATGCAAAGAAGAGCAGCAAGATTTGTTGAACATTTAAATAATTCCCCTGATTCTAAACGTTATCGACAAACTTTAACATTAACTATCAATAATTTCACAGTAAGTTTTATTGATTTCTTATTTTCATTACAGAGAAGAAAAAAAAAAATTTTCTGCTGAATATTCAAGACAAGATTTGTGATTTTTAAAATGAAAAATCAACAAAAGAATTTCTAAACTAAATGATGCTACTAATCTTTTGCTATTGAGTTGACATTACAAGAATGTTTAATTGAAATGGAGGATTAGCAGGTTTTGTGCATTTCTAGTTGAAATATTGCTTTAATTTCTGAATTTATAGAAATCCAATAACATTAGCTAGAATAACCTTAGAAGAAAGACAGTCCCACTGTCAAAAAGTAACAATATAATGATGGGTACAACATGTTCAAATCCTGGACGAGGTTGTTTGCATTTCACATAGTGCTAACACCATTGGGGAAGGTATGAATCCAACTAGTCTCTCTCCAGCTATGGGTAAATAGTAGGGCAGACTGGGCTCTTCAACCTTGATTAGGCAGCCACTCTGGGAGGAGGAAATAAGAAATTAGGGGTCTTCATGTCCTGGGTATGACGTTAAACTCTATCTGATGGTGAGGTTCCAGTTCTGGAGGTCTGGGGAATAAGGAGGACTCCTTCATCACCATTGCTTCCAGGTCCACTCTGACCCGGAGTGGTAGTACCTGTTAGGGTCTCATCTATAGGTTAAATAGAAAAACGTGAGTTTATAAAAAAAAATGAGTATCCATTAAGAATGAATTTTATTTCAAAATTTTGTTGGCATTAAATGACCCACTGAGGTTGATATATATAACGAAGAAAACCTGTGAAAAATTAAAAATTAAATCTTAAAGATAAAAAAAAAAACTGACTTGCTGCTACTTTAGAAAACAAACAATATGGTATGAAGATTTGGAGAAGGGTAATTTTGGCTGTAAATTTTGGTTCTTCAAGCCGCTAAGGGTGGGGTTGTCCTTGAATATAGGATTCAAATTTATTGTCATCTGCATTATCAAAAGTGTATTTGATCTTAGAACTTGGTGACAAAAAACAACAATAGAATGAAGAAAACTATTCAAATTAACAAATGAAAATACAAATTTTAGATCTGAAAGTAAACTAGAAATACAACTGCGTATTAACTTGTTTTCTCATTTTGAATTTGATCCAATGATTTTCTGTTTAAAAAAAAATTATGAATTTCACAAAAATCTGAGAAAATGTCATTTGAAAAAAAACAAAAAAAAAACTTTAAGCAGTTAAAAGAAATCTTTAAACACACATCCTAGCCATTTTAATTTGTAATCGTAAATTAATGTTTAATAAATAAAAATGTTTTCTGAAAGAATTGTTTTGCCTGAATCTTCCATCTAGATTTCAAATTAGAACTTTTAATCATTTTATTTAACTTTGTCTTTTTTTCTTTCTTAGACAACTGGAAGTGATGATGACCTTGACATTGATGGATGTGTTATTGTTGGTGAATGTCAAGATTTGGAAAAACAATATTTCCGTTTAACTTCAGTAAGTTCATATTTTTTATAGCTTTCCTATCCCTTCACTAAAAACAAATAACCAACTAGTTATTATTATTATTATTATTATTATCAGTGATATTAATATATTTCTTCTCTCTTTCAATTTGACATTGTGATTGATATATTCAAGCATCAATGGCTGCTGGTTTTCTCTTTTCTCTATTAGAATTGTCTTTTACTAGCAGGACCTGTGGATATACCACAATATAATAATTTAATTGTTTGATATTTTTACCTAAGACCTGTTGCAAAATTGTTCAATATGTAAAAAATATAATCTTGATTTAAATCTCATTCTTTCTTTCCTTCTTTTCATTATGTTCAATTTAAACAGATTAGCGTTATCGCTTCCGCATGCTCACTCTCTCTCTCTCTCTCTCTCTTTCGTATATTTTTTTTATTTAGTATGTCCTATTTCTTCCCTTTCTTTCTTTATATATAAAAATGGAATGGCCCATTATTTAGCTGAGATGGTTAGAATAAGAATTGGGTAATTAAATGACACCAGATAATCAGGATTTTAACCAGAAGGTGTTGCAAGATGATAACGGTCGGAAGATTAAGGAACAAGAGTATTAATATATAGATGTGAAGAGAGATCCTCTGACTGCAGCAAAATGCTGCATAGCTAATAGAGAAAAGTAGATAAAATAATTAAAAGAATGAACTAATAAAAAAAAATATTTGTAATTAATCACATTTGGTCAATATCTGTAATTACTGTGATGAGTCAAAAGTTTTGCAATATTTTGGTAACATGGAGGCACAATTCAGCTGTGGATGTTTTTGCTGAGGATGCCAAGGTGACAAACCATTCTGGATTGTGAGATACCAAACTTGCTCGCTCCTCTTTGAAGCACAGCCTCAGAATCCAGTTTTAGGCCTACCTGACCCTTGAGGTTCTTTTCACTTTACACACAGTAAATATTTTTTGTTTCTTCTAGAACATAATATTTTCAGAGTTTGAACTGAGTCATAAGTTCCCAAATTAGGCTACGCTGAATGTTCATCTGAAAATCTTTCAGATAGGCTTTACTTCACTTTGTGTGCTATGTCAGCACACCATCACAATACTACCAACCAGAGCAGGGTAATTCCCATGCTTGAACTGCTTTGGTTATGTGATGAGGATGGAACCCTATTGGCTGAGCAGTCCATGACATGCAACACACCACTTTGGCCCTTACTTAGGCTAGACAGGCAGTTGAAGAGAACCTCTCCAATTGATCGGCTGTGCACGTCAAACCCTTGCATGTATATGGTTGTCACAATCCTATTGCCTTTATGGAAAGCTATTACTCCCAGGTCCACTCTGACCCCAAGTGCTAGTACCTGTTAGGGTCCCATCTATGGATTGAATAGATAAAATGAGTTTAAAAATAATTGAGTACTCATGAAGAATGAATGAAACAAAATGTCTTTGGCATAAAATAACCCAACAATGGTTGGTATGCTATAAAATCGAACCAGCCAATCGGTTATGTGATATACACACAGCAAACTAACACATTACCAAAATACCACAAAACTTTTGATATTCCTTCTATTAATTTCAGAATGCAAACTTTGCTCTGAATTCCAAAAGAGATCTGTTGTTTTCATTGCAGATTATTTTATCACAAAACCAAATTTTTAAATGTCTGTGTCACTCAGGTTTTCTTAAAAATCTCCTAATGTGTCAGGATCTATTAAGAATTTTGATTATTGTTGTAAATTAATCATTCATAATGGGATTTTCTCTTTTTAAACAATTTGATGCAATTCTTAAGGATTCACTTTCAACTCTTTTGTAGGCTCCTGATCCAGCTACAATACGTCCGACGGAGGTGTTGAAGAAATCCCTTATTATGGTACAGGACCACTGGCGAGGCAATGCAGATTATAATTACGCGTGTGAACAGTTAAAATCAATCAGACAGGATTTAACTGTAAGGTTTATTTTTTTGTTGTATTTTTGTTTATTTGTTTGCTTTTCTGTTTAATCCAAATTCTGGTTTATTTGAATTACATAATTTATTTTTAACAGCTGCAAGGAATCAGAGATCCATTTACTGTAAGAGTATATGAAACACATGCAAGAATTGCCATGGAGAAGGTGAGTTTATTGTTTTGTTATATTTAGCTTAGGGTTTTTAATAGAATTGGATTTTTCTATATTTTTTAATACTTACCATAGCTTAATACTTGTACCTGATCATGATTTAAAACAATGAGAAGTGTCTACTCCCGTTGATTAAATAAAGAGTTTGGTTCCAAGTTCTGTGATGGCTGCATAGTTCGACATAAAACACCTGAAGAAGGCTGGAGAACACATTAGCTGAAAGGTGTAGATAACAATAAAGATGAGGACAATAGTCCAAAATTTCAAATAAGTAAGCCTCATTTAAAATATTCAAATAGAATTGAAATATTTGCTCCTGCAGTTATTTTTTTATTGTATTCTAGGAAAATAACATAATTTTGACTCAATAGTAAAATTTGATATATATTTTAACAAAATATTTTAATGTGTATATCCCACCCTCCTTCTTACTTCTTGTATATCTTTTCTCTCAATCAGTATTTGATTGTTTTTACAATGTAATCAAATTTCTTTCAGGGTGATCATGAAGAATTTAACCAATGCCAGACACAACTGAAATTACTCTACCATGAGGGACATACAGGGAATGTTGCAGAATTCACAGCCTACAGGATTCTTTATTATATATTCACTTCTAATACTTTAGGTATCCTTTTTTGGGAAAGCTGTTTGAAAAAAAAAAAATTTTGTGATATGTAAATATATAAAAGAAAATATAGTTGCTTCTTTGGAAGATTAAAAATTTACAATTGAAATATTTTAACCCTTTTGTAGGTAGATAATTTGTTTAATCCTTGTAGGCAAATTATTTTCTGAAAATTGCAAAATAGAGTGTGTGTTCAAACCAATCAATTAATCACAAAGAAAATTGATTTGATTAGCAATTGTGAGTCTCAGTATAATAGCAATAAAAGCACTCACTTTAAATTATATTGTGTAAAACAGCCAATAGGAAAATACCTTGCATTGATTAGAAATTTTTGCAATAGCTCATTGTGAAATTGTTTAAAATAAATTGTTCACACTGTATAATTTAGATTTACCTTTTGATGTTTCTAATTTTTATGGAAATGAGCATCAATTTAATTTTTATAGATTTGGTAATTTATTATAGAAATATTCTAGAATTTTCTGTGCATACATGATTTTTTTTTTTTTTTTCTTTCTTTCTTTGTCTCCATTTTCCTTAACTGTTTCTTCAGATTTAACTACTGCTCTTTCTTCTTTAAAAGCTTTACATAAAAAAGATGAATGTGTTTTACATGCATTAGAAGTGAGATCTGCTTGGGCACTCAATAATTACCACAGATTTTTTAAACTCTACCGTTGTGCACCCAAAATGTCCGGCTATCTTATGGATTGGTTCGTGGAAAGAGTCAGAAAATCTGCGTTAAAAACTATTATCAAATCGTATGTATTTCAGTACAACTTCTTCTGCTTTCAACTGTACTGTCATATTTTACCTTTTACTTGGTGGTTCTTCTCTCTTTTTAAACTGGATTCCAATTTTTCATTTTTTTCTTACATTCATCTTAAGAGTATCCTTTCATAGTTTACGAAATATGTTTGATTTATTTTTTCCATGTTTCCTTTTATAGGAAGAATGTCAGGTTTATTTATTAGAGGATTAAATTTTCAAAAAGGAAATCAGAAAGGATAGGAAGAGTTTTATTTTGCTTATTCAGACTTGGCAGTTTTTATTCCAACTGTATTGAGAATTAGAAGTGGCTACCCAGCATCACCTGGGTGGAGGGAAATTCTGGTTTATTGATTTGTTTACTTTTGAGATTTACAAATGCTGGACATTTTAATTAGAATTTCAATGCTATTTCTATGTATATTAATTTTTGAAATCTTCGAATATAAATCAAATCTTCATAATCTTGGCATAAAAAGCAAGAACCGGTGATATTTAATGTGTATATATATATATATATTTACTTTGTCATTAATTGTTTTATTTTCATAGTTTCATCCAGACATACATAAATAGATTGCCATTTTACAATATGAATAAATAAATGATGTATAAGAAATGGACAGTACTTAATTTTAAAGTATCCATTATCTCTGGTTTCAAGGAATCTTTTCTTATGAAATAATTTTTTTTAAATCCTACCTTTAACTGGCTTTTTTTTGTTTGTTAAATAACAATTTTCTGTTTATGACATTATTTTTATTTAAATATCAGCATAGTTGAATAATTATTTGATTTCTTCTCCATTATTTTAGTTGTTGGTTTTTTAATTTTATCTTTTGAAAATTGTAAATATTTGTTGGATTATGGATTAGTTTTGTTAATCTTTAAAGTTTCAAATATCTTTGTCAAAGTTTAAAACATTTTTTAAAATTTATTTTACCTCAACAATTCTGCACACAACATACCAGCAATTTTTTAATATTTTTAATGAATTTTCTATAATTAGTTTTTCAGTCTTATCTATCAGTTAAGAATGATTTTTAGAATATATTAACCCCCACAGCATTTCTGGTGGTGGTGGTGGTGGGGGGTTGTTTTCATGGTTCTATCCAATCATCAACTCTGATACCATTGAGGAGGTACAAATTGTCTTTTCTTTCAGCTCTAACCATTTTTGTTGTCAACAAAATTGAGTTTAGTCTATTTGTTGATGTATATTTGTAAATATTCTCAATTTGCATGCTTCATGTTTTTTTTTCTTTTTTTTTTTAAATTTTTCTCTGAATTTTCATCTCTAAAGCCAAGCTAGTGACATTTAGTTTCACTTTTAATCTGTGACAATTGCTTTTGTGGCTAATCTGTTAAATGTGATGGTAGTGCATGTTTTGAAATGAGATTCAATGAATATCTCTCGATTAACTGTGCAAACTAAATATGAAATTAAAGAAAAGTAATGTTTGTTTCTTTTTAAAAATAAATTGTTCAATCAAGCAATCATTAATTACATTGAATCTTACACAGAATGTTTAAAAATTTGAGTTTTGCTCTAACATAAATTGTTTGATTTTTGCACAATCCTTAAAAATGGGTTAGAGGGGGTGAAAATTGTTTCTCAATTGATTTTTAGAAATGTTTTTGCTTTGTCAGTCGATATTATTTATTAATGTGTATTTATTGTTGTCCGAGTAACTTCAATTTTAAAAGTGGTGATACAATTGTGGGCAGAAATTCACTGCAGGATGTGCAGTAGTAAATCTTTTTTGTTTGGAAAAGAAATCACTTGCATCAATTTCTGTAGAGCTCTCTCTCACATAAGAGAAACATTGAAAACTGAAATGCATGCAAACTTGTCAGGGTTCTCAGCCTGTTGTTGTGATGATGGTGCTAACAACAACAACAACAGCATGTAGTACTTTGTTACTGCAAACTTAATCAAATAAATCTAGTTACATTCCTTTTAATTTTGATGCTCTTTATTGCACTGCACTTTAAAAAATGGTCTGTTATGTAGAGCTAGCTTTTCTTTTTTTCTTGTCATTTTCAGTTTGAACAATTATGTAAATATTTGTGAATGACCACCCTCTCCTTCCTTTTAAAAATATAAATTGTTTTACTTCAATTATAAACCAATATGAATGATAGCTTTTCTAAGATTTTTTAAAAAATCCTATTTTTGGGAGGGACTCTTTTTTTTCTTTTTTTTTTTGCTAAAAATGAGATGCAGAAACTCTTGGAAGGTAAGTATAAAAAAAAAGAAAATTGGTGAGTATATTTAGTTGTATGTCTAGGAATCTATTTTGCTTGATGTGTTTGGTCTTTGCCAGTGATTGTTTTTTTTTTCTTTCTATCTCTCTGCAGGTAAGTTGCAAATAACTGTCACGGTTTACAACCTGTGTTATGTATTTATTTATTTATGTGTGTGTGTATATATATATATATCAAGGTTCAAAATTTTAATTAGGAATGCTAACATGTTGTTTTCTTCTTTTTCATCCTTGCTGGCCCGTCCGTTTGCCCTCTTCTCCAAACCACAAATACACCTAACCCACGTAATAGGTATCGTCCCATGCTGCAGATAGATTACATCCAGAGTGAGTTGTCGTTTTCTAACCAAGACGACTGTATGCAGTTCCTTGTGGACAAGAGTGTGGTGCTAAGCGATGACAACACCAAGCTGGATTGCAAGCAGAGTATGGCAGTAATGCAGGCGTTGTAGTTGAAAATCCTGCCCCCATTTACACAGCATCGTTGACATGCTGCTCACTCAGCGAAGGGGGTTTTTCCTTTCAGAAGGGTTAAAGCTCAGTGTCAATTACTTTTTCACTGCTACTTCTGAAGAAGAAAAAGGAGAACACCTTTTGGTCATGTTTTGATTCTTCTTCTTTTTTTTGGCCTTTCCTTTTGGCAGATAATCACACATGACCTTTAGGTGGGCTTTGATATGGGTTTTTAGCAAAAAAGCTATTTTCTTTATCTTCAAGAAGCTTCTCTCTCTTTCTTTTTTTTTTTTTTTCTCTTTCCTTTTTTTTCTTAGTCTGCTAAACACTTAATCTATCATTCATCTGCCAAACATCTATTTTGGTTCCACATCCATCAACAAGCTCCGTAAACGTGCAAAGTTTGTCTTTACATGTTAATAATTCCCAAAGATTTCTATTTTTTCCAAAACAGATATATTCCATATCAGCAGCTCGGACTATATATCCTGAAGATTCCTGAATGTTTTCAAATCAGAATCTATGAAATGAATCCAGTGGAAGTTTGTGTGACCAGTTTAACCTTTGTGGTTAGTATCATGGGTTATCCAGGTGCAATTTTTTTTTTCTTTGGTTCCCCCCATCTTTGCTTATGATTTTTCAACCTGGCTAGCCCATGTAACCACATCAGCTTCCACCCACCATCAACTGGCTGCACCACCATTTACACACATCCACGTCAGTGCCTGAATGGTAAACATCTTTTCACTGGATTTCCATTTAATCTTGGGAATGAGAGATCAGCATCATCATCAGTCCCATTTCAGGACTTAATGTTTTTGTTCAAGGAAATTTCACTTTGGGACTTTCTGTTGAAGATCTTTCTCTATTCATCACCTGGAAGAGAAAAAAAAAGCTTTCTTGCCACCGTGACCCACAACTCACCAATCCATTTTGTTATCTTCTCTTGCATTGATCAAGTAGTTGGCTGCAGTTTTCTTCACTGGAGACCATTTTTCCATTGTTGGACGAAGGAGGATTCAAGCGCGACCATCTTTTCTTCTTCTTGCTGATTTGTCGATTTCTGCTGTTGCTTATCAAGAGTTATCATCATTATCCTCAGCATCATCATCATCACTTTGATGAATGTTCACCTTTTGTGTCTAGCAGCAGCAGCAGCATTCGTCATAACCAACCAAGCACCTAGCTGAAGCAGATATGTCGGGTAGGTAACTGCCAGCTACTCAGGGACTCTTTTCTCTTTCTCACTTCTCCGAGCTGCATCATCATCTTTATAAAGCCTCTTCATCTTCAGGGGTTTCAGTGTTGTAAAGATCTCGATTTCTTTTCTATTTATTGTAAATACATTTGTTGAAATAAATCTGTACAGGTTTATGAACATCACAAACTTTTTTTTTTTTTCAATTCGAGCTTGCCCAGAATGTATAAGTTCAGAGAGATACACTTGACAAAAGAATTTTCCTCCTTTCTTAAAGGATTTAAGACTGTTTTTAATGACTTACTTTTAAGATTAAAAATTTATAAAAAAATTAACTTTGATTTAAATAATTTCTTAGTCTTGGAAACGAACAAAATAATGTTAGCAATCTGTTATTACTGGATGCCTCTATACTTCTGGCCTTGTGCCAAACTAAGCCACTTTGGTTTCTTACAGTACCTGCTGTTGCTTAAATGGTCACCATCTACATATTGAACAGGTTCCTTGCTGCTTAACGGTTTATAGTCAAGTTGAAAGCACTAGTTTTTAACAGAAACTAGTGCTTTCAAATATCAAAATGAGTCAATGTTGATATGCTGTAAAACAACCAATTAAGCTTAACTTAGTTTGGTACAAAGCCAGAAATATAGCAAGAAAACTGTTTCATGCTTCGATAATTTAACATGATTGTGGAAAGAATCTTTTTTTTTTTTTTTTTAATTTGTCACCTATGAAGATGATTAATTAAAAAATGGCACCAATCTTTGTTTTTAAGTACAGAATGGAGGAAAAAGAAAAATTGCATTTAATCTGTTAACAAAAGTCAGGAAAAAATGACAAACACCAGAAATTGTCTTTTGCAACAATTCTCAAACTTGTTCATTTTTAACATGCTGATAAAAAAAGAATTTCTTTTGTTTTTAAAGATGAAAGAATGATAACACTGGTATTTCATGGAGTGATGAATAAAGAAAATAAAATCTTTGGGGGGAGGAATAATGAAAATTGTGTTGCCTTTCTGTTAATCATGATGTAATACTATTGGTATGTGCATACATGCCTGGATAGCTAGTGTCCCATGATGGAGGAGGAGGGTGATGAAAAGACAAATTAAAAGAGAAGGAGGGGGGAGGCTGACAAACAACTTGGACTTTTTTTTTGTCTTGCAATTGTATCCACTTTTTTTTTTTTTTTAAAGACATGCTGAAGAAATGAATTAAAAAAGTTTTGGTTTCTTTTTGTTTATATTCCCATAAAATCTACTGAGGCAGTATTGTCTGTAATCGTTCATGCATTTTCTCTTGATAAAGAGAAAAATTCTCAAGTACTTTAAAAAAAAAAATACAAAAGTAGTTTTGTCCTTAATAACAGCCTCAGAAAGAAAAAAAAAAGAAAGGATATACACATACATATACACAATTTATACAATTGGAGTGATACTCATGTGAGTGGGAGTGCAGTAGGAGTATTGAGTGTAGCTTGTGCCAAAATATTAATAGCAGTAAGATCTGCTTCTGTAAGTTCAGTGCCTCCACTTGATGTGCACTCAACTTCATACTCCACTTGATTAGGTGCAATAAAGAAAAGTGGAGCCTCGACACTCTGCTCTACACTTTCTGTAGCTCGAGCTGTCTCATTTGGATCTTGAAGTTGTTCTTCATTTTTCACTAATTCAGCTGCTACCCAAGTTTCCTGTTGTTCAGGGGTAACTGCAGATGCATCTGAGGTGAATACTGAGTAAGTGTTGGAGCCAACAGTAATTTTCAATTGAGGACATGGCAGAGTAGCTTTCTTTCGTTTGGGAAGAGGTGACACCTCACCAGTATGTTGGGAGGCATGACTGCGCAGATATTCCTTCCTCAGAAAACGGCGGCCACAGTGTTGACATTCATAGCGTTTTAGACCCATGTGAGCTTCAATGTGACGTTTAAGACTTCCTACAATACAAAAAGGGCATCATAAGCATTAATTTGGAAAGTTAAAAATTCTTTTGACAAAAATTAAACTTCACATTTAAAAACAGAAATTTAGGATTTTAAAGTTTCTATGAGATTACTCAATTCCTTAAGGCATTTTTGCTATTTCAAGTTTTAATGTAATAAAATATAATAGGAAAACTAACTAAAGAATGAATACAAAAATATTACACTTATTGTAATGTTATTCTATTTGATATATATATAATTGCTTTTAATATGTTTGAGAAATCAATAACAGCAAATGATTATGCAAAATTATTCCCACATATATATCTCAAAGAAATAAACATTTACATAGTATAACATTTCAGGATTTTAAATGCATTAATAATATGGGCAGTTTCGTGGCAAATTAAAAAACTTTAATAAATAATATGCTAATTAAGATTAAATTTCATAATCATTGAGAATAAAACTTACATACAGACAGTTACATAATCTCCATTATAATAAGATAAGGTTGATAAATTCATTTTGGAGATTCATTATTGTGTCGCACTATCCTTGTTAGTTTTGATGCTTATTGGTTAAAACTACTTTTGAATCAGATATTACATCATGAGGACAGCACTACCCAAAGTGATGGTATGCAAATTATCGACTGCCAGTATGTGGCAAGTTTCCAATTTCACATTATATGTAATGAAAATGCATAGTATTTTTCTGTGATGTGATACAATAGGTAGAAATACTTGGTACTTGATCGTAAATCAAATAATAAAAGGATACCTCTAGAAAATGGTCAACCTCAAAAAATGAAAGTAAATGGAATAATGCAGTTTATGAAGGTAACAAGAATTGTATAAAAGTTTTTTTTTGTGAACAATAAGGTTCTATTTCTGTACAAGTTGAACATTAAATTAGACAAAATTCTACAAGAATTTAAATCTAACTTACGCATAGCAGTGAATACTCTGTTACATTCGGCACATTTATAAACTTTTGGGACAGCAGGATGTTTGGCTTCCATGTGGGCACGCAGACGATTTTCAGAAGCAAACGGTCGATTACAGACTTCACATTTCTGTGGATTTTCAACTTCTTTTTCATGTACCATCATATGTGATTGCAAAGATTGTGTTCTTGGGAATCCTTTACCACATATGCTACAGCTAAAAGAGAAAGAATAAAAGACATTTTATTAAATCATTTTCTACTTGTAGCAAAAAAACAGCTTTGACATAAAATAATTAAAATTCTTCAGTAATGAATAGAATTTATCTGTCATCCTTAGAATCACTTTTTCTTGTGTTTGTAGAGTATCTACCTGGAAACCTCAATGTTCCAGCTTCAATACCGGCCCTTGCCAACTCTACATATGAGTAGCACAGCTTGGATCTGTGCTGTAAAATGAGGAGCTGATAGTAGGCGTGGCACATCACCTAAGACCCCCCCCCCCAAAAAAAAAAATCCCCAATCTCCCTGGTTTAGTATGAGTGAAAAGGCTGATACTGACTAGACCACTCTACCAACTTTACATACTAGAAGTAAACAAGGCAGAAGATTTGGTAGAATAATGTTTCATGCTAAACTGACATGAACTCTTAAGACAAATCACAAAGATGTAATGATGATTGGTAAACTTTTAGGCATTTTAGCCCAATAGTAATAGTTGTCTTCTAGTGACTTTTCACCATGTTTGAAATGAAGATAGATCTGGACCTCAGGCCTGTGGCCAGTAAGATATTAAATATCAGCATGATCCTCCAAGGCAGCACCTGCACTCATCTAAAGGAGGTAGGGCTGGGTTTATTGCCCAGTGCCTGAGACGCCTCAAAAGAGGAATGCTGAAGAGATTCAAGCAATTTTTAAACACTAGCCACATGAGCTTTGGTTTGTGCAGGGTTCTCCACTTTAATGATCCTTGTGTTCGGATGTCAGTAAATACTTATTTCTTGTACATATCCACTCAAAAAGAGAAGCCATATGAACCATGGTAGATTGGTAGCTCACAATAGTGTTTGACTTGTGACATATAGCAGCACAATGTGCAACTTTATCTAATTCACAAACAGCATGAAAATCTTTGGAAATATCCAACTCAAACATTCCTGTGTGGGTTATCAAGTAGAGTTTCAAAAATCATTTTAATATAAAAAAAAAAAAAAAAAAACTTAATTCATGAATAATTTTGATATTTTGTACTGTTGTTATCATCTTTATGGTGTATAAACACAATGTTCAGATGTTTTTTGTAGGTTTCTGTGACCTGAACATTGTGTTTATACACAATAAAGATGAGAATAACAGTCCAAAATATCAAAATTATTCATATTAAGCCTCAACTCATAAATACATATAAGTATAAATTGTTTCATGATTAACAGCTACAAAAGCTAAGTATAGAAATAAAGAATAAATTTCAATTAAAAAATTTTTGAATTTGAATTTAGATTTTTTTTTTTCTAATTCAAAGTTGATTTTTAAATAGAATTTACAGAATCTGGTGGATAAAATTAATTTTCACATCTACCAAATTTTTAGATAATTTGTAAAAATAAACTTTTTTTTTTTTCTTTCTAGAGATAAAAACAAAAACATACAGATAAGGTTTTTCTCCTGTGTGTCGTCTCATATGAATACGAACATATTTTCGCTCAGTAAACCTTTTACCACAAACTTCACAGCCGAATGGTTTCTGGCCAGAATGAGTGCTCATGTGAACTGTAAACAAAAAGAAAAGAATTTTATTAGAGAATTCACTCCCACACAAAATATTAAGACTACATTCAATTCCTCTGCCAAAAATAAATATTACATTATTTTTTTTATTGGGATCAATTCCAACATTTTAAATTGCAGTGTGTCAAACTTTAGAATTTTAAAAATGTTTACATGAATAAAACATGCAAATTAAAATGCTTACTTTAATATTGAAAACTGTCAAATACTAATACCATTTCTTAACGACTTCAGCACCAATGATTAAAAAAATAGTGTGTGTGTATGTATATATATATATATATATACATACACACACACAAAGATGCTGATAGGTACATGTCCTGCGTCACTGACACATAAAAATCAGATCCATGCATCCCAGTGTTTTTTCTTCACCAACGATTTCCAGCTAACTGTAAATGCATTTTAATATTTTCTTAAAAACGAATTACACTGTATGGGGTACAAGGTAGGGGTTAGATGGCTTTAGTTGTTCATAGATAAAAACTCTGCAATTTATTAAGAAACTTTAGTTGGAACCCATTAAATATATTAGTCATCTACAGACACCATATTTTGACGTATCATGTGGCTTCGGGTAGCATATGCTAACCATAGCAAAATTGGCATTGAACATATTTACTTGATCTGAGTTTGAAAATTTATCAATAAATAAAATTTTGCTAACATCATATTACAAACCGAAAGATGATACATACCTTTAAAAAAAATTTGAAGTTCCAATAATAATTAAGATCTCCCACACAAATTTTTTGGTGAACTTAGGCAGACATAATAGATGTTAGGAAAAAAAATATTATGAAAATTGAAGAGGACACATTTTCTATAGACTGACTGTAAGCTACATAGGTGAAAAGTTGTTGATTTTGGAGTCATGCATTTGGGCGGGCAAAATAAAATTTTTTACCAGGTATAGTGTTAAAATAGTTGGATATTTGGATTTTACAGTCCTTATTTGCCCTACCTACCAAATTTCAGAAATATTGAATGTATGGAAGTATTTTTAAAATTTAAAAAAAAAAAAAAATACTGAGATTTTGCGACACTGCACAGCCTTAATTTAGAGACAAAATAGGAAAATTATACCCCCCCCCCTCTAAAATTGGAACGGTAAGGTTTAAGACAAAATAATTTGGCACACTTTTCTAACTCATAAAATGGAACATTTGCGCCAAATTTCAAGTAATTCGGTGTCGGTGGGTGTAATGCCCTGGTGGAATTGACATGGAAATGACCCGTAAGAGTCAAAGTGGAGTGTCATGGACTGCTCAACCATCAAGGTTCCATCCTTAAGTATCACGGTCACTACCCATGGCCAACAGGTGGTCCCATTGAGGGGGAGGGATCTTACCCCTCTGCAGAGGTGCAATCGGTGTATTCGACAGGGCTTGAAAAAAGTAGTACTAGGTTAGATGATACTAGTAACACATTGAATGAGCTGATATAGAAACAATGCGATGTAACTTAATCTTAAAAAAAAAAAGACTTATTACTCATTTTGCAATGTAAAGATAGACAAATACTTGGACCTTGCTAGAGAATTCACAAAACTGAGGAATATGAAAGGGATATCAATTGTAGTTGGTGCACTTAAAACAATCCAACCTAGGATAACCTGTACAAACCAAGACCAGAGAGAGAGAGAGAAAGAAAAAGAGAGAGAGAGAGAGAAGAAAGAGAGAGAGAGAGAGAAAGAAAAAGAGAGAGAGAGAGAAAGAAAAAGAGAGAGAAAGAAAGAAAAGAAAGAGAGAGAAGAAAGAGAGAGAAAGAAAGAGAAAGAAAGAAAGAAAAAATTTCTTACTTTGCAACGTAACTGGTCCACCAAACAATGTACCACAAATGCTACATGCCAGCTGCTTTTTTCTCTTTCCGCGTTTTGCTTTCATTTTTTTGATACCCTTTGGCGTTTCAATTTCAGTCAGTGAAGGATTCAAAGAGACACATTCTTCTTTGACTATTTCACCTTCTTCCAATTCGCCATCTTCCTCTTCAGTTAAAGTCCTCTTTACACCCACTCCTGAAGAGGAAGAAGAAGAGGCTCTTACAGTGGTGACAGGAATCTCAACACTGTCCCCTGCAGCCGCATTCTGCCTCCGTTGGATCATGGACGTCAGCGTGGCAACATCATCGGGCATTTCAATGTCGTCCACTTCGGATTTCAGGTTGTTCACGGCATTCTGCACTTCGTCCATGTCGTTAGTGGCAGCGTCATCATCGAGAGCATTCTTAGAGTCCTTTTTCTGTTCATTGTTCAATCGACGCTGGCGCTGGGACAGGCTCCTTGACCCCTTTTCTGGTGTTTGATTTACACTGCTTGATGTTGCAGTTTCTCCAGTTAGTGGCACGACTATCATTGTAGTTGGTACACCCTTGTTGGGGGTCACAACTACCCCCTCTTCCTCCTCCTCATCATCATCATCTTCTGAATCATCCAGATCATCAATTGCATCACTGTCCTCGGTGTTACAGGCAACCTCACTGTATGTTTTAACAACCTTTTCAACAATCGGCAAAGGAGCCTCTGTTGGTTTTATAGTTTCACTGCTATCAACCACAACACTATCAACAACTTGAGCATCAGCTAAATCGGGAGTCTGACTTTCAGATTGTACGGCAGTAGAACTAGAAGAGATAGCATCAGTTGTTGTTATTTCGCTCACGGTAGACAATGGGTATCGTATTATCAGATGCACTGGTTGAACTACTGGTGGTGGTAGATGGTGTGGTAGTGACAGTCTCAACAGCGATATTTGTAGCATTATCTGTGATGTCAGCAGTTTCGAGGCAACTAGTCGAGGCAGCAACATTTGCCTCGGCTGCCTGGGCAGCCTCAACTAGAACTTCTTCCATGGCATCATCATTTCCCTGACTTTCAGCAGCAGCAGCAGCTGCAACAACAGCAGCAGCAGCCTTCAAAGTAGTGTCCTTTGCTTCGCCACTTGGTGTTTTCTCCTTTAATCCAACTGATGTTAGGATGTTCTCTGGTTCTTTGTCACCTGAAGCCAACGTTACTTCATCTTCAACAGCCTGCAAAGATAAAAATATACATGATTTAACAAAGATATTTTTCGTTTTAAATAAAAATTTAAACACATCTCTTATTATAATGGAGATTCGATGTCTGTCTGTCTGTAACCAAAACTACATCACTCCTTACATCACAATACCCTCAGGAATTGCCTAAGTTTATCAATGAGTATTCAATTTATACTCAAAATCATTAATACATAGAATCTTATTTATTAACGATGTCTCTATGAAAATCTGAGTTACATTAGCCTCAAAACAGCCCATATTAATAATGCGTTTAAAATCCTGCATATATCATTAAAAAATTAAGATCTACATAATATATGGTGTGGTTAATTTGCATACTGGTTTTAAAACCAGATTTAATAAATAATTGCTTTGTGTTATTGATCTCTAATATTATTGTTTTATTTTCAAACATATTCAAATCCATCCTATGAATGATTTTATATAGAAACCAATTAAAATATAATTAAAATACGTATAATCTTTTTATATGCGTTCTTATTTAATTTCATTAGTCTTTCTAATTTAATATATTTAATTACATTAAAACTTAAATACTTACACCCTGAGGATACATTCTTGCTAGTAGGTATAAGTTTCATTTTACAATATACTCATGTATCTTGGCTACTTTCTGAGATTTAAATTTTATCTCAATATTAAAGGGACATACCACACACAACATACAAACTTTGTGTGTAAATACTCTATATACTTCAGTTTAAATTGATCTCACATATTGTGTGGTCCCCTAATATTAGGCTAAAATTTAGGTTTTGGAAAGTGACATGATACGCAAATATATACAGTAATTTTGCTTTTTTTGCAACCCTTCTATTAGAGGTGTGGGATTTATTTTAGAAGGATGTTTTTGTTTTCTGTGGCAACCCTTTAGGTAGAATCGAATGCCAATCACTTTTGTTACCTTGTCAGATATCAACTTTATTTCACCGTGGCCATTTGTTGTCTAGTTGTAAACATCAAAGAGAGAGAGAGAGAGAAGGGGAAACTGCTATTGTCATGTGTCAAGTAAAAGAGAAAGAAAGTGAAAGAGAGGAACACGGACGGATTTTTTGGCTATCAGCTACATTACCGTAGCTTAGTGCTTCCATCTCTCGTCTCTTTGTATTGTTCTTGTTGGAATATTTTCTGTATATAAGGCATGGGACAAGTAGTCACTTCTACTTATAGACTCGTTGACTATCACGTGACCTGAGAAAGATTCCTATTATCCAATCACTGGCAGTGCTGCTGCTGTTGGTGTATTTATAGAGGCCTGATTCTAATCTTAACTCATTGACGCTCGGACCATCTTGGACATCGGACCTAAAGGACACTATCCCACAAGGACTTATTGGTTTACTTACGTTTACTTTAAGTTCTTTTACAACTGGAACCAAGGATGACGGCCAGTTACTCAACAGTTCTCTCTTCAAAAGATCTCTCATCGTCTGGCATCTGATCAAATAAGTGTCACCCATTGACATTCTATTTACTGTGTCTTCTTCTTAAGGGGATAATTCAAGGTTCTGAGTTATTTCCCCATGACCACTTTAGACAACAAATTTCCTTCAAGATTAGTACAATAGTTCTATTCTATATACTGACTAGAAGCGGCTACCCGGCAAAGCCCGGGTAGAGGAGAGAAAAACATGGTTTAATAATCATTTGCAGATCTATTACTACTGAATAGTGAGTTCGATCCTCGCAGGATGACCCATAAAAATCACTACGTAAGAAAGATCTTATTTTAATCTGGTCTGGTAGGAGGTCAGGGAATTTTTTTTCACCATATAATGATATAGTAAGATATTTTAATTTAATTATTAACTATATTTTTAAATAAAATATAAATGAGAAGATTTGCTGAATTTCAAATTAATATTTCAAAGCAAGTAAATAAATAATCAAATTAAAGTGAAACGATAAATAATCTTAAAAAACAAAAATATTAATTCAAAGCATAACCAATCGAATATCAAATTATTATAGTATACTATACTATAATAATAATTTGATTAAAATAATATACAATACCAAGTATAGTATATTATTTTTTTATTTAAAATTAAACAGGGGAGAGGGGGTAAAATATCTAAATTGATTTGGCGATAAAAAGCGGGGGTGGTGGGGCATTGTAAAATATCTCCATTAATTTGCTGATAGAATGTGAAAAACACGACTTGGAAAATATCTATATTTGACCAGAATTATGTCTTATGCCGGCAATTCAAAACGTTAAAATAACCAATATTTTCAGAAGTGGGTGGGGAGTATTTACACCATAAAAAGAACACTTACTTTAACCGAGTTGAAATTGACATTTGATGTCCCTGAAAATTTTGTTCAAGCGCCGCTTACTTGAAGCCTTGCTAGGAAGGTGTGTCCAAAAATGTAATTTTTTTAAAAAATTGTTCATTTTCAGTTAAAATGTTGCAAGTGTGCTATTCTATACAAGTACAGAAAATTATTTTTAAATGTTCTAAATTTTACGAGGTAGAGGGTCAGTCTTGTAAAACATAATTTATTTTTTAACCTTTCTTTAACGAATACCTCATTATCTTTAGTCTGTAGTCTGATGACAAATTCTTGTCTTGTTCATGCTCAGTGTTGTGTAAAAATAAATCAAAATATTGCTACATGATGAAAGCGAAACTTCAAAATAGCCAGTCAGAAGCATTTTTACTGTTTATTGAATATTCATGACCAGTTTGGGAAATGTTGGATAGGTTCGTTGAGCATTAAAAACAAAAACAAAAAAAAAAATAAAAAAGCATCCTAGTTATTTTACTAGTTATATTTGTTAACAGTAACAATAACATTAATTTTGTCTCAGATAATTGAAATTTTCCAGGACAAAATTCAAAATTTTTCCAGGATTTTTGAGAAAAAACACCCCTTTTTCCAGGTTTTCCAGTACTGGAAAATGTACATTTCATTTTCAGGTTTTCCAGGACGCATGGGAACCCTGTATATACTATTATACAATATCTACAATACAGATCAAATTCTCTTAAGTAATTCATCTGACAATTTACAAAAATTCCCTTTTAAATTCTTTTTCTTAACATTTATTTCAGAAATCCTCCAATTTAATCTTAAAGCGTTTCCAGACAATAAAAAAAATCAAATTCATAGCATCACAAAATGCAAAAAGGTTGTGAATGGGGGGGTGGGGCACAGTAAGAAAAGATTTTCTGTATGGAAGTGGGGGTTATTTGGTGGTGGTGTTGGTGGTGGCGGGGGGTCGTTTTAAATCTAAATAAGACACTTACATTTACTGCATTCATATCCATTAAGAAATATTCTGCAAATTTGGCCAATTTATCTTCCTGGGATTTTTGTTTTTTGTCTTCAGGGAAAACTCGAGTCAAACAACATTTTTCCAAATATTCTTTCAAGTCTCTGTTCATGCCAACCCAAAAATAGTTGCCATGCAGAATTGCCTTTGTCCGTTCCACTCCACGATGAATGCCTACAAGAATAAAAAAAAACGTTTACAGATCGGGCCAGAAATTCTTAAAAAGAAAAAAATAAAATAAAAAAGAAGTTAAACTAATTTCTTAAAAAATGTCAAAAGGTGTAAACAGGTACAATTTGATGTTTAAAACTTTAGATTTAATTGCAATAACTTAGAAATTATTTTTGACAAATATTTTGAAAAATAATTTAATTTAAAAATTTTAAAATAGTTCTGATACCTTCAAACTATACATATTCAGATAAAAAAAAAAAAAAAAAAAAAAAATTCATAGTATCATTATTTAATTATCAATATAGCTAGTCACCCAACACTGGTGTGTCCAAGTCTAGGAGTCTATAGGAGAATGTTGCTTATGAGTTTGTCCTTACTTCTCCAGCATGGGTTATTCATCTTACTTAGATGATTTGTGAGATGGGAGATAAGTGGCTGTACAGCTGCTGTTTTGTAGGGTGCTGCATC
This sequence comes from Doryteuthis pealeii, assembly GCA_023376005.1. Taxonomy (NCBI): domain Eukaryota; kingdom Metazoa; phylum Mollusca; class Cephalopoda; order Myopsida; family Loliginidae; genus Doryteuthis; species Doryteuthis pealeii. Next base: position 84,135,370 of record CM042143.1, on the reverse strand, counting down.
CAGGATTTTACAGTAAGCATCCTGTTATCAAGATGACTTGATTTGGCATTAAATGACCAAAAAAGGGTTGATATGCCGTAAAACAACCAACCAACCAGAATTTGTTCAAAACAGCATCCTTGTGTAGTTCCCATAAAGGTGTTTTGTTAAAGTCCAAGTGGTGCAACCATACAGTAGTACTGATATGGCTACAAATTCGAAGAATTCACATTTCATTCTATCAATGAGTTTCTTTTTTATGCCACCATTTTAACAATTGATTGCTTCCTTGTCCAGTAAAAAAAAGTCTTTCTTTACCCCAAAATTCACCAACAATACTGCAACAATTTGTCCAGATTCCAACAATTCATAAAGGATTCCACCAAACACAGAAAAATAGAAGACATTTCCTCTATTTTCCCAAGTAAATTCTATTTAAGTTGAGACACTGATAGTCTAGGATCTAGTCAGAATTTTCTTGATTTTAGGCAACAAAGAACTGAGTGAACTTGAAAAATGCTTCAAAGAATTTCTTGCCATTACTATGGTTACAACTGCACTTTTTGTAAAAATGAGAGAGAGAGAGAGGAAGCACATTCTGGTTCGTCTCTCTAAATTTTTCATAATTAAATGAATTAACATTTGTAAAAAGTACTTTCAATAATTTTGAAAAACAATAAAAATTAATAAATACGATTCCCATTTTTTGGTTGGTTAAAGTTGAGATCAGTTCATAATTTTAGAACAGTATAAAACTTAATTTTGAAATAGAGCAACTCATTAGGAAGAAGAAAGAGTAAATGAATAGATAATCAAATCAAATTTGAATGAAGATTTATGGAGAAATAATTTAGGTGTATGAACAAGTGGAAAATATGATCAAGTTACTTTATCTGTGCCCATTTTAATAAAATATTTATTCAACGGAGACAACAAATTCTGACCTATTTTTACAATGCACAGAAAAGAGAAAAGAGAGAGAGGAATAAACTAATGTAAAAGAGAGAAGAAAGAGTGAAGAAAATTTTTTTTACAATGCACAGAAAAGACAGAGAGGAATAAACTAATGTGAGAGAGAAAAAAAATGTTCATAAAAAAGTGAAAAAGAGAGGGGGGAATAAACTAATGTAAGAGAGAGGACAAAAAAAAAAATGAATTAAATAATTTGGATTTGTTCTTATGAGGTGAATTTTTGAAATAATGACATAAAACAGGATACAACAATTATTATAAAAAAAAGGTCAGAAGGAAATGAAGAAAGAGTTTAAAATTTGAATGGAATGAATGAATAACATTTGTGAATTGTATAGAAATTACTAGTAATTGAATTGTGAACTAGACAATAAAAAAAAATGAAAGGTTATTGTAGGTAAATTAGAATTCTCTCCTTGTTGGACTCTGGCCAATTGTTTGAATGTTGTTTTGATATTTACTCATATACGTAAACATATTAGCAAATGATTAAGAGGCATTTCTTTTTGTTTAATCATAAGTTTGACTGTCATTATATTTGCATGAAGAGGACAATGTCTACTTTAAATGTTTAAACAAAAAATAACAAAACTGATCTTCACCTTTTCTGTGAAGAAGGAAAACATTTCTAAAAAAATACTGTCATATTCAAATTTTTGTTTTAAACAAAATGTAGACTACAGTGGACAATAGAGATAGACAACATATTTTTATAATATTTACAACTTCAAAAGTTTAAAAATAAAGTTGTGTTGCTGCAACAGAAATATTCACAAGAAATTTCAATTCTTAACACAACAGATTATTTCTATCATTAGGATATTTGAGTTATAAATATAAAACAGTCTTCTGAAAAGTATTTGCCCTGCTATTGAGGGGAAGAATTTAAAAAATATGGTTTACAAAAAATATAAGAAATATTTGCATTTCTTATGACATTCAAACTACACAATTTGATTTTTAATTAACAAATCTCAACTTTTTTCAAATATCCAAAAAAGATTTCTTCAAAATGCCTCACCCTTAAAACCAATTACAAGTTGTTATCAATTAAACATTACGTGATAATAAAATCATCAGTTTTTTTTCTTTTTCTAATTGTAATTTTATTAGAATAGTGAACTCAATTCTAATCAATAGCAATTATTTTTCAGGTTTCAAATATTTTTACCTGGACTTACATTGTAATTAAGCCTATTAAAAGTTTGAGTTTTAAGGTTTTTGAAAATAAAGAGAAAAATATTTATTATTTCAACTAGCATATTTTCATAATTGACTAACAGTAATTAGAAAACAAACTGTCGGATTTTTATTTTTTCAATATAAAATGTTCTCTAGTAATGACTTAAAAGATCACATTCAAATTCTAATGAGCATTTATATTAAAAAGAAAATAATTATTTCTAAATGATTAGAAAAATGTCAGAAACAGCCCGATTTTTAAATGAGAATTTTTGAAAATCTAACAACTTTAAGTTCTTGTAAAAGAATTGGTAAAAAAAGAAGAAAAAAAGTCAAATCATGTAATTTTAGAAAGATAACCTGTGAATAACTTTGATGTTTTGAATTGTTGTCATCATCTTTATTGTGGTATGTATAAACACAAACATTCAAGCCAGTGTATCCTCGGGCCTTTTTTCAAATTATTAAGTGTGGTTTTGGAGCTTTAATATCATTAACACTAGTCAAGGTTATTGTCTGATGATGACTTTAGTCTATGGTAAATGAGAAACACCTGAAAAAAGTCCAGAGGATACAGCAGCCTAAAGATGAGCACAACAGTCCAAAACATCTAAATCATTCACATCAAGCCTCATCTCAAAAATATAGATAAATAAAATTAATAACCTGTTCTTAAAATGTGAATCTCTGTGAATATTTTCTGTCTTTCTGCATCAGTCATGATAACTTTACGTAAACCATCAATTCCTTGATGAGCAATGTAATAAAGAAGACCATCTGCACTGATTTTATATTTGGAAGATTCTTTCTCTGCATATTCTATTTCTTCTGTTGTCATATTGGCAGTTTTTTTGTTTCCACCCACAAGAAATTGTTTCACACATTCATACAACCTGACTTGATCTTCCTCTTTTAATGGAGCTGGCTCTGCATCAGCCTAAAAAGAAAGAAAAAAAACATTTATATACATCTAAGTTAATAAATAAAAGAAGTTAATAACATATCAACATATGCAGTGATAATAGAAAATAGATTTATGAGCAGCAAATCTTTTACTGTTTATTAGTTAAACTCGGAAAAAATAAAAAAATCCTGAACATGGAAGGAAAATAGTTTGTATATAAATGTGCAAATATCATTAACATTTTGTAAATATTTCATATCTATTCTCATTTTCTATTTATTCCTATTTACTAAATTAGTTAACATATAAGATGCACATTTAAACAAAGCAAAAATTTATAATCCCAGCACATCCAATGTGTTGGCTATTGATTGAAATATAAAATGGACAGAAATGGATCTTGGATAGGTTGCAAATTTAGGTGAAAGCTGTCAGTAACCAGACGCTGTCAATTCCATGTCCATGCTACTTTAATTATATATATATATAATATAATATGATAAAGATGACTTACATGAACATCAGCCGTCAATACAAATATCAACTGAATAAGTCAAAGTTATAAAGAATATAAAAATGCTCAATACATTAGTAGAGCAGATTTAGTAGACAGGTATAGACATATAACCTACTTAAGTTTCACAAAAAAAAGATCATCATGGTTAATCGTAATGGATTAATCAAGAAATTGATTAATTAAGGACTTCAGTGGTTGTCCTTAATTAATCAATTTCTTGATTAATTCATTACGATTAACCCTGATGATCCTTTTTGGTGAAACTTAAGTAGGTCATCTATCTATACCTTTCTACTATATATATTTCCTATACTGATATAAATTGTTATAATAGAAATAAGATGTTTTGAATAACACAATAAAAGAAAATTTAGTGATAATTCATTTTTTGAAAATTAATTTATGAGGACTATCAATAGATGGTGAATTGTCAAACAACAACAAAAAAAAAAAAAAAGTTTTAGAGGCAAAGGTCAAATGTCACAGAAACAAATAATTGCTTGTAAAGAGACAAACTGAATAAGAAAATTATTTTACCTCTTTGATTAAATTTAAGAAACTTTCTTGAGCTGGATTAGGATCTCCATCAGATTTTCGTCGGTCATTGCCATGTTCACAGACAGGACATGTCTTTACAAGTGCAAGAGCATCTACTGTCATACCTTTCCAGTAATAGTCGTTCAAACGTGCAAGTGTTTTGAAACGACCAAGATGAGTGCCTGAAAGAAAATTATAAAGAAAGAAGATATAATAAATTCAACCTTCTATTAAAATATATAACATAATGAGAATTTTTCTAATAAATAGATTCAACTAAAAAATACACTTTTTAAGTACAACAAAAATTATATCTAGTTTACAAAATTCATTAAAAAATCAATTTTGTTTGTGAATATTGATTAAAGCCATTAATAATGCAATATAAAACAATTAGTTTTACCTTCAATTTGTATCAAATTCATTTTTTCTTTTCTTATATTTTCTTAATACAAACTTTTTATGGGATATTTAGTTTAAGTTTAATTTACCATTGTCATTAAAATAAATAAAGAAAAGAGAGAGTGTCTGCACATTTATTTTATTTGCTGGAAACTAATGTTTTACAAAAAGTCATTTAAAGTATCTAAAAGCATTATATATAATAAAAAATTGCAAATATTACATTATTAAAATTTGTAAATATAAAGTTTCAGTAAAGATAAACCTCAAAATCTTAGCCGATTGAAATATTTTAAAAACAGTTTAGCATTGTAAATAAATTTTAACTTAATCTAAGTGATCTACTGTAATTTCAACTCTGTGGTAAAAGGGTTAAACATTAACTCAAAGTAGATGCCATTACAAATGAGACATTTGTTAAAAAATAGGCTTTATTGTTTACTACTCAACAGAAAAGTACAAGACATTTGAAAACAATTAGAAAATAGAGATCGTCAATTTCTTTATTGTCTTACAAAAAAAAATTATGAAATCTCCTTTCATAATTTTTTATTTCTGGTAAAAAGTAAAAATTAAGAATGAAAAGATGACAATAATATTGATGCAATCAAATATTATATGCAAATAAGGAAAAGTCCAAACAATCAAATGTGTAAAAATAAATCAAATTGAAATATCAACTTACCTCCTTCTAAGACATGAGCATCTTTAAGAAGTTTGAAACGTTCCAATTCATCCATCACAGTCTTTTTCAACTTTGTACCAGATTTATAATAAAGGACATCTTTTTCAATAACATAATTTTGAGCCATCTTGCGTATAACTCTTTTGTAATCATCTTTAATACCCGCAGGATATCGTTTATGTTGAACATAAAGTTTCAAGGCTGAATAATAATCATCTAATGGAACCTGGTTAGGAAAAAAAAAAAAAAATGATTGTAAATAAAAGAAATTCTCTGAGAAGGATCTTAAAATTGATCATCTTTTCAAAAGGATTTTTGTTTTTATCAAAAAGATTTACAAATTAAAAATATTCCCTATCTTTTTTTAAATAAATATCAGAAAAATAACTTGAAATTATTTGAACTAGGAGATGAAATAATTTTACAATTCATTTTGTTGCAAGTCTTTTCTTCCTCTTAATGTTGCTTTCTATAATAATTTATTAGATCAAACATCATCAGACCATTAAATCTATTTATTTATCATTTCTAAAGTCCAACCCCTCCTCATCACGGCAGAGCAGTGTCAACTTTGTAATGTCAGAGCCAAGTTGTCAGGAATTTAAATTCTTGGTAGGGTCACCCAAGGTGGACAGGTCTTGTATCCAGTGATATTAGGGTCACAACCCAGCCCAAGAGGCACAGGCGAAAATCCAAAGGGCATCTCCATCATCGTCAGGAATCAATGGCTTTTGCCATACTTGTTACTGTGTCAGTGGAAAATCTGTGGCAAACAAGGGCATCTCCTTCTGGAACCGAAACTACGTTACTGCATATGTCACAATACACTCAGGAATTGCGTAAGTTTATCAATGAGTATTCAATTTATAGATGAAATCCTTAATATATAGAATGAATCTTATTTATTAATGATGTCTATGAAAATCTGAGTTAGATTTATTTTAAAACAGCCCATGTTATTAGTGCATTTAAAACCCTGCAATGTGTCTAATATATCACTAAGAAATAAAGGTTTGTATAATATATGGTGACTTTAATGTGCATACTGGTTTTATGAGTATATGAAATGGAATTAAATCCGACAGATTAAGGTAAAGATAAATCTATACTAGGGTTTTTACTTTATATTGGCTTTAACAAAACGGGTTTGACAAATAATTACTTGGTGTTATTGATCTCTGATATTATTGTTTTATACGTATTAAAATCAATCCTAGAAATGATTCTATATAGAAACCACTTAAAATATAATTAAAATAAGTAATCTTTTTATATGCGTTATCATTAGTCTTTCTAATCTAATATATTTCATTAAATTAAAACTGAAATACTTATGCCCAGAGGGCGCATATTCTTACTAGTACTATTAAGCTATATTTTTAGATTAATTTTCATGAAAACCTTTAAAAACGTTTTTACTACTTACATCTCTATTTTCTCTTTTTTTCCGATTATTCCCTTTCTTGGGTGAATAACGATTAACAACATCAGAGTAATTCTTTTTGCGCCCACGTCGACCCGAAGACATTTCAGATCCGGAGAGAGCATCATCTTCATCATTCTCGGTTTCTCCAGTTTCCGTTTCCGGAGTCTCTTGAGCTCGTTTGCGAGTCGATCGGGTATAAGCTCCTCGGCCCCGTGTCGATTTGGTAGATTTTCCCTCGACAATAGTAACTGACTTTCTAGATCTGGTTGAAGCGGGTGTGACAACCAATGCAGCTGCTGCCTTTTTTTTTGATGAAGATACAGGGTATCTTCATCGTCATCAGCAGCAGGTGTAGTGCTGTCTATGTCCATACTGGAATGATTCAATTTCCCATTTAAATTTTTCATTGCCGGTGTAGAGAGAGGGGTTGCAGGCTCGGCTAATTCATCTTCATCTGGAGAATAGTAAAGCATCGGAGAATCAGCATTTGAGGAATTCTTCTCCGGAGAGCCAGATAAATAAATTTCTGACAGAGCTTTGCTAGCCTTCATTAGTCGAGACTGGGTTGCATGCATCTGAACTTCAGACAAATTAGGGTCCAAGTCACTATTTGCTTGTCGATGAGAAATACTAGTGGGAAGACGTGGTTCTCTGGAAAGAGTAAAATTAAAATAAAAGAATAGACTTTTTTTTTCTTTTCACTTATTCAAAAAAAGGGACTAAAGGATAAAAGAGTTGGGGGAAAAAAAAAGAGAGAGAATTAGTCAAAAACTATTTTACAAATGTTCAAAAACAAGGAAAAAAAAAAATAATAAATAAATAAATAAATAAATATACACATAAAAGGAAAGTCTTAAAAAGAAATTTATGATAATTATTTGAAGATATGAGAATTCTTCCAAGTCAGTACTATTGTATGGTCCCATCACTTGGACTTTAATGAAATGCCAAGGAAAAAGCTAGATGGGAACTACACAAGGATGCCGCATTGGACAAATCCTTGAAGCAGCAACCTACAAAAAAGTAGCTGTACAGCCACTTACCTCCAGTTTCACAAACCATCCAAATATGATGAGCAAATATTGGATACTGCTGCACAGTATGATCAGAATGGCATATATGGGAATAAAATCCATATCTGGGCTAAAAAATTGTCGGAAAGTGGTTGAGGGCTTGTTGGAAGACAAATTTTATTTGTCCTGATGTTGAAAAAAGAAAATTTAAAAAAATTATTTTCAGGGTCAGGGCCCTAATAACCATATTTGGGCATAACAACCCAAAACCACTATTTTAGCCATAGTTTGACTATGGTTGAGAGCCTGTCTAACAAAAAATGTGTTATGAGGCGCCACAAGGGAGATAATCCAATATCCCAATCAATCTTTGAAAATTATTTGTATCAGTTTGTGGTAAGTCATTTTGATGTGTCACGCAAACATAAAAATGTTTCATTTTTTCTTCTATTTAACCTATAGATGGGACCCTAACAGGTATTACCACCCAGAGTGGACCTGGGAGTAATGGTGATGAAGGGCTACCCCACATTGCCCGAGCTCCAGAACTCAAACTTCACCATCAGATAGAGTTTAACGTCATTCCCAGAACATGAAAAGCCAGCCAGCCACCACCTTCGAGCACATATATGATAAAAAGGGTTGCGGTCTTTCCATAAGGGCAATAGGGTTCGAACCATCATATAGGTGCTAGGGCTTGACGTGTCCAGCTGATACCCAAAGTCAGTCTTCATAGAAAAGTGATAAAAAGGCTAATCTCTTTCAATACTATTTGAACAAGTATTACATTCAATTATATCAATTGAATGTATCAAGGAGCAAAAAGTTTTGGAATTAAGAATTAGTTAAAAGAAAATATTGAAAAATAGTTGAATATTTCTGTAAATGTAGCTTACCTGTGGTGCACCAAAAATGCTGGTGTATACTCGGCCATTTCTGGTCGGCTTATTCGATGAGGCATCAGACATAAATCTATACATTTGCTCCAATCTCTTGGATAATTTTTAGCAAATTTACCAATATCACATTCCAGATCTTTCCAGATAACATCTAGAAATTAAAAAAAAGAAAAAAAAAGAAAAAAGAAAAGTAAAACTTTTTGTCTGCTTACATAAATAACATCTTAATTATTACTATGTAAAAAGTAAATGGATTTTAATATATTCTACTTAATTGTATGCAAAATATCTCAACTTTTGTTCAGACAAGTGAACTTGTTGATGTTACCATGACAACTGAGGAGAGATGAAATGGGTGTAATAGTTCAAATTCTGGCCAAAGCTGTTTATTTTCACTTTGTATTAATCCCCTTGGAGAAAAAGCATGAAGAATCCATTTCTCCCAGTAGAAAAAAAGTAAAGTTGGCGGAGTGGCTCATTGTCGGTATCAGCCGGAGACTGAACAGGAAGACTGTTTCTGCTTAGGTGGAGCCCCACACCTACTGTTAGCTCCCCACTTTACCGCACAGATCAGATTACCCAATTTGTGCTACTCATATGTTGAGTAGGCAGAGACCAATATCAAACCAGTATTACGATTGAACTGAGCTAAACCTACCCTAATGGGGTAAAATAGTAGGACTAATTGGGCTCTTTAGCCAGGGCAGTAGGCAACCAGTCTAAGAGAAAGACATCTGAATTCAAACTGTAGACAACAACAGGAAACTACTATCTTCTCCATCATCTGAGCAAAATAATAGGACAGACTGGTGTTCTAGTTTAGATCAAGTAACCAGTCTAGGAGAAAGACAATTCTGAATCTAAAAGCAAAAACTCGAGTTCCTAAATCCCAACCTGTTGTCTTGTCATGCCTGATTTCTTGTGCCACTGGAGTTCAATTGTACAAGTCAAAATGTTGATCTATGATGTAACCCCTTCCAGTACTCTTTAATCTCTTGTGCAGGTGTGTAAATTCCTCAGAGAAAATTAAGACATCATCAATAGACTACTTTCACTTAACTAAATATTATCAACTGATCCATTTTATGGCTTTCTTCACTCGGAGAATTTATAAATTAATAAATAAAGACCCATTTCTTTTTTTCTTACAAATTATACCCTTGAGATTTGGTGAAGTATTTTGGTAACAAAAATGACAATTAAAAAAAAAAAGCCTGGAATATCAATATTTCTTCTAAAAATTATAAATAATATATACAAATTGTAATTGAAATTTTACAGAAAATTGTCATTGTTTATAGCAACGACTATAATTTGACCTTTTAGACTTTTTGCTGTAAACTAAATACAATCAGCAATCTTAATGTCCAAATTCTTAACAAATAATAAATGACTCTAGTGCAGAAAATAGAAGAGTGCTTTACAATAGTGAGATTCAAGAAATTCAATTCTTTATCTTCTCTTAATTAATTAGTAATTAGATACCAAAATTGTTTTTTTATTCACTTTCAGTTCCTCCGACTTGAAGCATATCCTTCCTATTATAATGGAGACTCAGTGTCTGTAACTGAAACAATGTCACTGCTTAAGTCACAATACACTTAGGAATTGCGCAAGCAATGAGTATTTAATCAAGTTATAAAAATCATTAATACATAGAATAAATTTTATTTATTAATGATGTCTCTATGAAAATACAAGTTAGATTTACCTTGAAACAATCCTGCAATGTGTCTTAAATATCACTAAGAAATAAAGGTTTACATAATATATGGTGTGGTTAATTTGCATACTGGTTTTAACAAAACCAGGTTTAATAAATAATTACTTGGTGTTATGGATCTCTAATATTATGTTTTTTTCTACAACGTATTAAAATCAATCCTATGAATGATTCTATATAGAAACCAATTAAATTATAATTAAAATAAGTGTAATCTTTTTATATGTGTTCTTATTTGATTTTGTTAGTATTTCTAATTTAATATATTTTATTACCTTAAAACTTAAATACTTATGCCTGGTGGAAGGCACATATTCTTGCTAGTTAAGTGAAACAAATCAGCTGCTTATTTTTTTTTTATAAAGAAAATATTCATTTCCTTGAAATTCCAATTCTAAATGTCTCATTAAAAGGAAAGTAAAGTTAACTACCAACCTGTATCTTGACAACCTCCAAATTCAACATCAATGGTATTTTCTTCATCTGTGAGAAGATCAAAACGACCATTGATGTCTTTACGGCTGAAAGATTCCTTCCGGAATGTAAGGGTTTGCATCATGCCATACCTACAACAAGAAAAAAAAAAAAAAAAAAAAAAAGGTTTACAAAATTCATATTAAAATTAACAGAGGAAAAAATAGAACATGATTATAAAGTTGAAGTTGAACAAAACAAATAAAATATACTTAGCATATTTTCTGGTGTTATAAGACACACAATTAAACAAATTAATGTAAATATTTCAAAGCATACAATGAGGAGGTGGTATTAGAAGAGGACCATCTGTTATCGGTGTTGGATAAGTTGCAGTGGGTGTTAATCCTCCAAATACCCTTGTTAATGATGTGTTTCATACACCAAAAAATACAGTAACTTTAGTATGATGAGCTTGAAGCAAATACTTCAGAACACTAGTTTACAAATGTTACTTTTTTAAAAAAATCTATGAATTCATTTGATTAAATGTTTACTTTGAAAAAAGAAAAGAAAAAGAGAAATGAAAAGGAAAAGGCGATTTTTCCGTGTGTGTTACTAACCTGGCAACAAGGCTAAGGATAAAATGTAAAATGTCTACCACAGGTAAAGTGTCATCCTGGTATTCAAGAACTTTTGCCTCTGGCCACAGAGAGTAGGAATCCAGACAAATAACAACATATACTAAGTTACCACCAACCACTTTATATGGACCAAACAAATCAACTTCAACCTACAAAACAAAAATCAACAAATTTGTAATTAATAAATTATACAGAGAGACTATTTTAGTTATTTATTGTTATAAATTACTTAACTGAACATCCTAGGAATTAAAAAAATAATTTATTTTTCTCTCTGTGATTCAATATAGAAAATGTTTTGACATTAATGTAAAATTTGCATTGTCTGGAAGTGGTTCATAGCAAAAATTATTTTAATCTTGCAAAAATAGTTCTTTTCAATCTATTAATCTAATTCAATCAAACGTGATGAAAAGAAGGAAAGAAAGAAAAAAAAAACAGTGAAAGAGAATTAAATCAAGATTATTATACTTTTTACACATTGAACAATTCTTGCAATAGCTCTTAAGTAAACATATCAAATGTAATAATTAAATTATCATACTATGGTATATCCACAGGTCTTGCTAGAACATTATCAATCTTCAGAAATAATCAATGTTTGAATAACAAAATGGTTTAACAAAATTAAAATTTGAAATTAAAAAGACCAAAACTCAACATTGGAGTCAACATGCAAATTCATGGGAGATGACTAATGTTGCCCTGAATATTTTAAATCAATAAAAAATATAAAACTATATGAAATGAGGTCTAAAAGTACCGAGACTGAAACTTTAAATTCTTTTCATTTAAAAATTGAAATGAAGATGTGTGCACAACTGAACAACTTTTAACTGAATTTTCAGTTTTGGAAACAAGAAAAAGTCAGTTAAAAGTTATTTGTATTTCTGAGATGAGGCTTTTTGAGATTTGAATAATTTTGATTTTTCAGACTGTTGTCCTCATCTTTATTGTGGTATGTATAAACACATTTGGCCACTGTATCCTCCAGCCTTCCTTGTGTAACCAAGCATAGTAATGATCCAACCTGGAAAATCATTTTTAATAGTTTGACAGTTGAACAAACATTTGTCCAACTATTAAAATGATTTTCCAGGTTAAATCATTACTATGCTTGTTACACAGGGAAGGATTGAGGATACAGCATCAGAAACATTGTTTATACATACCACAATAAAGATGAGGACAACAGTAAAAAAAAAAAAAAAAAAAAAAAAAAAAAAAAAAAAATCACATCAAGCCTCATCTAAAAAATACAGACAAATAACTTTTAATTCTGTGTGACTTTTTTCTTGTTTCCAAAACTGAAAATTCATCTTCAAGGTAAAATGATGCATCAATAGGTGCTTTGAGCAATGAAAAACTCACTGGAATAATAAGCATGTTAAATGCTGAGAGGAATATTGTTTCATTCATTGTTAATTTCTGTCTTGATAAATACAGCTTTAGTCTTGATACTTTTTTAACACACCCCATACATAAGCAAACAATATAGATTTTAAATAAGTATTTTTTGTTGTTTGTTTTGCTAATAAAGAAATCATAGTTACCCTTTGCCAAAAGTGAGTGATAACTTCTCCAATAGTTTCTGAAAATGGAAGAGCAGCCATAAGTTCCGCCACATGTTCTTCTCTTTCGGATGGAGTCTTGCTAGCAGGTGTATTCTGAACACTACCATGGCGATACGCTTGACAAACAGGACATTCTTTGATGTATGTCCGTACAGTCTCTATGGTTTTAGCCAAATAATAAATGTCACTGAATTCTTTTAGCGTTTTGTCATAAGACCGATGATTTCCTGTCAAAAGAATAAAATGGTGGAATCAAAACAAGAATGAATTGTATAAAAGACACAGGATAATTTCATGTCAAATCATCCAGGCCATATCACTCATACCCTTCAATTTTTCTGAATTTTTTTCCAAGTGTAAACAATGTTAAAGTACGATAATCCCTAAATTTTGAGCTTCTAATTCCAAAAATTGGACGAGTTACGTCAATTTTTAGTTCTCTTAATTTGGTGGGGTGCGTAAAAAATTGCAACCTTTTGTAATATATATTTTTGTGTGTAAAATGAGTTCTAGAGCTTCCCTACTTCTAAAAAATTGGTTACGAAAAGCTTTTTGGTCCAAGGAATCCAAAAATACTATTAAAAAAAGTCTCAAAATTAACCAGTTTTAAGTTATTAATGATTTCTATGATAAGATGATCAATAGGTGGTATAATCCCAATATGGCATTGCATTTATGACAATTTTTTAATTTTATTATAATTATTTTATATGTATCAAACATTATTTGCACCAAAAAGATAGTTTAGATTTTGCTCAGAACTGAATCTACATCAATTAAAATTTTACATTTTTATGTTTTAAGTGTTTCCGTTCAACCATTGAATAAGGTCTATATGGATCAAAATAACAGCCAGAGTGCAATAGAAATGAGCAGGATTATGTTGGTGGTTGGATATATTTAAAATAATATAGAAACAATATATTTCCCTTGTATTAATCATATTGAATACATAATTCTATTAATATACAAAGCTCAATATTTTCATTACCTTCCAATTTTCAATTCCATAATGAAATGGGGTACTGATAAATATTTGCTTATAACAATTTTATCCTTTAGTAAACACAAAAGTTGCAGAATTGTTAATAATCCAATCAACATTATGGTAACAAGTTTAAAGCACACAACTGACCAGCTTCAAGGAATAAAATATATCAGTTATATCTTGTTTACATCATTTATCAATCTCTCATTTTATTAGTTAAATAAAAGAAAAAAATGTTTATATATATTCTGGAATAGTCAGTGATTTTAAGAACCATAGTATTCAAACATTTACATATAGGAAATGGTTATTTCCTATAAGTCTAACATGATCAAAGGGGGAAACACTCTTGACTAATAAATTATTTATTCATTTATTGATCTACTAGGAAAAAAGACGGGGTAAGGGTTTAGGGTTAGTTTAATGGGAAAATAAATAAATAAATAATTTTTATAGTCAAGAGTGGTTCCCCTTTGATTATGTTAGACTTATAGGAAATAACTGATGAAATTACATAAACTCATTTTAATATCTTATAATAATGTAACTGAAACTATGTCACTGCTTGTCACAATACCCTCAGTAATTGCATAAGTTTATCAATGAGCATTTCATATATAGTCAAAATCATTAATACATAGAATAAATTTTATTTATAAAGAAGGTCTCAATGAAAATCTGAGTTAGATTGGCCTCAAAACAGCTTATGTTATTAGTGTCTTTAAAAACCTGCAATGTGTCTTATATATCACTAAGAAATAAAGGTTTACATAATATATGGTGTGGTTAATTTGCATACTTTAACAAAACAGGGTTTAATAAATAATTACTTGGTGTTATTGGTTTCTAATATTATTGTTTTATTCTCCAAAGTATCAAAATCAATCCTATGAATGATTTTATATGGAAATCAATTAAAATATAATTAAATTAAGTGTAATCTTTTTATATGTGTTCTTATTTGATTTTGTTAGTCTATCTAATTTAATATATTTTATTACATTAAAACTTAAATACTTATGCCTGGTGGAGGGCACATATTTTGCTAGTATTACTAATGACCACAGTAAAAATCTCAGTATTAGTCATTATAATTAGCTAGTCAGTATGTAAGAACAAAATGATTAGATATCAATGAAGATGTGGTCAATAAAGCCATTAAATTTGAAAGAAAATATCCCTTCATTTTCAGTTAATAAGACATGTTATCTGTCAGTCTCCTAAAACTATGGATCTACCCTTGGATGTTGCCATGGGACTGGATCAGGTTATATGTGACACCTGCAGTTCTCTTCATGATGATTATACTATTGTCCAAGGGAAGGGTAAAGTGCTATAGGATTTGGTAGTAGAGTCACTGCAGAGAAAGATTCAACAATGTTGGACTCCAGTTTTCATTCTCCTAGATTGGTTGTACCAGAACTTGAGAGGCCAGACCGTTTACTATTTGTCCATAACTAGGAGGGAAAGAAGAGATGGATTCATACCTTTCTCATAAAATGCAAACAGCCTTACCCAGAATTTTAACTTGGCACACAGACAATAATAATTACACCACATGCATTTCCTTAAAAAAGAAAAAACAATGGAATGCTTCACAATTTTGCATGTCAATAAAACAAAAATGTTTTTTTAAGATCATTCACAGTAAATATTAAATTCACTATCAATGGCTTAAAAGATAAGAACAAAAGGAAGAGATAACTTATAACAGTTTCCAATTGATGTTCTATTCTCTTCATTTCAAAAGCACAAATAAAAGAATGAGAAAAGCTTTCTATTTCAAATTTGTGAAAACACCAAAGTTAAGGAGCAATGAGCATGTTCAATACTTAATTGGGTGACCACTTAAGCAATATCTGGTACTGTAAGCAACCAGAGTACTTTGTTTATCAAAAATGAATTGATTCAGCATTAAAGAGTTGGTATGCTGTAAAACAAAACAACCAACCAACCAAATTGGTGGTAAATTCAATTATAGACAATATACATTGAGGTAATAAGAAATGCTGGTCTCTTATTTTTAATCTAAATGATTTTATGGAAAACATTTACATAAGAAAACTAAAAGAATTGATTTATATTTGATGAGAGAAACAAAATCTTTAAATTTTCTCAAATAGAAATTGTTTAAAGTGAATTATTTTTAATAATAAAACAAGAATATTTGTAATGAAATTAATAATTGATGTAAGCTTCAATGATTAGTGCAACTTTGATATAGAAGATGCATTTAAAAAGTTCTATGCATTTTATGTTATATAACTTGATATTATTATTATTGGCTTTCTAATGATCTCTTAGTATAATTGTAGCCAACAAAATGTTATAATGATCTCATGAGTTTTGTAGGCTTGACAGGTGCATGAATTATTATAAATCTTCAACCAGCCTGTATTTTATCAAGTAAAAAAACTTATAACTTATATAAAAAGAATTTATATATTTTCATATATAAACTTTGGAGGCATGTGGTGTAATGGTTAGTCATAGGAAATGGACTCGTTGACCCAAGTTCAAATCTGGATGAAGCTGTTTGCATTTCACATGCACTAATACCCTTAGGAAAGGCATGAATCCAACTACTCTCCCTCCAGCTATGGGCAAATGGATTAGGCTCTTTAACCATAACAAGTTAACCAGTCTACGAGAAGGAAAACTCTGAATTTAACCCTGTTAATTGTTAACTCTGTAATTGACCTTGTGTCACATCCTGCTCGTGTGGAGGGTTGGTAAATATATAAAAACTTTGCACATACCAATATTTAGATTACTTTTTTTAAAAACAACAAACACACAACATCCATTTGATACTAATATCAGAAGCTGAATTTTTCCCTTTGACTGATGTATTTCTTTTTTTTTTTTTTAATCCATTGGAAACACAAAAAAAACAAACCTCATCTAACATAAAATTGCTTAATTCAATGACCATTTAAGTATTAATGTTTTGATTTGTGACTGCATTTTTCCTTGCCAATCAGATAACCAGAAACCCAAACATTAACATTAAGCAATTTTCTTTCCAGAACTTAAAACTTCACTTCTAATAATATTTAATTGTATTCTTAAGGTCTCATCTATTCTGTTTTTAGTCTTTGAAATAAATTTGTATTGCTCAAAATTTAAAAAAAAAAAAAAAAAAAAGGAATTAAAAACAAAAAATAAAAAAAACCTATTTGCAATAATTAAGATTTGTTTTGTAAATCATAAAAAAGTAAAAAACATTTCAAATTGATAATATGACTGGTATTTTCTCAGTTGTTGAAATATGCAAGACTAATTGGTTTATTTTTAAAGAAAGGGGAGTCATCATTTCCAATTCTGCCCCCCCCCCCCCCCAAATAGAAAATGAAGAATGGTAAGAGAAATTCTCTGAAATAGCCATTCAACCCCACAATCACTCATCATAGAATCAATGAACCTCACCTTTACAGCAGTAGAAAATTAAATGTTAAAAATTGAAATTGATGTAACAATCAATTCAGTTTTACTTTGTATAAAATAAAAATGATTTTCCTGTTGGTTATTATCACAAATTATTTAAAGATAAAGAATTAAAATATATCCAAGTTAAGGTATATATTTACCCAACTCCTTTGCCATGAGCAGAATGTGACACAAGGTCAATTTATAAGTGAAGTACAGCTGGTTTGAATTCAGAGTTTTCCTTCAAGACAGATTGCCTAATCAAGTCTAAAGGTGACACATGCACTCATACATTTTTTTCTGTACTGAAACCCCCTGAATTCAGAAAGAGGTTCTGAAAATACAAGAGTCTATTTGCAAATGACATAATTGTTATTGTAGAGTTGACACATCAACATTTTAAGGCAAATAAGTTTCAACATTTTTTAAATTGTTACACACAGAAATTTGGACC
This sequence comes from Doryteuthis pealeii, assembly GCA_023376005.1. Lineage (NCBI taxonomy): Eukaryota > Metazoa > Mollusca > Cephalopoda > Myopsida > Loliginidae > Doryteuthis > Doryteuthis pealeii. Next base: position 84,117,628 of record CM042143.1, on the reverse strand, counting down.
GTTGAGTGATTTTTGAAAGTTCTGAACTGATCAATTTCCAGGGGAACCAAGTCAAAGATTAGGATAGATATTTTATTTTTTAAAACCTAAATTTTCCTCCAGATGTACTTTAAGAACACTAGCAAAATAAAAAAACACCCTCCGGGTGATATAAAAATACATTTTTAAAAGATATTGCTTGAGCAGGTGGAAGTTAAAAATTAAATGTTGGAGAGTTTGAACCATAAATCATGAAATCATCAAATTTATTAAAGGAGTAAAAAAATAAAACAATTTGAAATCGAAACTAAGTTCTATTAACTTTGAATATCAATTAAAATAAAACAAACTATATATAAATATATGATACTGGGGATGTATCTATTAAAACTTGTTTTAAAAAACAATGAGGACTGTCTAATGTTACATGCTCAAATTTTAAGTATATTTATTCTATGTTATGACGATTTCGGGTATAGTGACGTAGTTTTTGTTAGAGACAAAAACCGGAATCTCCATTATTAATAGATATATAGTTTTCTAGAGTTTTGAGTAAAGGGCCAGGTTAGCTCAGTCGGTAGAGTGTTTGGCTAGAAACCACAAGGTTCCTAGTTCGATTACCGTTTAATCCACTAGATCAATGTTTTCCAATCGCAGATTTCAGGTGGGTCAAAGCTTATTGAATGGTCCATGAAGTCGTGTGCTAGGGAATTTTTTAAAAATTCTGCGGCCCACCTGAAATTTGCCATGGCTCACTTTGGCAATAGGTTGGGAAACACTACACTAAATGAGTGCCAATTGAGCTTTATAAATAAGTATACTTAGTACAAAGCTTTACTTTATTATAATGGAGATTTGGTGTCTGTCTATCTGTAACTGAAACTGTCACAATACCCTCAGGAATTCCATAAGTTTATCAATGAGTATTTAATTTATAGTCAAAATCATTAATACATAGAATAAACCTCATCTATTAATGTTTCTATAAAAATCTGAGTTAGATTTGGCTCAAAACAGCTTATGTTATTAGTATGTTTAAAATCCTGCAATGTATCTTATAGTAAGAAATAAAGTTTACATAATATATAGTGTGGTTAATTTGCATACTGGTTTTAACAAAACCGGGTTTTTAAATAATTACTAGGTGTTATGGATCTTTAATATTATTGTTTTATTCTCCAACATATTAAAATTAATCCTATGAATGATTTTATACAGAAACCAATTAAAACATAATTAAAATAAGTGTAATCTTTTTATGTGTTCTTATTTAATTTCATTAGTCTTCCTAATTTAATATGTTTCATTAAAACTTAAATACTTATGCCCAGAGGGTGCATATTCTTGCTAGTTCACAAAATAAATTATCAACTAAAGCAAACATTTTCATTACTTTATTTGCTTTTATTTTTCAACATTTCATGCATATTTTAAAATATGAAAATCCACTTGCAGTGGAACAAAATCAAATTAGTCATCTCCTGTCAGGATTGTCTAAAAAAAATAGCAATTTCTTTTATTTATTTTTGTTGCTATTATCATCTGATCAGTATTGGTGGAAATTGGGTCAGTAAAATATGTTTATTTCTATATGTGGAGTTAAATGAAGGAGAGCTTTCTGTGATTGGACATAGCAATCACATTTTGTCGCTAAGATTGAATAGACATTTCGGACCAATTCCAGGAGCAGTCGACCAGAAATTATCTCCGAGAATTGACTAAAAACAGAAGTTACCAGATATCCTCAAATTTCCTCCCCATCAGGCTGGTAGGTCTCTAAAACTTGACTCTATACATAGGAAGTACGTTTCTATTATTAGTCATTGTATTGTTGTTAAATAAACCGTTAGAATTGAACTAAGTTTTAATTCATTTATTTGTTGCTGTTAGTCTTAGAATAAATGCTATACTAACACAATAGTGGTTTACACAAGTGCTCACTCACCTATTCTGTCAATCATTATTGACAAGCCAGTAATGAGAGACTTTATTTAGAAAGCTGGTGATGGGACAGAGCACAGAGAAAAGTCAATTCATACCTTTCCCAAATGTATTAATACAAAGTGAATATATAGATTTAGCTGAAATTCAAACTGATCAGATTCATTTAAGGCAAGAATCCATATTTTCCCCTCCCCAGCAATGGCAAATAGTAGTTCTTTAGCCTTGGTTAAGCAACCAATTTAGGAGAAAGAAAACTTGATTTCAAACCAGTAGGTATTTACCAAACCCCTCTGCCAGGATACAACACAAGGTCAATTTTTAAGTGGAATATGTCTGGTTTGAATTCAGAGTTTTCCTTCTCCTAGACTGGTTGCCTTACCAAGGCTAAAGAACCCAGTCTGCCCAACTATTTACCAATAGCTGGAGGGGAAATAGAAGGGGAAGAATAGATGGATTCATGTCTTTCCAAAGAGTATTAGCACCAAATTAAACACAAACAGCCTAGTCCAGGAATTGAACTGATTGCAGATTCTATTTTCAACAATTATAACCATTACACTACATATGCCTGTCATGGGCAGCATGTGACCCAAGGTCAAATTTTAAAGCAGAATAAACTGGTTTGAATTTAGGGTTTTCCTTCTTCTAGATTGGTTGCCACACCAAGGCTAAAAGAGTTCAGTCTGCCCTACTATTTATCCAATAATGGGTGAGAAGAGATGGATTCATGCCTTTCTTTAGGGCATTAGCATAAAAGTGAAACACTGCCTCAACTAGAATTTGAACTCTGTTCACCTTGTCCATTTCCTAAGACAATAACCATTAGGCCACCATTTACAAATTCAAACCAGTATACCGGTTCACATCCTGGATTTTCATGCTAATACCCTAGGGAAAAGCATGAATACCCTTCTTATAAACTGATCTTGAGTTGCATCCTGCTTGTGTGTGAGAGGGGTTGGGTATATACATACTCTCGTCAGATATCACAGTGGCCATTTCCTCAACTATATGCCATATTATCAACCATCCAGAACATTTTGTGGATCCACTATTATATGCCAATACACAGTTATACAGATGTAGAAAAATTCAGATAAACTTCAAAACCATGTTCCCGGTCAGGTAACTGAATGTGCTACTGGTACTATGTAACCCAGTACTACCTGTTTCATAGTCATCATTAGCAACTAAACCGGTAACCCCACAGATTTTGTCTGGTGAGGAGGGTGGCTAGACATCCTGCAGGATGAAAAACATGACCTGTAAAAGCTCTTTGCTCAAAGGCCATTGAGCACATATCTAAAGTCCAACCCCTCCTCATCGCAGTATGGCCATGTAAACTAGGTAGTATCAGTCATGCTGGTAGGGCCACCCAGGCGGACAAGTCTGGCACCCAATGGTATTAACGTAGCCAAAGGGGCTCTGGCAAAAATCCAAAGGCATCTCCATCATCGTCAGGAAATCAACTGCTTTCGGCATACTTGTCACTGCATCTGTGGAAAATCTGGGGCAAACAAGGGCATCTCCTTACCCTGACGGGGATATGCATGCAGAGTTTAGGGACTGCTTGTAAATTTCCTATTCCCTTGTTACTTCTTCCATGAATTCACTACAGGTGAATTTGTTGGATGGAGCCAGCTCAACCGATCCAGGATGAATGTTGTCATAGAAACAAAGCCATATTGCATGTGCATTTGCTGATATTTAGATGTAACATGTGCAAATACCAACTACATGGTGATGCACAACATTTCTCAAAAGTTTGCCTTAGATTATTTTGCCTTAAATTTTGTTCAGGCTTTAGCTTTATTTCTAGCAATACATAAAGCAACTTATTCCATCAGGTGAAATACTGTCATTTTCTCTCTTAATAGCCCAGTCATCTATAGTGAATGGATATTGACCAATCAGAATCAAGCAGGAGAGTAGAAATTCTATATATAATGGAGATTCGGTGTCTGTCTGTAACCGAAACTACGTCACAGCACTCTCAGGAAGTTTATCAATGAGTACTTAATTTATAGTCAAAATCATTAATACATAGAATAAAAGAACAACTCTGTATTTATATACTCAGAAATTAAGTAAGCAACATTAAACAGTCCACACTGTTAAAACAAGTTTTAATAAAAACATGCCCAGTATTATTGATTTATATATAATTTGTTTTATTTTAATATATATTTACAAACAAGAAATAGTCACATAATGTTCTTCTACATTAAATTTTATATTTTATTTAGAGTGAAAAAAAAAAAAAAAAAAAAAAAAAAAAGCAATATTGTTTTGATTGTTGACTGTCGTAAAACAAAATTTTATGACGGACGATAAAACAGAACGGTTTTGATGCCTCCCAAAAGAAGAACCTTAAATATTTGAATTAATCTGAATTTAACTGTTAGAAACTTGGTTTTATTAGAAAGAAAACATTTGAGTTTTGACAGCAAAACTATTTTCTTATGTCTATCATTTTTTTTAAATATATAAGATTTCAAAGATCTGTTTGCATTTTTTTAAGAAAGAGCATGGCAAAAATTAATTTTTACACTGCTTTGAGGGTGTTTTTTTGGATAGTTAGAATAACAACATATAAACTGGTTAATCAAATTCAAACAGATACGGTTAAAACCTTTACTCTATCTTACCTGTTTTTGTAATGTGCTAGACTATAGTAAAAGTAACCCCCCCCCCTAGTGTTATAGTTGATCAGCAGGTGTCTGGCTCTAAAAGTACATATAAACTAGAACTTTACAATAGAATTGCCATACTAAACTTTGGTATTTTTTCAGAGGTTTACACATGAGGAGACAATGTTTAGGATATATATATATATATATCTACATACACACATATATATATTTACCAACCCCTTGCCTGAGCAGGATGTGACACAATATCAATTTCTTAAGTGGAGTTTAACAGGTGTGAATTTGGAGTTTTCCTTCTCTTAGTGGTCTAACCAAGGTTAAAGAGCCCAGTCTGCTCTACTATTTACACATAGCTGGAGGGAGAATAGTTGGATTCATACCTTTCTCAAGGGTATTATCACTATGTGAAATGCAAACAGCCTCATCCAGAATTTGAACTCAGTCCATTTGACAAGTCCATTTCCTATGATGATAACTATTTCACCACGTGTTTATGAGGTTATATGACAATATTTCAAGAGTGTAACCATAGCAACTAAGCCACCTGCGGTGAATTCATTAGTTGAAATAATTTAACCTGAACTTTATTTTGTCTGAATCGCTTAGAATAATTCTAAATCTGAAAACAAAGAAACTGCAGGGGGAGCCTATTTTAAACATGACATCAATTGCATTGCTCTTGGGACCCTCAAACTGAACAAGTACTGATCCTTCCTTTATTAAAATCGGTACTAATGCAGAATAGCGCACAAGAAATGATAGGGGCCGGGTTAGCTCAGTCGGTAGAGCGTTCAGCTAGAAACCACAAGGTTCCTAGTTCAATACCAGTCCTCGCCAACTCAGCGTATGAGTAGCACAGGGATCTGTGTGGTAAAGTAAGGAGCTGATGGTAGGTGTGGAGCTCCACCTCAGATGCTAAAACAATCTCCTTGGTCTAGCGCTATTGAAAAGGGGATAGACTCCCTCGCTGACTGACTGACTGATACCGACTTTAGGCCACCCCGACGACTTAGATATAAAAAGCATTACATTTCATGGAAAAATCTTTGAGGGGCTAGTGTTAGGCTTAGGCTACTTCGAGAGTTTCTGTAATCTACAGCTATTTATACGTAAAATGCGATTCTAATATTATCTCTTGCACACTATTCTGCATTTGTACCATCGTTTTTATTGTATATACAAGGTGTGTTGAATATGTATTAACACTTAAGATTTAGGTACTAATACACAGTAGTGTGCAAGATGTAATATCATTAGATTACGTTACAAAAGCATTACATTTCATGGAAATGCCAGAAACCTCTCAGATGCTAGGGTTAAGCTACTATGGGAGTTTCCGTAATCTAATGCTATTTACGTAAATGCGATTCTAATATTATCTCTTGCGCGCTATTCTGCATTTGTACGCACATATTTTCTACTCTGAAATCCTTGTCTCTGTCAAATAGACAAAATATATTTTACTGATTACAAAAATCTAATTAACAATTGTTAAAAACAACAACATTGATCGCTATTCGTTTTTATTTGGAAGTAAATGTTTGTTTATGATAATTACCTTGATCGTCCACGTGACATTCAAGGAAAGCTTTTCGGATTATTTCAGGTTGATGCAATACTTTGCGCCAGACTAATTCAGATGAAGATGATGGAGTCTTTTCTCCGGAATCACTCTCTCCCCCGCTGGAATCACCGCTTCTCGGATCCCGGACAAAATAAAGCGCGCCATCTTTTAGTCTGGGATAGAAAAACAAAACAAATTACAATTGTTTATTTACGTTATTTATCGGAAATGTCACCGTCTTTCAAAAATGTCAAAAAATGAATTTTAATTTTTTAAAAAGGCGTGAAAGGATAACATTTGAAATATTTCTACCAAAATACTAATTAGAATCATTGATTTCATATGTAAAAAGATAAAATCAAAAACAAAAAATAACATCACGGTAAAAAAACAAAACAAAAACAAACAACGATAACAAATACAAAAAAATTGTTTGCTAATATATATTTTTGAAAAAAAATACTTTTTTTAAAAGCAAAATAAGAAAAAAATGATGGCTAACACTAACAGTTAAAAACATTACACTATTCTTTAACATTTATGAATAAAACCCTTTTTTTTTTTAAATTGTAAAATTCAATTCTTTAAATATGATTCCAATGCAAATAAAAGCATCAATGTTTTTTTATGAAAAACGATGATGTTCATTTTTTTGCGATTAGTTTTCAAACAGAAAAATCTTCTTCAACAACAAAAAGAAAACGATAATAATAATTTGCCAAGAAAAAAATGGCCGCTTTGGACTTCGAATAATACGAACAAAAGTTTAACAGATTCGTTAAAAGTAATCAGAAAATTACTACATTAAAACACATTCAGTTTATTTGCTCGCATTGCTTTAGATATCGATAAATGTTTTTATCTGTGTCTATAAAGAAACTGCATCGTCGGTGCAACAACAATGTTTTCTAAGAGAGACGACGATCTTTTTAAAGATGCTAAAGTAGGACTTTTACATTTTTTCCACCATCCTTACCTAAAGTCCTTGGAGCGCTTCCTTACGCCGCGCTTGTCCGAGTCAGATAACCCATCAGGGTACTGTCCACACTTTAAATAATGGCTTATCGCCGATAAATCGACATGTTTCTTTTTGATCTTCATGTTTTTGCCCTGCTCAAAACGTGGTAGTCCAGGGGAAAACCTTTCACCGGGTGACTACTTCAGTTTTTCCCCCAACAACAACCATGGCCGTCGGTGGATAGCAGTTAGATGGCCGCGCAGAAAAAGGTCCCGGATTTAATATTCTAGACTTGACATTACAAATATGGCAACGGATACAAGCCTGCTGAAACGAAATTTTATTTTTTTTCCTTCTCGATGTAAAGCATTTTCATAAATTAATGAAAAGAAATTGTGAGAATAAACTCGTTGCTAAATTCAAAAACTTATTTTATATATTATCAAAATCATTCACAGTTAGCTTAATAAAAAAATAACATATATTAGATCCACTGCCGAAGAAGTATACGCCACCACGTAATTAAAAAAAACAAAACAAGTTCATCGTTACTGACTAATAATCCAGATAAGAATACAAAAATATTTATCTGTTAGCCACTATTTGAAAATAAACTTTTGATGTGTGTGAATGTGTTTGTATGTAATTATTTGCGTGAACGAAAAATTGTTCACATTAACTAAAACTATTTTATTTTTCTAGCGTCCATATTTCGTTTTAAAAATCCGATTCACTTTTTTTACTGCTTTTTGCTATGCGAGACCACAAAAACTAATTCTATCGGATATTTTATTCTTTTTAATAAATACAACCACTTTCACTCAGCAAAATTATTTAATGGTTAGTTTATAGCTTTGTGGCATATATATCCTCCCAGATTAAATCATTATGCTAGATACAAGATTTGTTATGTAGAACACGTGTAAAAACAATAATGGTAGTTTGACGAAGTAAATAACTTAAAAAATTAAACTTATACGTTTATCAATTTGATACAGTTAGTGATTTTTTCTTCGGTTCCACCTATGTTATATAATCATTATTTTATTGTCTGTCTATCAAGAAAAATGAAATGTCCGGGTAGATTTTTTAAACAGTATCCGGACTTTCAGTGCGGAGTGTGAATTTTTCAGGAAGCAGGTGCACGTTAACTTCCCCTCCCTAGTGACAAAAATAAATGTTGTCCTTTGTAAGAACACCACATAATGTTTTTAAAACAAAGCTTTATTTTTTGATTATGTCTTTACATTTCGATTTTTGTTCAGATACTAAATCGTTATTGTTTTAATATAACTGGTGGGGAGTTGAGTTCATTGCTTGCGCTCATTTAACAATAAGGTTTGAAATGCAATACGCAAAAAGAAAGAAAAAATCACCATACTATGAAACCACCATCTTTCTTTTAAACGAGAAGGAAGGAGAACTGCTACTATCAATTTAACTGCTTATTTTTTCATGTTTATTTTAAACTTCGGTAGCAATCAATAACCAAAAAAATGATATTTCACTAAAAATTCAATTGATGTAAATGACGGTTGATAGAAATGTTTTTAAGTGTTTACTTGCAAATATATATTTATTGACATATCCGTCCCATACAACACAAAAGTGCATCATATGCATATATATACATGAGAGAGTGTGTGTAAGTCCATTCGTAGGAATAAAGAAATATAAAACCATTAAAATGTGTACATTAGTTTTATTTATTTATTTATTTTCTGTAATTTAAAGCGGCTTATTTTGAAATGAAATCGTGAAGAATCCTAAATAATCAACCTATATTGTTGATAAATTTAAACATCAAATGTCATATTTAGCCTTTTTTTGTTAAGGAACGTTTTTAAACAAAATGAAACACCTCGGACGGTGACATCGGAAAAAAATATTTGTTTTATTTTCATTTTCACACCAGACTTGTTTACTTTAATGAAAATATTATTTTCATTAGTATAACATTTTCACATTATGACATTTATCAATGAACAAAAATAGAAAAAAATGAAAATATGAATAATTAATAAAATAATTTTTTTTAAATAAGCTCATTTTCTCTAAAGTTTAGAGAAAATAAGCCTTTTTTTTTCAAATTGTTTAGTGTCTTAACACATAAAAAAACAAGCATCTTTGTAGATTACTTAAAGTAAAAATTTTAAAAAAAGAAAGAAAGAAAAAAAAAAGACTAAAAAATTTCACTAAAATATTTTGTCTATTTATTTTCAAAATAAATAGATGAAATATTCTAGTAAGGTATTTGTATTTTTTCTTCTTTTTTTCTTAAAAAGTCTACAAAAAAAAGTCTCTTAAGTAGTCAACAAAGATGCCATAATTTTTTTTAAAGAGAAAATAAACTTAAAAAAAAAAAAAATTCTATTCATTTTTTTCTATTTTCATCAATTAATTGAGAAATCTCATAATGTGAAAATGTTTTTTTTTAGGAAAAGCAAAATAAAGAAAAAAAAAAGAAAACAACGACGACAAAAAAAAAAAAAATCTCACGAGAAGTGTAAAACAATTGATTAAAAATAAATAAATCAAGAGAATTTATTTTCCATGTATGGTCACATTTATCCGAAAGTTCACTCGCCACAAAAATGTCATGATGACATGAACTTCACAAGTATTAAAATATTATTCTGTGTTTAATTTAAAACTGCTATTAAAATTTTAAAATAATACGTTGAGTATTTTTTTAATTGTAAAAAATAACATATCTGTTAGCAGTGAGGTGGGTTTTCTGTTTTTTTTACAATTATTTCATTTTTAATCTATTTTTTTACTTTTTAGCGTCTGTCCATCTATATTCTGCTTGGGATGAAAATAAGCACTGTTTGGAATGAATTTCCCGCTCCCCAAGAGCTTCACTACCCCGGCATTCATACTGGGATGAAAATGTAGACAACTACATCAGTTGTTGGTTGTTGGTTGTTGGTTGTTTTGTTTTAGGACATATCAACCCTTTTCGGGTCATTTAATGCCAAATAGTCAGTTTGATATCAGGTTGTTTACAGTAGATATGTCGAACAACACGGGCCCATGCGGTCCTCACCAAACACAGGTACGGCTCACACACAGACTGCGCTTTCATAAGCGCTTTTACTGTATGGGAATTTTAAAATAATTTTTCCAAAAATTATTGGGTGAAAACGATTGTTTATTTTCATTAGGGTAGTAATGTGTTGTTAAGAAACAGAGTATGTTATTAACATTATCTATCAACCCTTCCTTTGAGTTATAGAAGGAGGAGGCTAACCCAATGAACGAGAGTAAGTCTTTCCCCTTGACTTCTCCTGCTTTCAATCAACACATGGCTATAATTGAAAATGACAGTGACACTTGTAGGATTTATTATTTGAACTCTGTCAGTAATATTATTTTTAAAGATATGTATTTGTTTGCTTTTAGTTGACAATAAAGAAATTAATGATAGCAATCATCACTTTGTTCTGAAGAAGAAAGTTTTAAAGACTTAGTTGTCAGGTGCGGCCCTCATGTCAGACATATGTAATCCATGTGACCCTAGGGGGCTACTCAGTTTGATGACTGGTTTACAGTACCTACTGTTGCTTAAATGGTCGCCCAACACACCACTTGACGCAAGAGAGAGAGAGAGAGAGAGAGAGAGAGAGAGAGAGAGAGAGAGAGAGAGAGAGAGAATTTAGTCCTGGAGATTCCAATCTAGGAACTGCACCTCCGCATGGCATTAAGGGAATGATCAGAGTATTTTGATCCGTTCGTGGCAAAGGTTGCGGAAATTGTTAATTTTTTGTCTTTGTGTGGACCCCATATTAAAGTAACCATGTTGTGTCTTATTCTACTTCCGTGGGAGGTAGTTAAATATTGGACAAGACTTTAGTATCTGTAGACATAAAAATTTACTCAAATATATGAATAAGAAAAAATAAATAAAATCAAAAATAATCATCTCTCTCTCTCTCTCTCTCTCTCTCTCTCTCTCTCTCTCCTCTCTCTCTCTCTTCTCTGTGTGTGTGTGTGTGTGAGAGAGAGAGTAATTCATTAAATATCTTACATTCAGCTCTTTTAGGGATTTAAAATAATCCTTGTATAAATTTATAAGTCTCTCTCTCTCTCTCTCTCTCTCTCTCTATATATATATATTATATATTTATATATATATATATATATATATATATATCATCTCTCTCATATATATATGTATATATATGTATATATAATATATGTATATATATATGTATATATATATATATATATATATATATATGTATATATATATATATATATATATATATATATATATATATATGTATATATATATATATTATATATGTATATATATATATATATATAATATATATATATAATATATATATATATATATATATATATATAAACTTTTGCATTTTATATTTTATCTATTTAATTATTTTTAATAACCGTAGGAACGCTATGTGCATACATACTCTTTAATCCGTGTTAGAATTGTCGGGAGCAGTATTTACCAGCCCTCGCCAACTCAGCGTATGAGTAGCACAGGGATCTGTGCGGTAACGTGAGGAGTTGATAGTAGGTGTGGCGCTCTACTTCAGATGCCAAAACAATCTCCTTGGTATAGGTCTAGTGAAAAAGGGGATAGACTCCCTCGCTGTCTGGCTGTTACTGGCCACCCGACGACTTTATTTACACAAATATTACACTCTGATCCTAGGCAGAAGTACCAATGTAAATAATTACGTTATTTTTTAATAGAATAGTAAATACTTTCGCCAGGAAATCCGACCAATTCCTACAAGTACTGAACGAGTTGTCTAAAAATAACAACTATAAGTCAGTGACCGCAGAAATCTACAAGGGAGAAACGATTCGTGATGCATTCATCAACGGGCTGGAATCTAAACTTTTTAATTGCTTAAAGATGTTCTCTTCAATCTTGTTATTCGCCACAAGTGCTTAGCAAGGTTGTTGTTTGCAGATCAATGTACGCGAATTAGATTCTCACTGGGTGTCCTATATTTCTAGCTTTGTGCTAGACAAAACAAAACTTAGTTAAATATCAATCAGTGTTGAGAATGACCCGAAAAGCCATTTACAGCAAAGGCTTTAGCGTTTGGGCATTATTGAATCTGTTGGGTAATGTTGAACATGGTATTATGTAGAAGTGATGGTATATGGATCGTGGTTAAGCGGTTTGAGGTGAAGTCGAGCTCTGCAGGTCTGGTCGAGGGTGGTTGACTGGTTGGTTGGTTGGATTTTTACGGCATGCCATCCCATTGGGTTATTTTATGCCGAAATCGTTTTGTTTTATTCAATCTTGATGGATACTCAGTTTTTTTAAAAACACTTTTGTAATATTCATTTTTTCTATTTAACCCATAGGTTGGACCCTAACAGGTACTACCACTCCGGGTCACAGTGGACCTGGGAGTAATAGCGATAAAGTACCTCAGAGCTCCAGAACTGGGACTTCAACATCCATCAGATAGAGTTTAACGTCATACCCAGGACATTAAGACCCTCAGCAACCGCCCTCAATTACATATATGATAAAAGTGCTGGGGGTTTGCCATAAGGACTACAGGGTTGGGACAATCATATAGGTGCTAAGGCTTGACGTGACCAGTTGATTGAGGTCGGTTGAGGTGCTCCCCGGATTATACAGTTTCAGGCTAGTAGAGCTGAACAAGAATTAAGGAATAACGCATTTTAGGTCCAGCAACATTAAGCTTGTAGGGAAAAAAGAAAAGAAAGAAAGAAATGAGAATATAAAGCAGACAGCAACAATAACTAGAGATTTATTATTATGCTAGTTGTATGTTCCCAGTCTTGGCAGAGTTATATAATATCCAGCTAAATCTAAGAATACACTTTTTAAATTTCATATTGTTCACCATTGGATAGCAGTACCTATCGCTCAATGTGTTTGTTGTGAAAATATTACTACGGAAATTTGTGCATGTTAACCACCATTTACCAATAACACAATACTTTCTGAAAGTGAGTAAGACGCAATATCAACACGGTTATCATTAATGCAAGTGGACCTAATGAGCAGAATGCACGATATGAAAATTCATAAAATTTGTAAATTGATCAGAGTTATTCCCCTTAGCCTATTTTTTTCATTAAATTTTTTTTTAGTTATTTTCTAATACTAGTCAGTATCGGTAGCCAGACAGCGAGGGAGTCTATCCCCTTTTCACTAGAGCTAGGCCAAAGAGATTGTTTATACGCCTGAGGCGGAGCGCCACTCCTACCATCAGCTCCTCACTTTACCACACATATCCATGTGCTACTCATACGCTGAGTTGGCGAGGGTCGGAATCGAACCAGGAACCTCGAGGTTCCCAGCCGGACACTCTACGGACTGAGCTAAGCCAGCTGGTAATTTGGTTCCTAACAACCCCAAATAAATTCGGGGTGAACATAAATATCACCACTGGATTCCTCATGAAATTCTACTCTAGAAATGTTTTGTTTGATCTTGGTACAGGGCTTTTTACAGACAGACAGACAGACAGACAGACACCACAAATATTGTATAAGATTAAGTTTTAGATGAAAATAAGATCGTGGAGAATGTGACATAAATAACTAAGGGAATAGTGGTATCAGCAGTGACGTAACTTTGCTTACTAACGGGCAGACAGACACATTATCAGCATTATAATAAGATAATAACCACCACTGTATTCCTCGCAAAATTCTACCCTTTTTTGACTAGAAAAGTTTTGTTTGATCCTTGTACAGGAGTTTGTTTTGAATTGCCGCCCCGGACAAATAGATAGACAGACAGATAGACAGAGATACCGCAAATAAAGAGCAAGATTTATTGTAGAGTGTGCTGAAATGAAGAATCGTAAGGCAGACTGTGAATTGAGGGGCGCAAATTTTTACCACAGTCTACTGGACAGATGTCAGTAGAATATAAAATAAACTTCCATGTATATATTCTTAATTTCTCAACTGGGATTAATACTTTTAATAAGAATAAAACTCTAAGGAAAACATAACTTAATTCGTTAATTCATTTATAAGTTAAAAAATAAGGACAGTATGTTGTATAGATCACTACGCAACAATTTTAAATCTATACAACACCAATTAATGCTGTCGTTTATTTAAAAAAAAACTTATGAATAAATTAACGTACTATTTTTATTAAAAGTATTAATCTCAGTTGAGAAATTAAAGACATATACATTAGACTTCATTTTATATTCCTCTAATATCTGCCCAGAAAAACCATGGTAAAAATTTACGTCCTTGAATTCACAGTCTACCGGATCGTAAAGTTGTTTTGTATCGCTGTTTGTTTGTAAATACGAGTGTAGTGAAATGCGTGTCAGTAGTGAGAGTAGTATGAAGAAATCTAATTCCAAAGACCTTTGACATTGCTAGAAATTATTATTACTGATTAAACTTTAGTGTGTCTTCACATTTATGGCTGAAAAGACAAAATAATGGTCCTCATCGATGTTTTCATTAGTCAGAACACATTACCGATATAATTATCTGCCCTTGTTTTCGAGAGAAATGATTATCTCCCTTTGATCGTTTAATGGAGTTTTGATTTGATTCCACACACTTTCGGGTGAAGGCGCGAAATTATCAGAGACGCTTCCTTTTGGCGTCAAGCAAAACATACTAATGGGACTGTGATGTTTCCTTCTCCGCAGGGACTAATAAAAGCATTAGCATTTTTTATAGACTTAATTCGTATTCGTTATGATAAAATTAGATGTTCTAAATAATATATTAATAGATCCTGTTATTAACAATGTTTATGAACAATAACTTAACACTCGTAATTCTTTCTTTTCTAGCTCTATCGGCAAGGGTTTCGGAATACACCGACTGCGCCTCTGCAGAGGGCTAAGACCCACCCATGGGACCACCTGTTGGTGACCCATGATACTTAAGGATGGAATCCTACTGGCTGAGCAGTCTATGACATGCACCACTCCACTTTAACCTTTACATAAGCATGACGGGCGGTCGGAGAAGCCCCCTCAAATCAAATCCCCAATTCTTTTTATCATATATGTGCTAGAAGGCGGCGACTGAGAGTCTTAATGTCCTGGGTATGACGTTAAACTCTATCTGAGGGTAAAGTTCCAATTCTGGGGCTCTCGGAAATGTGGAGTACCCCTTTATCGCCATTGCCCCCAGGTCCACTCTAACCCAGAGTGGTAGTACCTGTTAGGGTCCAATCCACGGTTTAAATAGAGAAAAAAAAATGAGTTAAAAATGTGTTTAAAAACTTGAGTACATATCAAGAATGTATAATAGAAAATTTCTTCGGCATAAAATAATCCTACAAGGGTTGATATGCTGTAAAATTCAACCAACTTTCCAACCAAATTATCATCTAGCGTAGCAAGTTTGATTTTCATTGCCTGTCTGTTGGTATAGTCTTGTAGTAAGCCGAGAAGGTATTTACCCGACCCAATCGCCACAGGTAGGTTGTGACACAAGGTCGCAAATATAGTGTATCCATCGAGGATCAAAATCGTTATTCAGTAATAAGAAATCTGCGAGACTAGTTTGCAAACCATTATGCTACGATGGGACAAGTCGAGTAGAGTTGAATATAAATAAAATGTTGAAATGCAAAATACAGACCTGTATTCATAGGATATAATCGATCTATCAAAATAAGGTTTTTGCTATTTTGATAAAATTGTTAAATTCAGAGGTTCAAAATGAACGGTTCTAAATGGATTTATTTATTTATTGGGTTGTGATTTTGTTTATTTTATGATTAAAGTATCAATCTAATTCAACATTATAAAAAGAAAGGGAACCCCCTCCCCCCAAAACCCCCTCATATTTCAAAGGGAAATAACTATAATACTTGGCTAGGAGTTACTCCCCTAACAAACAGAATCAAAGTAGTTTCCCTTTATCCACTGATATATGTCCCAAGTTATGTAGCGGATAATAATAATAATAATAATAATAATTAATACCCAACCTAGAACGAGAAAAGAAACAAGAAATTAAATTTTGACCACACAAAATGGTATATGCATAAACCAGAAGTTCTTAAATTCTCTGGACCGGATCACCTTATCCAAAAAAGAAAGAACTTGTCAACTGCAGTGCCAGCGATCACAGGGTGAAGCTTGAACAGAGCGATAATCCTCTAGGAATTGGTAATAATAAACATAATAATAATAATAATAATAATAAGAAGAAGAAGAAGAAGAAGAAGAAGAAGAAGAAGAAGAAAATTAAATTTTGACCATGCAAAAACTGGTATGTGCATAAACCAGAATCTGTTCTTGAGAACGAAACGCATAAAATTCTCTAGGACTTTGAAATAAAAACGGATCTCCTTATCCCAGCAAGAAGACCAGACCTAGTGTTGATAAACAAAAAGAAAGAACTTGTCAACTGGTGGATTTTGCAGTGCCAGCTGATCACAGGGTGAAGCTAAAGGAAAATGAAAAAATAGAGAAATATCTGGACCTTGCCAGAGAACTAAAAAAGTTATGGAATATGAAAGTGAAGGTGATACCAATTGTAGTTGGTGCACTTGGAACAGTCCCAAAAGGATTGGAAAAGGGTCTGGAATGTTTGGAAATCAGAGGAAGGGTTGAAACCACCCAGAATACTGCACTGCTGCAATCTGCCAGAATACTCAGAAGAGTCCTGGAGACCCGAGGAGACTTGCTATCACTCAGACTCCAGTGAAAGACCATCAGCTAATGCTAATGTGAAAACTCAAAAGGAGAAAACAATAATAATAACGAAATTTGGTTATTTCCTATAAGTTTAACATGATCAAAGGGGAACCACTCTTGACTGATGAATTATTTATTGATCTACTAGGAAAAAAGAAGACGGGGTTAGGGTTTAGGGTTAGGGTTAGGGTTAGGGTTAGTTTAATGGGAACATAAATAAATAATTTATCAGTCAGAGTGGTTCCCCTTTGATCATGTTAGACTTATAGGAAATAACCCGAAAGTTATTGTATACAGTGCTCAGGTGCACCACAACTCATCAAAGTCTCATGTCTAGTATACAGCATAGTGTATTAGTGTCAGGAACATGAACAGCGTACAGTAATAATATACATGTATGTGTGCGCGTGCGTGCATATGTGTGTGGATGGGGGTATCAGGTATGGTGTTGGCGGGTGTTGGTGGGTAGTTGAAACCGGGAACGTCGAAATCGTAGATAAAAGGCGTACTGTATAAGGATATTCTGTCTTTCTTTTTTCTTTCTTCTTTTTATGAATTAAGGTAAGAAGCGCGCGCGCGTGTGTGTGTGTGAGAGAGAGAGAGAGAGAGAGAGAGAGAGAGAGAGAGAGAGAGAGAGGGGGGGTGTAAGAAGGGAAGGGCAGATGGAGCTAAAAAAGAAAGAGGGTGAGTCGATATTGACAAACAGTGAGAGAATAAAAGAATGATGCAAAAGTATCGACAAAGAAAGAAAAAAAGAAAGAGCGACAAAGAAAATGAGATGAACTAGCAAGAATATGCGCCCTCCGAGCGTAAGTATTTAAGTTTTAATGTAATTATATATATTAAATTAGAAACGAAATTAAATAAGAACGCATATAAAATATTACGCTTATTTTAATTATATTTTAATTTCTTTCTATATAAAATCATTTATGGTATTGATTTTAATACGTTGAATAATAAAATTATGATATTAGAGATCAATAACATAGTAATTATTTATTAAACTCAGTTTTGCTAAAACCAGTATACAAATTAACCACACTATATAAACCTTTATTTCTTAGTGATCTATAAGACACATTGCAGGATTTTAAACGCACTAATAACATGGGCTGTTTTGAGGCAAATCTAACTCAGATTTTCATAGAGACATCATTGATAAATAAGATTTATTCTATGTATTAATGATTTTGAGTATAAATTAAATACTCATTGATAAATTTACGCAATTCCTGCGGGTATTGTGACGTAAGCAGTGATGTAGTTTCGGTTACAGACAGACACAGAATCTCCATTATAATAAGATGAAAAATTTTAAAAAGTATTGATAAAGAAAATAGTGGTTGGGGCGGGGGTATCAACTGAATTGTTTATCATAGTCACCATTTCTGATATAACGAATTGTTTATGTAACCCATTATAATACCTCTCAGAATTAATAGACAAGTAAGCAAATTGTTAATTTAATTAAATGATTACATATAGACTAATACCTCTATCAGCTCTTTAGATACGAGGGTCGGCCGAAAAGTTCATAGGCCGACTAAGATACTCTTATGAAATGTGACCAAATGAGGTGTATTTTCAACATATCCGCCTTGGTGGTACATACAACTTCCATCGGTGTTGCATTGCTTATCCTATGGGTAAAAAAAATCAACAGCAGATATGACGTCATCATATGAAATTTTCATGTGACACACTGACACAATGATAAAATGACATTTATCATTATGAATAAAAAGTCCTCAATATACGAACAAAAGAGCATATATCTAAGTTCGGGTAGCGTAGGAATAAAAATCAAAGGCGCTTGGTAACTGTCAGTTTCTCGCTTATGCGTTCATCAAACCAAGTGAAAGACGCACGTGTATACTTTTCTTTATATATTATTTTTGAGTGCATCATGGGAAGGGTGGTTAACAGCAGCGTGGTTATTCATAAAAGAGGAAATAAATTAACAAATCACAAAATGAATACAGTATATAAACGAGTAAATAAACCGTTATTTTCATGTCCACACTACCCTAACGATATATATATATATATGTAGTATTTTTTATTCTTTATTATTGGAGAATTGAAAAGAAAGTTCTTGATTACGGGTGTAAGAGCTGTATTTATTTATTATAGTGTACAATACATTTAAGGTGCAATTGTTATTCACGCATTCTTAACAGGCACGTTGTCATGAAGAAAAAGTGGCTAACATACTGCTTGAAAACAATGGAACAATTACACCTTAAATGTATTATACACTATATATATATATATATATATATATATATATATATATATAATATATATATAGTTGTACCAGAAATAACCTTATTCTGTATACACACTATAATACTAAATCCGCTCTACTTACGTATTGAGCACTTTAATTTGTTTATAACGCTGACTTATCCGAGTAATACTTATACCAAACAAATATTGACACCAACCCAATATTTTTTTACCGGTAAATCATATATATATATATAAGTTAAGGTTGTGAGGACATGGAGTCAACTGCGACTGGTTACTGGCGGTTTCTCGCAATCATCAGACCAAGTGAAAGACGCACGCGTATACTTAAAAATATATATATATATATATATATTGAAGTGAAATAATCCAGACTATAGCACCATTAAGATCGGCTAGAATACTTACAAGAGTCTTGGAAGCCTTAGGAGACTTGTTGTCACCTGCATTTCGGTAAAAAAAAAATCAGTTATAGCTGGCGGGAAAAATCGTAAGGAGTATAATAATAATAATAATAATAATAATAGAGAATGAGACGCATAAAATCTTCTGGGAGTTTGAGATACAAACGGATCCCCGAATACCGGTCAGGAGACCATTGTTAATTAACAAGAAGAAGAGAACTTGTCATCTCGTGAATTATATTAGATCGCAGATGAAAGGAAAGGAAATCATAGACAAATTATTGGACCTGGCCAGAGAACTGAAAAAAAACCCTGTCGAACTTCCAAACAACAGCATTAAGAACGACTAGAATACTCAGAAGAGTCCAGAACTCCTAGCGAAGTCGGGCATAAAAAAAACTCTCTTTGAAATAATAATAATAATAATAATAACTTTTCATTTCAGTTACTCAACACAAGATGAAACATTCCCGAAAAGAAGAATAAATAATCAGTATACCCATTGTAATCAACATGGGGAAGCTGATCAACCTTCTCTGCATGTAGGCTACTGTTGCTCCTTTTTTATTTCAGATATACAAGGAAAAATGGAAGCTCAGCCGAGAGACGACCCTGCGACGGACCAGCCGAGAGACGACCCAGTGACGGGACCTGCCGAGAGATGACCAGCAAGTGACGGGCTAGCCGAGAGACAAAGAAAAGTGTGGACTAGAGAAAATAACTTACAAGTACCCCACTGTTATTTTAAGAGCAACCCAGCACAAAGGGGTTATAGGAAAAGAATGCTCCAGATTTGGAATGACAATAATAATTTCAACACAACCAACCAAAGATTGGCAGACCAAGCAAGAATGATCGAAAACTTTTTCTGATCTCGAGATAAGAGAGATATGTGTGAAAGAAAATCAAGGAATACAAGTCCATCAGGAAACACCTAAACAAAATGAACTACAACACGCCGGCAATCAAAACCTTGTACAACCTAGCTTCACAGCATAGGAACTAACACAAGAACAGAGAAAGGATATAGGGATGATAAAACAAATCATGATTGATAAGAAGAGTACATTACCATCCCTAAGAAACATAGAATGGAAAAAGTCAAGATAGAAACTGAAAAGATAAACAAAATATTAGTGAACATCCCAACAGACAACATCACTGACCTAAATAACCTTATTTATGCAGGAGCAAAATTAGTCTGCGATAGAATTGGTAAACCCCTACGAAACCCAAACACGACCAGAAACACAAAAGCTGGGTGGGAGCTCAGATTGAAAGGACAAATTTAAAAAAACTACGACAACAAACAAATACTTAAAAAAAGCACACAAATACACATTCAACTAAAAAGTTGAAAGGATAACAGCAAATTAAGATGAAAGAAGTAAATCAAAAGATATCAGCTATAGAAGGAAGACTCAAAAGATACCGAGATAGAACTAAACAGTACAAACAAAATAGGACCTTCCAAAACAATGAAAAGAAATTTAATGAACAAATTGGTGGATCAGAAACAAACACAGATGAACTCGCAGATACAACAGAAGCAAAACAATTTTGGAGTGATATGAGAGAGGAAAGAACACAATGAAAAATCAAAATGGATAAGTGATATTAAAAAAAGGACTGATGGAAATTGAGGAAGGACCTGTAGCAAATATTCATATAATTACACTCAGGTCAGCACTCAAGAAAGTAGCAAACTGGAAAATACAAAAAGTAAATGTAGACTATGCGGTGACAGAGATGAGACTGTAAACCATGTACTAAGCGAATGTAGCAAACTAGCACAAAGGGAATACAAAACTAGACACGACTGGTTTGGAAAGGTGATCCACTGGGAATTAGGCAAAAATTTAAATTTGACCATACAACAAAATGGTATATGCATAAACCAGAATCTGTTCTTGAGAACGAAACGCATAAAATTATCTGGGACTTCGAAATAAAGACGGATAATCTTATTCGAGCTAGGAGACCAGACCTAGTGTTGATTAACAAAAAAAGAAAGAACTTGTCAACTGGTGGATTTTGCAGTTCCAACAGACCTCAGGGTGAAAATGAAGGAAAACGAAGAGACGGGCAAATACCTGGACCTTGCCAGAGAACTGAAAAAGCTATGGGATATGAAGGTCAAAGTGATACCAATTATAGTTGGAGCACATGGAACGGTCCCAAGAGTGGAGAATCGGGAAATCAGAGGAAGAATTGAGACCATCCAGAATACTGCATTGCTGCAATCTGCTAGAATACTTAGAAGAGTCCTGGAGACCTGAGGAGACTTGTCATTCAGACTCCAAGGAAATACCATCAGCTAACGCTGGTGTGAAAAACTATAATAATAATAATAATAATAATAATAATAATAATAATAAGAAGAAGAAGAAGAAGAACCTTGATTGTTCCAGGTATTTACTCTCTAGTGGGCTTTATTTACTTATTTATTTATTTTTACATTCTATATTTAACTGGTATCTTACTTTAGTGGGGTCATTCAGTTTCTATGGATTTCCTCCCCCGCCTAAAGACGGAACTACATACTTGACCTCTGCCCAAAAGACGGGGTTGACCTTTCGACTGATCTTTTTTCAGCTTAAACATAAATCAATCATGAATTCCCGCCCTGACTCGTGGACAGTCGTAAAGCCCCCCAAGTCTTACATGTGGGTGCACGAACCTATACACAGATTTTGTTGTTGTTTCACTTTTAACGTGTCTGGTTTTAAGATGCGAAACAATGACTGGGCATAATTAACTTGGAAATTGTTTACAGTTTGTACATACCATATGGATTATGCCAGACAATTAATATTCGATAACCGTGATAGCATTCCAGATTTTCCAAGACGACATATCATAAGGTGTCCTATCTATATATTAATACTTTTGTTCCGTAATCTTCCGATCGTTATCATCTTGCAATACCCTCTGGTTAAAAATGAGACCGTCCAAATCACCCCCCCCAAAAAAAAAAGAGAGAGAGAGTGTGTGTGTGTGTGTGTGTGAGAGAGAGAGAGAGAGAGAGAGAGTAAACTCAAGATTATTATACCTTTTACATATTGGACTATTTTGCAATAATAAACATATCAAACATTGTAATAATTGAATTATCATACTGTGGTATATTTTGGGGAGATTATGTGCTTAATTAAAGTCATACCTATTTTGTTAATTAAATGAATTAGGCGTGCATATCGGTTTAAATGTAAAGCGTAAACAAATCGAGAAAAAGTCGATCTCTGTATGTACATTTCAGCCTATTAGGCCTCATCAGCAGAGCTATAGACAGGGCAGTGCTTTGTGCGTGATTCGAACCCTACCTGTCAGGTTGACAGCCGGACACTCTAACCATTACACTAGCAGGCTTCCCCAGAATTTCTCGTTTATTTTAAACTGATATGTATTTCGCACTTTTTGGGTGACTTATAGCACGACAGTATGAAGTGAACATTAATTATTACAACCTTTGATGTATTTATTTAAGAGCTATTGCAAAATAGTTCAATATGTAAAAAGTATAATATCCACTGATATCCCATTTTGCATAGATGAAATGTATATGAATAACACCCATTGAATTGCTCACACATTAAAATAATTATCACAGTACACCTTTCATATAGACAGGTTTTATTTAGGTGAGAATTTTAAAAAGGCGAAATATCCACACGCCCTGCTAGTCTCTATGTTAATAGTCGTGTTCCTTAATAATCTTGCATCATCCTCTGGTTAGAAATGAGCTCGTCCAGATCGTCCATGATGAAATGCAAAAATGTAAATCCTGATTATCTAGTGTTGCTCATCCACCGAATTCTTATTTCGTATGAGTGTCGTCACCTCGGGTAAATAATGGACCATTTCGTTTTTATTATAAAGAAAGAAAGGGAAGAAAATAACATGCTGCCCATAAAAAATATAAGAAAGAAAAAGAAAGAGAGATGGGGAAAGATAGAGAGAGGAAATGAGCGCGCGGAAGCAATAACGCTAGTCTGATTCAATCAAACATAAGGAAAAGATGAAAAGAAGGAAAGAAAAAAAAGAGTGAGAGAGAGTTAGATCAAGATTATTATACTTTTTACATATTGAAGTATTTTTGCATTAGCTTTTAAGTAAACATATCAAACGTTGTAATAATTTAATTATCATACTGTGGTATATCCACAGGTCTTGTTAGCATACTTAATATTATATATGAAGGTAAAGTTTCGCCTTTTTAAAATTCTCACCTAAATAAAACCTATCTATATGAAAGGTGTACAGGGATAATTATTTTAATGTGTGAGCAATTCAATGGGTGTTATTCATATACATTTTATCTATGCAAAATGGGATATCAGTGGATATTATTCTTTTTACATATTGAACTATTTTTAGCTCTTAAATAAATATATCAAAGGTTGTAATAATTAAATTATCATACTGTAGTATATCCACAGGTCCTGCTAGTAAATAGTAGGGGAAAGATAGAGAAAGGAGGTGAGCGCGCTCAAGCGATAAAGCTAACTTGTTTCAATGGAACATAATGAAAAGATGAAAAGATGAAAAGAAAGAAAAAAGTGTAAGAGAGTTAAATTAAAATTATTATACTTTTTACATATTGAACTATTTCGCAATAGCTCTTGAGTAAACATATCAAACGTTGTAATAATTACATTTTCATACTGTGGCATATCGACAGGTCCTGCCAGTAACTAAATCAATCAGCACACTCGAATACCTCATATGCTAGTAAAATACACACTGCTATTATTCGGTTCTGAATAGTGGACACTTTACGATACACAAGTGAAAATGTTAAATGCCATCCTCATGAGATATCTGTGCAGGATAATGAAAAATTAAGTGGTGTCTCTTTATGAGAAATAAGGAAACAGTCCTGTCGGCTGAGGCTTTGGAATACACCGACTGCATCTCTGCAGAAGGGTAATACCTCCGCTCCCCGAATCGGGTCACTTGTTGGCCGTGGATGGCGACCCGTGATGTTTAAGGATGGAACCCTGGTGGCTGAGCAGTCCATGATATGCAACGCTCCACTTTGGCCATTACTTAGATTGGACGGGTGCTAGGAGAAGCCCCCTCCGATCGATCGGCTGGTCATGTCAAGCCCTAGTACCTATATGATTGTCCTAACCCTATTGCCTTCATGGCAAGCCCCAACCATTTTTATCATGTATGTGCTAGAATGCGGTGACTGAGGGTCTTAATGTCTTAGGTATGACGTTAAACTCTATCAGATGGGGAAGTTCCAGTTCTGGAGGTCTGCGGAATGTGGAGAACCCCTTCATCATAATTGCTCCCAGATCCACTCTGACCCGGAGTGGTAGTACCTGTAGGGTCCCATGTATGGGTTAAATAGAAGAAACAAATGAGTTTAAAAATGTGTTTAAAAAATTTGAATACACATCAAACATAAATAGAACAAAATGTATTCGGCATGAAATAACCCAACAAGGGTTGACATGCCGTAAAATCCAACAAAACTAACCAGATGAGGAAGTGTTGAAACGAGCCGGCGCCCAAAGTGTATACAACCTGCTAATACAGGGAACTAAGATGGATTGGCCCTCCAAAACACATCCTGTTTCATAGCTAGCTAGTGGATACAGCAGTTGTGATAGACTGAAACTGAGATATATACGGACACTTTAAAATGAAACCTGAAGAAGGTTCAAATATTT
>CM042143.1:84070029-84087529 GCA_023376005.1 Doryteuthis pealeii | reverse complement strand
CTATGTTTGCCCAACCCCTCCGCCAGAATGAGACACAAGCCATCTTTTAGGTGGAGTACACGTGGTTTGAATTTAATGTATCCTTTTCTAAGACCAGTTGCCATACCAGTGCTAAAGGCAACAGTCTGCCTACTATTTACTCATAGCTGGTGGGGGAAATGATGGATTTATAGCTTTACACAGGATTTGAACTCGAGTTTCATAGTTTATTTCCTATGACGGTAACCGGTACACCACGCACCTCATAAGAATGTTAGTGTAGAGCAGGGCTTCTCTAACTTTTGGAAGTTGCCGACCGGTTGACATTTTTTTTTTAGATCGATGCATAGATCGGTGTATGAAATTAAAGAATTAAACTTCGAATAAAAAGTATTTATGCAGACATGTTAAAATTAGTTTTATTTAATACAGAAATCTATAATCAAACTAAACTAATCCGCAGTGTACAGTCAATGGGAACAGTGAGGCTGCTTCTTATTTGCCAATTTGTCAAGTCTTGGCTCAGTAGAAGAGAGTGCCACGTGTGTTAGGTTTGTTTTAGTAAGTAGTGAGGACTTGCACGCAATAACCACCCTTCTCTTTGGAGACCAAGGTTGCAGTGCTGAAATTTACAAAAAGGAAATTAGGTTTCTATAAAACAACGTAGGCAAAAAAGATGGTAAAATAGCCATCGTGGTAAAGAACAGAAAATAAACAAAGTTGATATTTTTAGAAATTCATTTCCAATTTTAGTTTATATGCACAGTTGCCGAACTTCAAAACTATACCTAGCACCTATGTGATTTTCCCAACCCTATTGCCCTTATAGCAAGCCCCAAACCCTTTTTATCATATGGGTGCTAGAAGGAGGTGGCTGCGGGTCTACATGTCCTGGGAATGACGTTAAACTCTATCTGATGGTAAGGTTCCAGTTTTGGAGGTTTGGGGAATGTGGAGCACCCCTTCATCACCATTTCTCCCTGGTCCACTCTAACCCGGAGTGGTAGTACCTGTTAGGGTCCCATCTATGGGTTAAATAGAAAAATGTGTTTATAAAAAAAAATTGTATTATCCATTAAGAATTGATTTATTTCAAAACTTTATCGGCATTAAATGACCCACTGAGGTTGATATGCCGTAAAACAAAACAAACCAAACAAACCAAATCAAAACTATACAAATTCTTAAAAATCATATGTGACACCTATGAACGGGCAGGTAGTACTCCACGGGCTGACACCGGTCCAACTGACTGGCTATGAAAAGCATTGGTGTATAGGATTGAAAGTGACCATGCCGGCTGAAGTCCTCGATGCTACAGCCAATTGTTTAAGCGGATCAATCAGAAATCTCTTGTAAATCCAAATAGTTTTTAGATCTAAAACAGTTTAAATATAAATCTTCAAATAAACAATTGCATTAAAAAAAAAAAACTTTATAAAGGGTGATTGAAAAGTAGCTTCTTATCTTAAACTATTTTTTTATCTGGCCAGTTGTCAGTACTTGGAAGAATATTGAAGACTTGATTTTTATGCAAGATGGTGCTCTTCCACATTTTGCTATTGTTTTTCCTGGGATATGGATGGATAGACGTGGTCTGCAGGAGTGGGCAGCCAGAAATCCTGATTTAACACCCTGCGACGTTTTTCTTTGGGTTGGTTGAAAGAGCAAGTCTACTCTACAAAACCAACGACTTTGAAAGAACTTGAAGGACAAATACGAGAATTTATTTCTGCCATTTCACAAGAGTTCCTTGGAAATCAGTTGATGCGATTCCCGATTGGCTTGAGAGGCTGGAGGCGAATGCTGGTTTCCATATAGAATTTTGAATATTATGTGTGTTCTTCTCATTTTCATTTTTTTTGTAAAAATAATGATTCAGAATTAAATTATACCATTTTTAAAACGGAGTTACTTTACAATCACCCTGTATAATTTTATTTTGATAAACGTGTGTGATTATATTTTGACATTTTAAACTAGTTAAACTAATGGAATTTTATGCGCAGTATGTTGCGCCCACATTTTTCGTCCGTATTTTACGAGCTAAATCTGAAAGATAACAGCAAATGTCATTTTGGTTTTGTCGATTATCTCCCCTTGTAGACAAAACCACACCTTCTAAGATAAACGCTATTAATGCAAAGAGAATAATGCGATTTTGGGTTTGCAACTTTAGCTCGGCCAACATTTTCTTTCTACTTTACATTGGGATTAGAATCCAATGGTAAAAAATTGCGGCTAATTATATTACTAGTAGGACCTGTGGATATACCACAATTTAATTATTACAACGTTTGATATGTTTGCTTAATAGCTATTGCGAAATAGCTCAATATGTACAAATTATAATAATCTTGATTTAACTCTCTTTCACTCTTTTTTTCTTTCTTTCCTTCTTTTCATCCTTCCATTATCTTCGTTTGAAACAGATTAGTGTTATCGTTTCCACGTATCTCTATCTTCCCCTACTCTTTTTCTTTCTTTCTTTCTTATTGTATTTTTTCTGTGTAACATGTCCCTTTTCTTCCCTTTCATTTTTGATAATAAAAAGGGAATGATCGATTACTTAGCTGAGGTGACGACACTCATAAGAAATAAGAATTCAGCGGATAAACAACACCAGATAATCAGGATATACATTATTGCATTTCATCTTGGACGATTTGGACGGTGTCATTTTCAACCAGAGGGCGTTGCAAGATGATAACGGTCGTACAAATAAGGAACACGAGTATTAATAAATAGATATCCGTTTCACACCAGTTTATTAAGTAGTTATCATATGACAGAAAAAATGTATCTACCCAGCTTCTTCGAATAGGATGAGTGAAGATTAAGAAACGCCTGCCTTTTTTGATAATCTTTATTTGCATATCATTTGCATTAAATAGTCGGTACAAATGTAAAATAGCGCGCAAGACATAATATCATTAGAATCACATTTTACGTGTAAATAGCATTAGATTACGGAAACTCTCAAAGTAGCCTAACCTTAACCCTAACCCTAAAACCAACCCTAACATTAACAATAACCCTAACCCTAGTGTCTCAAATGTTTCGGGAAATTTTGTGAAATGTAATGAAATTTAATGCTTTTTATACGTAATCTAATGATATTATCTCTTGCGAGCTATTCTGCATTAGTACCAAATAGTAACACGTTGACTGTATAAATCACATCTCACATTTCACCCTATGATATGCGGGGTTCGTTTTAATGCGGAGATTATTCTGTTTTTTTTTTTTTTTGTTTTTTTTAACCTTTATTTTAAAGTACGATTGATCATATTTATAGACTTACCTTACATTAATCCTTAACTCTTAGGCCTTAGTACTGGGATTTCCAAACAAAAGTCGCAACACCGGCAATTTGTTGCAAATCTACTTTAGCCGAATTTAATAAAAAAGACACCAATGTTTTCTTTCCATCTTTGTCAGTTACGTTGTTGATTTGGGAGTATTTTTCTTGTTCTTTTCTTTTACTAATGTTACTGTCGTGGAGTAGACAGACTACCCACACAAGATGGACTAGTCTGAGGACTATTAGCACCCAGCTCTCGGAGCTTGAAAAGCTTAAGAGCAACGTACGACTAATCGTATTAAACTGTGTACCGTATTTCTTATCGGAATATAAACCCTCTTGCTATATTTACATGTGTCTCGATTTCAACATGGTATAATATGTTGGGCTACGGCTTTTGGAGTAAAGTTGAAAAAATGAACACATTGACATTAGCATTTATTATTAAAGATGAGCTTTATTATTTGTGAGTTTATTATTCTGCTGGTCCTTATTTAGCTGCTGGTCTTTATTTTCAACCTTCTCATACGAATAGTTCGCGTCTTGAAAATTTATCTTTTAAACCAAAGATATCAGGATTTTATTATTTCGAGCGCACCATCAAGCAAAACGGATATTGTTAAGTATTATTTATTACCAGAAGAATGATACTGGGATTTTCTCATTTCAAGAAGATCATTATACAATCAAAACGGATATTATTTAGTATTATTTATTACCAAACTCGACAGCATATAAACTAACCAAAAATATAACAGTCCAAAATAAGTATACGCCTTACATATATTTATGCAATTCAATTTTTAATTAGAAATGTGTTGCAATTTTATTTTTTGTTTGTGTGTTCGGATTCACAAAATCAAATCCAAATATAATAAAATCCAAATATATTTTTCAACCAATTAAAAATACAAAGAACCCGAAAATATTACAGTTATTACATATCGGGATTCCAGTGAAAGGAGTTTTTTTGCAATAGTAATAATTCTATATTTATCTTCTTACTGTTCAACTATTCTATTGGCCGAATAGGAAATAAGCTCTGCTGTTCTGGGTCTGTCTGTGTCTAGTGTTGAATCTGTTTTTGGGTCTGGGTGGCATTCTCACTGTCCTTCGAGGAGTCTGGAACAACTTCGGAATCTCTTGAGGATATCTCGTCTTGTGTTGTTTCTTAATTTTTAATAACGAACACAAGACGTTCTTCGTTTTTTTTTGGGGGGGGGGATCTCAATTTTATCGTACCCCTAAGTAAAAATACTTTGGAGAACAGACACTCATCTTGCGTCTGTTCTCTTCAAACACTCAGACCAGACTGCCAACTCGCCACTCTCTCTTTCTCTCACACTCGTTTTCCTGTTGGCATCCATCAACCAATCAGAGATCGACAGGTAGCCTTTCATACTTCATCCTCAAAAATTCTAGTAACTTTCCACTCTTATTTACAATTTGGGTTTTTCCATCTCATTATTTTACACAGTCACTTGTAGCCGATTTTAAGCCCTTATTGACAATATAAACGACTGCTCCTCATTCGTCAGTCGTTATCTGGTAGCCAGGTCAGACGCAGTGAAAGCTGGTCGTACCAATCTTAACATTTCCACCTCTTTTTGCTGCAGTAAAAGAATCAAGAACACCACCAATTCAAAAAGAGACAAGAGAGGAGAATTCATTTTTGATACATTCAGATTACATTTTTATATCTTTTTCGTACAAATCTCTTTAGTTTCGTAATTTCAAAAAGGATATTTTTCTTTACATAAATGTCAGTATGTTCAAAAAAAGACGCACTTCTTATGGCGGAAAATCTAATTCGTATTATAAAAACAAAGAAAAAATGTGAAATGCCATTTTCAACTTTGTTTTCATTTTTTTTTTTATATATATAGGAAAAAATTCCAGATTTCTCTGAAAAAATAAAATAGAATAAAATAAAAAGAAATAAAAACAGGTTCCATTACTCTGAACTGTAACTTGAGCTATGTTAAAAATCGTTTTTGTCTCCCAAAGTTGTTTACTATCGGCAATATCACCGAATATTCTTTTAAAATATAGTGACCCAAAACGTAATAATACGACCTTTTTTTATGTTGATAACATTTCTAAATTCCAATCTCCGTTTTTTAAAGAAATATATAAATTTGACAAAGTAATGTACACAACAGTGAATCAACTGACAATTCTCGGAAAAATATTTATCTCCCCAGTAACAAAGTGATTCTCTTGAAAATAGAAATAGAAAATTGAAATCCATAGAAAAGATATCGTCCAATGAAAAACCACACACGCGCACGCGCGCAAACACACACACACACGCACACGCACACACACACATGCGTGCGTACTCACGAGTACACACATACGCGCACACACGCACACACACATATACACACGCGTACACACATAAATTGGATGAGCTGCTTCAAAGGTCCATCACACACACAGTCACCTGGGCATTTAAAAAAAAATCTTTTAGAAATCAAATTCAGTCTATGATGGAATGTTTTTTTATTGTAAATATACTCTAGTCACTCAACTGGTTGGCTGGTTTGATTTTATGGCATGTCAACCAATTGGGTTATTTTATGCCGAAGTAGTTTTGTTTTATATATTTACATGTGTATTTATGATATGAGGCTTGATATGAATAATTATGATATTTCTGACTATTGTCCTCATCTTTAATGTGTATAAACACAGCGTTCAGACCCCTGTAACCTCGGGATCTGATTTAGGTGTTTTTTTGTTTTTTTACTTATTATTTTAATTACCTTCAATAAGACTGGCGATATTTATGCTGCTTGGAGTCCCCTTCAGTGAGCAGTAACGATTAAACTCCGAAACTGCGGACGGATGAGGAAAGATAGAGAGGGGGTGAGTGCGCGGAAGAATAACGCTAATCAGTTTCAATCGAACAGTGAAAAGATGAAAAGAAGGAAAGAAAAAAAAACAAGAATGAGAGAGAGAGAGAGAGAGAGAGAGAGAGAGAGAGAGAGAGAGAGAGAGAGAGAGAGAGAGAGAGAGAGAGAGAGAGAAATTATTATACTTTTTACATATTGAAGTATCTAGCAACAGCTCTTAAGTAAACATATCAAACGTTGTAATAATTAAATTATCATACTGTGGTATATGCAAAGGTCCTGCTAGTAGTTAATAAATAAGATGCTAATTAAGATTAAATAATTATTACTTAATAAGTATAAGGGAATTCTGACATCGGTGTTAAGGTAGTTTTGGTTTCAGATAGACAGACAGACAGACAGACAGACACATAACCTCCATTATAATAAAAAGAAGAGATAAAAGAGTGTCACTAAAAATGAGAGGTTACAGACATTGTCCTTCCCTTTGGATTCATTTGATTTGTGTGTGTGTGTGTGTGTGTGTGTGTGTGTGTGTGTTGTAATATGGCGTACCGTTATCGGTATTAAGCAGGTAACGTTTCAGGATATGTTGATATTTATTTCAATATAATCTGTCGATGGGGCGCTAGACGCCAACTGACAGTTACGCCCGCCTGCTGTTTGACGGCGAACGAAATTGTTTTCTGCTATCTGTCTTTTTGTCGTCTGACCTTAGACTCTTAGATAAATGTATTTTGCGAGATGAGAAGGAGAGGCGAGGCTTTTCAGCGTAATCAGATAAACAGACGGCATTTATAATCATTCAAAATTCTTCAAGTCAACAAACAGAACATCAGTAATTGTGTTGTGTTCCTAAGAAGTGAAATAATAATAATGACACTGGCCTGCGTTAAAAAAAAAAATTCTCCAAAGGTCAAAGGTATATAAAGTGATATATGATCGCCATTTTATGTTGAATTCAAAATACCATCCATTGTGTTTAGTCAGGTCTGGTTTTTAAGATGTGCTTGAATACTTCACAAAAAGTTGTACATAATAATTACACTTATTCAAAAGGTCTGTCGACTCTACTTGTCTCAAATGAATTGTTATAATAATGTTCTATACATTTGAAGTAAGAGGTCGTATCTTAAAAGATTGATCTGATTAGGAAAAATGAGTATGATTTTTGGATGCAGGGTAAAAGCAAAATTGCCATTTCATGCCGAATAAAAAAATACCATTTTGTGTTTGGTCAGGTCTGGTTTTTAAGATGTGCTTGAATACTTCACAAAAAGTTGTGCATCATAATAACACTTATTCAAAAGCTTGTGGATACTACTTGTTACAAATGAATAGTTATAATATTGTTCTATACATTCCAAGTAAGAGCTTGTATCTTTAAAATTTGATCTGATTAGAAAGAATGAGTTTGATTTTTGGATTCAGCGTAAAAAATCTGCCTTAAAATCAGTTATTATATATTCCCAACCAGCCCTTTAAATCAAGGGGCAGGTGTTACCGGGTGTATGATCCCCTGGGATCACGCTGTTATTAAATTCCTTACCGGTCCAATGTCAGAAGTCACTGGACTTAGTTGGGACCCTAACAGGCACTACTTTTCTGGGTCAGAATGGACCCAGGAATAATGAAGGTGTACTCCACATTCCCCAGAGCTCCAGAATTGGAACTTCATGATCAGATAGAATTTACTGTCATACCCAGAACAATAAGACCCTCAGCCACCGCCTTCTAGTACATATATGATAAAAAAGGGATGGGGCTTGACATAAAGACAATAGGGTTGGGACAATCATATTGGTGCTAGGGCTTGTTACCAGCCGATTGATCGGAAGGGGTCTCTCCGACCGCCCGTTTAGTCTAAGTAAGGGCCAAAGTAGAGTGTTGCATGTCATGGCCTACTCAGCCACCAAGGTTCCATCCTTAAGCAACATGGGTCGCCACCCACAGCCAACAGGTGGTCTCATTGGGGGGGGGTCTGCAGAGGTGCAGTCGGTGTATTCTAAAATCCTATATGGGCTATATGAATGTGTGTGTGTGTGTGAGTGTGTGTGTGTGTGTGTGTGTGTGTGTGTTAAATGATAGACGATATATTAAACACAAAAGAGTATATAGAACCCAGGTGAGTGAAAAGTTGGTCACGTAAACGTACACAGCTCCTTTTTATTGAGGTTACATTCATCTTTTTATGCAAATCAATCTAGTTGTTCATTTATGTACATTTATAAGATTAACGAGATTACATAGTTTCCCTGTTGGTAAGGAGAAGCAAATAATTTTTGTCTTTCTTCAATACTTCAATATATTTATTATTTTATCTGTAGAGATAAAAAAAGCAAAAATAAATAGTCGCTTTTGTGAGAGAAATTTTCCGTTTCCTTTTTATTTTCTCCATTGAAATATTCACTGATTCTTCTTTTCTCGATTCTTTTGAATTTTGATCTCTCCCCACTCTCTCTCTCTCTCTCTCTCTTCTCTCTCTTCTCTCTCCCTCCCTCTCTCTCTCTTTATATATATATATATATATATAATATATATATATATATATATATATATATATCTGAGATCATATATAATGCCCATTCATTTCATATATTCATAGATATTTTTTTGTATACTCTAGAAAAAAGCTATCGGTTAACACACTAATATACCCTTTCCCTTTAAACTAGTCTCCTTATAATCTAACACAATTATTCCAGTGGGTTTTTCATTAGTCGAAGCGCCTTTGAAACTTCTCTTTTGATATAGTTTGAAGTTGCGTTGTTGTATTTCTTTTAATGTCTCCCACATCCTCAAATCAGCGACCTGAGTTCAAATCCTAGACGAGGCTGTTTACGTTTCATGCTAATACCCTTAGTAAAGGCACGGATCCATATGTTCTCTACAAGCTATGGGTAAATAGTAGGGCAACTAGTCTAGGAGAAGGACATTTCTGAAATCAAACTTGCTATACTTCGAATGGAAATTGACCTTGTGTCACATCTTGTCACATAAGTGCGTCTCATATTGTATATAATGGAGAAACTGAGACACATTGGAAGCAGCGGTTCTGTAACGCCAAAACAACCCGTGAAAGAAGGAGTTACGCCAATAATACTATGCTGTCTATATATAGGAATGTAAATTCTCTACCACCCGATGTCGAGTTGAACCTGTTTAGGAAAATGTGTGCTTGCAATGTGGGATCAAAATCTTGTAGATTGTGCTTAAAGAAGTTCAGAATACTCCCATAACCAACTGATTTATGGAACAAGAGATCTGAGTTATTTTTTAAGCGCAGGCATGAAAATAAGTTCTTGCTATGCCCCAGACTAATATATGATAGGGTAGGTTTCATGGTAGCACTTAAGTATTTTTAGTAGAGGATGGTACGCACACCATATATATATATATATATATATATATATATATATATATATATATATATATACAGGGTGTGGAGTACCCCTTCATCACCACTCTGACTCGAAGTGGTAGTACCTGTTGGGGTTCATTCAATGGGTTAAATAGAAAAAAATTAAGTTTAAAGAAAATGTGTTAAAATTGAGTTTTAAAAAAATTTGAGTACCCATCAAGAATGAATAAAACAAAACGTCTTCGGCATAAAATATCCCACCTGGGGTTGACATGCCGTAGAATCCAATCAACCAACCAGCCGGCAGCTATAATGACAATTTTAATAGTATGTATATAATATAACCTTGCAAAAGTCTAGTAGCTTTTCTTTTAAGCAAAATTTAACAAGTTAAAATTAACAAGTACACGAAAAACAAATTTTGTGTTAACCTTTGCAAAAGTAGGTTACAAAGATTTTGTTTAGATTTCTCGAAAGGTATTTTACCTGATCAAACATGCTTTCTTTCTCTGAACATCCGTAAAGGTTATAGATGAGTACCAGACTTGTTCTTTATGACACATATAGGAATATGACCCCTCCCCTAAAAGGACAATAAAAAACGAAAACAATGCAACCTGTGACCTCATGACCTTTTCTACATTGATATTCTCTATAATATAGAGTTATCTCCAATCAGTAAATCTGATGTTTTGCTAAGGAATCTACGTTGTGCGTCCACAGCGTGTCATTTGCGTTATCTATAAAAAAAAGAAAAAGAAAAAGAAAATGTGAAACCAGCCCAACGTATCCAAGTAAAATGCTCAACCCTGTTAGGGTGGTGACTTTTCGAGATGGTTAAACTTGAAGGAGATTCAATTGAAAAAAAATCAGCAAGTGATAAGTAAAACAATGTCAAACACAATTTTGTTGGTTGTCAACTTAGTGAACAAAAATTAGGAATCTTTATGTTAATCCGTTGAATAAGGAGAGCAATGAAAAAGTGAAAAAAGTGAGGAGCAATAAAGAATAAAAAAAGAAGAGGAGAGTAATGATAACATGAAAAAGAAGAGGAGAGCAATGTCGAAATGAAAAAGAAGAGGAGAATAATAAAGAATAAAAAAAGAAGAGGAGAGCAATGATAAAATGAAAAAGAATTGTTCTCCAATGTCGAAATGAAAAAGAAGAAGAGAGTAATAAAGAATAAAAAAAGAAGAAGAGAGCAATGATAAAATGAAAAAAGAAGAGGAGAACAATGTCGAAAGGAAAAAGAAGAGGAGAGTAATAAAGAATAAAAAAATAAAAGGAGAGCAATGATAAAATGAAAGAGAAGAGAACAATGTCGAAATGAAAAAGAAGAGGAGAGTAATAAAGAAAAAAAGAAGAGGAGAGCAATGTCGAAATGAAAAAGAAGAGGAGAGTAAAAGAATAAAAAAGAAGAGGAGAGCAATGATAAATGAAAAAAAGAAGAACAATGTCGAAAGGAAAAAGAAGAGGAGAGTAATAAAGAATAAAAAAAATAAAAGGAGAGCAATGATAAAATGAAAAAGAAGAGCACAATGTCGAAATAAAAAAGAAGAGGAGAGTAATAAAGAATGAAAGAATAAAAGGAGAGCAATGATGAAATGAAAAAGAAGAGAAGAGCAATGTCGAAATGAAAAAGAAGAGGAGAGTAATAAGGAATAAAAAGAAGAGGAGAGTAATAATAAAATGAGAAAGAAGAGGAGAGCAATGTCGAAATGAAAAAGAAGAGGAGAGCAATGAGTAAATGGTAAATGGAAAGTTACCCTTAACCATTGTAGAAGGGATTGAAAACAAGTTCACCTTTCACTGACTTAGTCACTGATTTCTGATTGGCTAAAGGAAAGGCGTGGGAAGGAAACTGACTTAGAGTTAGTTAGAATTTGGTGGTTAGTCAAAGGGGCCAGACGGCATATGGTCGTTCCCAGGTAAGCCATCTTCTCACAGCGCGGTTGGACCATTTTTGTGCTTCTGTTTTTATAAAGACGTATTTGAAAAATAAATTAAGTCGCTTCATTATTAAAAAACAAAGAGGATGAACACAGATAGCCACGCCCAGCACAAAATAAGCCACATCAACCAGATGAAGAAATCAACTCAAAGGAAGATGGTCAGCTGCCGAAATAGAACCTCCTAAAAACACTCTCCTCCCTCTCATCATATATATAGCCAGACTGGATGGCTATATTACAGAAATAGTTATGTTATATACCCATTCAATATCTCGGAGAGAGAGAGAGACAGACAGACAGACAGACAGACAAGAGATGATGAGATGAGAGTCCTTACTTGTTATCTCAGCTACTATTTCGTCGGTCGCCATATTCTTCTCAGGCTGATTCTTTGGGGTTGTTTCTTCTTTTTTGTTCGGGATCATTTCTTCGGTCTGGTCATTTCTTGTTTAAATGAATCAACAAGACTTAGTTGCTTTTCTTAAGTCTTTATTTAACAACCCAGCCCCGGATTCAACTGTACGTTGAGTTGTGACCCTTGAGAGACATCCTCTCTCGACGGGTGCCTGTTCGCATCTAAAACTAAAACCTAAACTAATTTTCCCACGCCTCTAATGGCGTGTTTTTTCAAGGGGTCAAGTAAAAAGGTTATTACACGTCGAGGTAACTTTCCACTGGACCCCCGTTATTCTGAATAACGAACCCTGATTCAAAATATTCTTACTACCGTACGTACATAATTCATTGACTATCCATGAATTATGTAACAGTTACTTAAAACCATAGTGTATAGAATATTAGTAATAGATAAGAATACCTGAAACCATACAACTGTGTGAAAAATACTCTTTAGAAACAACTAAACAAAGACTATAAATATAAGCGTACTATGAATGCATTTCCCCAATATTTATACATAAAATAGCCCTAAACGGGTTGTCATGCCGTTAAAATCAACCAATCAACCAAAGACCTAACCATATTTGTATCCCCAATTCTTAATCATATACAATAACCAGTCTTCATCAGGTGTTTTTTTTTTTTGGCTTTTTTTATACTCAGTAATTTTAGGGACTTTAGATTATGACAGAAGACATCTGAAAGAACGATCCATTCTTGAAAAATGGGTAACTTTAAACAGTACTTCCTAGTGCCAACTCTTTAGGCAAAATCCACCTCATTCATTGAATGACCCTTGTATGTCTGTTGCATAATTGATAGGTAGCCTATCAATTATGTATGATAGTGTAGCTTATATCGCCAATTCTTAACTATACCTAATATAATAATTTATTGGTTGAATTTTACGGCATGTCAACCCATTGGGCCATTTTATGCCGAAGACGTTTTTGTTTTATTTATTCTTGATGAGTATTCAATTTTTTAAACTCATTTTCTTTAAACACATTTTTCTATAAACTTATTTTTTCTATTCAATATAAATGGAACCCTAAAAGGTACTACCACCCCGGGTCAGAGTGGGAGTAATGGTAATGAAGGGGTACTCCACATACCCCAGAGCTTTAGAACTGGAACTTCACCGTCAGATAGAGTTTAACGCCATACCAGGACAATAAGACCCTCAGTCATCGCCTTTTAGCA
Organism: Doryteuthis pealeii; assembly: GCA_023376005.1. Taxonomy (NCBI): domain Eukaryota; kingdom Metazoa; phylum Mollusca; class Cephalopoda; order Myopsida; family Loliginidae; genus Doryteuthis; species Doryteuthis pealeii. The sequence continues at coordinate 84,074,473 of CM042143.1, read as the reverse complement.
CATATATGATAAAATGGTTGGGGCTTGTCATAAGGGCAATAGGGTTGGGTCAATAATATAGGTGCTAAGGCCGAGTGATTGGAGGGGTCCTCTCCGACCGCCTTTCTCACCTAAGTAAGGGCCAAAGTGGAGTGTTGGAAGTCACGGACTGCTCAACCACCAAGATTTTGTCCTTAAGCATCACGGGTCGCCACCCACGACCAACAAGTGGTCTCACTGGGGGTCTTACCCCTCTGCAGAGGTGCAGTCGGTGTATTCTTCTGTCTCAGCCGACAGGGCAGAGAAATGTTTGCTAAGATAGCGAAAACATTAATTTAGGGGTTTCGTTTGTGTTAAAAGAGTTAATCTGTTTGACCCCTCCCCATCCCACATTTACAATAAACAACATTCTCTGTAAATCCGATAATCCCGAGTCAAGTTTACATAAATATTATCTTTTTTGAACTTTATCGGCAAAGCGAAAGTTTTAGAATTCTTAAAATTCACTTGGACATCATAACTTACAAAATAGTTAAAAAGCGGGAATTTGAAATAAAGGGTAAACTTCCGTCAAGATTAGAACTCGCATTCCTTACCATTGGGTGACTGTCTTACTGTTGGGCATTTCTCTAACCTCGAGGTTCTCAAACTTTTTTTTTACAAGTTGATGAACTTATAACCAAATGTAATTTCCATTCTCCCACAAATAAATTAATTGATTATTAAATTACAAAACATAAATATAATTTGTCTGAATTTCATTTGACACATAGTGCAACGGATATAAAGGTTGAGTTAATACAGTTCTAAATGACAATCCTCTGAGGTTGTAGGTTCAATCCTTGTCAAGTGTGATTATAACATAGAATACTTAACATAGCTTAACACTTTTACCCGGTCATGGTTAACGGAATGAGAACAGTCTACCCCGGTGATTTGAATAAAGGGTTCGGTTCGAAGTTACGTGAAGGCTACCGAATACAACATGAGTTAGACGAGAAGGTTTCCGAGTTTGAAAAGGTTCCTGAGTTCGACAAGAAACACCTGAAGAAGTCCGGAGGGCACATCGGCAAAAACGTTGTGTATATAACAATAAACATGGGGACAATAGTCAGAATAATCCAAATAAGGTTATTTCCTAGTTGAGTAACATAATATTACAGGGTGACCCAGAAAAAAAATACAGAACCATATTATTTATTTATTTTCCCATTAAACTAACCCTAAACCCCAACCCTAACCCTAACCCTAACCCTAATCCTCCTAGTTGAGTAACATGATATTACAGGGTGACCCAGAAAAAACAGAACCCACAAATTTTGTAATAAAACTTTTTTAAAATTTTTAATAAAACTGGGGTTTAGGGTTAGGGTTTAAGGTTAGGGTTTAGGGTTAGGGTTTTAGGGTTGGAGATTAGTGTTAGTTTAATGGGAAAATAAATGAATAATTTCGGTTCTATTTTTTCTGGGTCACCCTGTAATATCATGTTACTCAACTAGGAAATAACCCCAAATGATACTAGTTTAATAGTGTTTAATAAAACTTACATGAGAAAAGAATCAGTAAGCTATAAATACAAATGCACTTGTTTTTAGATAGGAGGATGGGTTAAATGGGATTGACTTTTAAATGTTATCGGTTTAAAGATTAAATTTTTACAAAATACAAAAAAGTTATGAGAGTTTTATAATTTGCTTGAAGCATTGTGTTTATATTGGTTTGGTGGTTGGTTTTGAAGGCTATCACAATGCAAGTGTAAATAAAAATGGGGTAACTATGATATTGTTCATTTACCTTTGATTTATTTTCTTAATATTTTGGGATGAAAAATCGCTTGGTGAGAAGATTTCTGAAAGCACAAAGCTCTTAAAGGAAGATGCTGACTACTCCTACAATTTTCTCATTCTGTCGTAGTTTGTGATTATGTGTATGCTTGTTTAATAATGCCTTATCCTTTAGAATTTTTCGTTGGTTGGTTGGGTTTTACGACAGGTCAACCCATTGGGTTATTTTATGCCGAAGACATTTTTGTTTTATTCATTTTTGATGGGTACTCACTTTTTTTAAAACTCACTTTTTTCAAACATGTTTTTTAATTCATTTTTTTCTATTTAACCCATAGATGGGACCCTAGCAATTACTACTACTCCAGGTCAGAGTGGACCTGAGAGTAATAGTGATGAATGGGTAATTCACATTCCTCAGAGTTCCAGAATTGGATCTTCACCATCGAATAGTTTAACGTCATACCCAGGACAAAATCACCCTAAGCAATCGCCTTCTAGCACATATATGATAAAAAGTGCTTGCCATAAGGGCAATAGGATTGGGAACAATCATATAGGTGCTAGGGTTTAACGTGACCAACCGATTGATCGAAGGGGGCTTCTCCGTCCGCCCATCTAGCCTAAGTAAGGACCAAAGTGAAGTATTGCATGTCATGGACTGCTCAGCCATCAGGATTCATTCCACAAGTAACACGGGTGATCCGATCACGACAAACAGGTGGTCTAATTGGGAGGGGTGTGTAATATCCCTATGCAGAGGGAGCAGTCGGTGTATTCTAAAGCCCCAGCTGACAGAGCTTCAAATTCTTGTGTGTGTGTGTGTGTGTGTGTGTGTGTTTAATAATGTCTTAGTGTCATTCTAAGTTTTGCCTGTGTATACATTAAAATATTAGATAAATATATACCTCCAATATAAACATTATTATTATTATAATTATTATTATCATTATTATTATTAATTTTAATTTTAACAAACCACCATAATTAATAATTAGGGTAGTTTTAATTAATTGGTAATTAATTAATAGATTGCCAATCAACCCATAACACAATAGTGTTACAGTCTGTGTGTTGTGTGTGTGTGTGTGTGTGTGTGTGTGTGTGTGTGTGTTTGTGCATACGTGTGTGTGTGTGTTTGTGTTTAATAATGTCTTCGTGTCATTCTAAGTTTTCCCTGTGTATACATTAAAATTATTTATAAAAGGTTATCATAAATAGAATATTGAATCATGATAATACTCCCACCAAAAAATATCTGACGATACAAAAAGTGACCGGATCTATTCTGTCGGAGTGGGATTTTTCGTTAACAATAAATGCCATAAGGACAAATTATATCAAAGCGAAAATTGATAAGACCCAACAAAATAGTAAATGTAGACTATGCGGTAATAGAGATGAGACTGTAAACCATGTACTATGCGAATGTAGCAAACTAACACAACGGGAATACAACACTAGACACGACTGGGTTGTGGAAGGTGATCCAATGGGAATTATACAAAAAATGTAATTTTGACCATACAACAAAATGGTATATGCATAAATCAGAATCTGTTCTTGAGAACAAAACGCATAAAATTCTCTGGGACTTTGAAATAAAAACGGATCACCTTATCCCAGCAAGAAGACCAGACCTAGTGCTGATTAACAAAAAAGAAAGAACTTGTCAACTGGTGGATTTTGTAGTTCCAGCAGATCACAGAGTGAAGCTGAAGGAAAATGAAAAAATGGACAAATACCTGGACCTTGCCAGAGAACTGAAAAAGTTATGGAATATGAAAGTGAAAGTTATACCAATTGTAGTTGGTGCACTTGGAACAGTCCCAAAGAGATTGGAAAAGGGATTGGAAAATCTGGACATCAGAGGAAAGATTGAGACCATCCAGAATACTGCACTGCTGCAATCTGCCAGAATACTCAGAAGAGTCCTAGAGACCTGAGTAGACTTGCTGTCACTCAGACTCCATTGAAAGACCATCAGCTAATGCTGATGTGAAAATTCAAAAGGAGTGAATGATAATAATAATAATATCCTTTCAGCTAGTATTTTAGGTCTGAGACCTGTCAGCTGTTCCTTATAAACATTCATTTAATTCCACAGAATATTATAATCATTCCACAGATTATCCAACATTGCCTGGAAGGAGTTTAGAGATGGGGCATTCACTATTGATGATGCTAGTTTATTCCATGTATTCACCACTCTGTTACTAAAATAATTTTGTCTTGCGTTTGCTTTACAAATTCTTTTTAGGAGTTTTAATTTATGACCCCTGGTATTGATATTTTGAGCAATATTTAGTAGGTCAAAGTTTGTTGAATAAAAAAACATGTGTATATTTGTGGGCTTCAATCATATCTCCTCTTATACGTCGATAAACCAGACTTGATAAGTCAATGTTCCTAAGTCTTTCTTCATACGAAAGGGATTTTAAATTATTCACTAATTTAGTAGCTCTCCTCTGAACTCCCTCAATGATTTAATTTCAATTTTATTCATTAAAAATCTGTTAACATGGATAAGAATTAACACTTCAATCATCGTATTTTAATTTTACTTTTTCATTATTTTTCTTTCTTTTATAAATGTACATTTTTATTCTTATCATTAAATGAGCTTTTCGAATTAGACTAGGTGCATGTTTATGTGCCTTTCAAACCACACACGGAGTGAA
>CM042143.1:84060029-84065029 GCA_023376005.1 Doryteuthis pealeii | reverse complement strand
TATATATATATCTGTGTGTGTGTTTTTTTTTTTTTTTTTTTTGAAGAGGGGTGACTTAATGGATAATATGAAATATCCAGTTAGTCGCAACTTCGACTGTCGATAAAATAATTAACCGAATAAGTCGGGGTTATAAAGAATATAAAAGTGCTGAATACATTAGTAGAGCAGATTTAGTAAAATAGTATAGTCAGATACCCTTCCGATCATCAGGGTTATCTGCGATGAATTAATTAAATTAATTATTTAAAAATAATTGAAAGAAAAAATATTTGTGTGTCGGTATGTGTACTTATTAAATATGTGCGTGTGCGTGTTTGTATGTGTGTGTGTATGTACTGTGTGTGTGTGTGTAAATAGACATATCCTTCACACGTTGTAATAAATTTGTTTTAAAATTAATAAACAGTCCTCCACCTTCTTTATTTCATTATGAACAAATCACAAAAATCACAAAACTTATCAGGTTTCTTTTTTATTAAAAGAATCCGATAGGAAATATAAAATTTTACACCCAACCAAGATGAATACAACTGTATTCTCTCTCCCTTCCAAATGATTCTCCCAAAAAGCTTAATTATCTATTAATGCTGCAACGATATCAGTGATTGGCTAGTGGGATTTGAAAACTCTGTGCTGATTGGTCCCAACTAAAGGGTAAGACAAACCTCCCTTCATCTGATGCTAATTTCAGTCGACGAGGTAGTGTCTGTTCTGACCTAATCTTGTTGACACGCCCGCTATTTCGCCGCGTTTTTTTTTATCACTTTCTTTATTGCTTTCTGTTATTTACACCGTGACATTCGTACACCTCCGCAACAAACACAGGCTAAACGGAAAACACCTGCCACACGTCATGTTTGTGTAGAAAGAAATTCATTGTAAGTTTCTACATTCTACAATGCAGTTAACATTCAACACTGACGACATTTTCTCAAGGCTTATCCGTCATCATACTGCTATAATGGATTAGGACAACACGAAAGGCAAGTAAAAAAGAAAGAAAAAAAAATTAAAATGATTTTGTTTTTATTAACTTTTAGAAAAAATGGTAATTTTGATCTTTTGTCGTGCCGGCATCCTTCCTGCCTTAATTTACGTTTTAGCGTGCCGACGTTAAGCGAATTTCCGGCCCAATTTAGATATTTTCCGAGTCGTTATTTTGTCACTTTTTATCGGCAAATTAATGTAAATATTTTACACGCCCCCCCCCCCCAATTTTATCGGCAAATTAATATAGATATTTTACAATCCCCACTTTTAAAAGATGTTTTTTTGCGATTTAATTTGTACAAATTTAAAATCTCAGAGCGTGCGGTATGAAAACTGTTTTGAAATTTGAGTTTTGTTAAAATTCAATTACTTTTAATAGACATGAGCGGACTGAACTGTCAGAAAATCGGGTAGTAACAGAGGGTATAAAGAAAGCTTTAAGAGGACAAAATACAGGGCCGGATTTATAAGGGGGTAATTGTTCTGCCCCCTACCAGAGGGGCACTCAGACTTCGTTTATAAAACCTGTAATAATTATAAAATTAGTTTTATTATTGAAAAAAAAATGATAGTAATTTACTGCAAGCTGGAAAGAATTATATCACTTTGTTGTATAATACAAACAGAAAAATAAATCAAACGTTTTCTTTGAGTCCTAACTTAAATATTTATCTTTTAATAAATTCATTTTACTTCATTATTTTTATTATTTCTCGTGTGACTAATTTAATTTCTATATTGAGACAACTTCAGAGACCTCCTAACCAGAAGTGCCCCGGGTCCCAAGATTTTAATCCGGCTCTACTCAAATAGTTGCCTTAAAAATGAATTAACGTATTTAAAATGTTTTTTAACATTAAAAATGCCTGTTGTTCTATCAAAACGTTAATTTTGTTTGTAACGGTGATCCGTATCAATAGAGAAATAATCGTAGCAATAGATTTTTTTGTATTTTTAATATAATGATATAGACACGAGTGTTTTATGATATATATATATATATATATATATATATATATATATATATATATATATATATCAGTATGAAATGGATGGTAGGGTGGACCAATAACCCTTTTCACCCTGCGGGTGCTAAGATCACTCTCAGTCCGCCTCCGTTAATAGAAACAAAAGGTAAAGGAAAGAAAAACAAAAACAAAGTATAGGAAACTAAACAAAACAACTAATATTGATTTATTAAATACAATAGAAGTCAGTTGCATAAATTGACATTAGAAGCAGACATTGAAATAATTAGTTGTGGGAAATATGATTTCCAAGGATTATGATTTACAATTATACTTTTAGTAATTAGTATTTTTTTTTCAATAACAAATAAAAAATACACAGGTACAGAAGAGTAAACCAGTGACTATAGATGGATATTTTCTGCATCATATATATATATATATATATATATATATATATATATGTGGACTCCGCGTATGCTTCTTTGTTGGCATATCTCATGAGTCTAATTTTTTGTGTATATATCATATCTATATATATATATGTGATATACAAGTTGTGTCAAAAAAGTATCGACATTTTTTGTACTTTTTGACACACCCTGTATTCTACTTTTTTGTCACACCTTGTATATTTTGTCTATATACGGTAAGGTAAAAGGATCCCCTAAAGGGATGTTCACGGCTGTTCGTATAAATCCATGTTAGTGTGGAGGTAGTAACATGTGTGTTTCTGTATTTGATTTTAATGTTTGAATGTATCAATATTCTTTAAAAAATGCAGAAACACACACGTTACTACCACCACACTGTCGGATTTTACTCCAACCCTCCTATCTTCATATGTCTATATTATATATTTATGGAAAATAATTGTTAGGTTGTTATGATATATACACAAAAAATTAGACATATCATATACATATATATATATGTATGTATGTATGTATGTTTGTATGTATGTATTCATTAGAAAATGTCTGTTTTATTAATTGTTGCGGACATTTTTCTTGCTTAACATTTTCTGATTCAGGAAATAAATTTTCGATAAAAAAGTCGATTGCTCAGGCATTAAACAACACCTGATACACAGGGAAGTATTTGTTTAATCATATGTTTTTCTGTATATACGAAGTGTTCTCTTTTCTTTCTTTCTTTCTTGTCTTTACAATCTGACCAGTATTAAAAAAAACAAACGTTTAAGCATAGTTGGGGTACACAAACTAAAATATGAGTTATAAAAAAAACAATGAAAAATTGACCCGTTTTTGCGTTTTACTCACTCGGCAAAAAGTCCGAGTAATCATTTGTTGCGTATACGCAATTATTATATAACATTTTCCATATTGAGTGAAGCCAGCGTTTTATTGTTTGGCTGGTTGGTGTGTACGATTTAGAGACAAATTTATTTGCAGTGTTTTACACAATATTTGCTGGGTAAATGTGTTCAAATTAATTTGTTTAATAAGAGGTTTATAGTTTACTTGAAGCATTGTGTGTATATTTGGTTTGTAGATTGATTTTAAAGGCTTATCCCAATGCGAAGGAAGAATAGGTAACAAGTTCATTTACCTGTATGTTTCTTTTTCTTTATGTTTCCTTAATATTTCGGGATTAATATCACATCCCCAGAAGACCTCGGATCCCCTAAAGGGATGTTCAAGGCTGTCTGTATCAATCCATGTTAGTGTAGAGGTAGTGACGTATGTATTTCTGTATTTGATTTTAATATTTGAATGTATCAATATTCTTTTAAAAAAATGCAGAAACACACACGTTACTACCTCCACACTGACATGGATTAATACGGACAGCCGTGAACCTTGTTTTTATGGAACGAGAAAATGTGCACATAAATAATTTCAGTATAAAGGAAAAGACGAATGAAACATTTCATAAATCAATGTGAACAGAAAGATGGTTTGGTTGGTTTATTGATTTTAACGACATATCAACCCGTCTGGGGTTATGTCATGCCTAACGGTTAGGAAGTAATACCTATGTATTTATATTTACACTTTTTTGTAATTGGTTTTAACAATGTGTTAGCATTATTGGGGATTATGTTGTATGGTATTGATTAGTTTCATGTCTATATTCTATGGTATAATTTTATTTCCCTAAAAAAAGAGAGAATATCCTCTATGTTGACATTTTCAAATAGATCTTTCATATTGTTTGCTTTAAAAAAAGAGAGAAAGAATTAAAGAAAGAATGAAAAGTACAAAAGATGGAAAACATGTGAAATACAAGAAAGTGTCAAGAGAGAAAGAGTTAACTCAAATGACACAGAAAATAACAGGAATGGGGGATTATTTCTTATTTCTTTCTAAGTTTTGAGAGTTTTTCAACAATTTCATTCACACATTCATGAGGTAAATACGTGCGTGTCTAAGCATTATGCATATATATATATATATATATATATATATATATATAAATATATATAATGTCTGTCTGTCTGTCTGTCTCTCTCTCTCTCTCTATATATAATAATGTGTGTGTGTCTCTCTCTCTATCTATATAATATATATAATATATTTAATATATATATATATATATACGTATGTATAATGCAAGAAAGAACAAATGAATAAAAAAGTATAAAGAAAAAAAATGAATGAATAAAAAAGTATGAGAGAGAGAGAGAGAGAGAGAGAGAGAGAGAGAGAGAGAGAGAGAGAGAGAGAGAGAGAGAGAGAGAGAGAGATTATGAAATAAATAAATCGATAAAGAAAGAAAGCTTGTAAAATGCAAGAAAGAAAGAAAAAAGAAAGTTTGAAAAGAAAGAAAGAAAGTAAATAAAATTCAAAAAAGAAAGAAAGAAAGAATGAAAAAAGTGTACGAAAGAAGAAAGCATTTTAAATTCAAGGGAGAAAGAAACAAAGGAAGAATGAAATAAGGATGATAAAATGGAAAATAAAAAGTATGAAAGAAATAAAGAAAGAAACATAAATAAATTCAAGAGATAAAGAAAGAAAGAAAGAAAGAAAGAAAGAAAAAGGGGTCATGAAAATTTTAAAAAGTATTCGCGAAGGA
>CM042143.1:83987529-84050029 GCA_023376005.1 Doryteuthis pealeii | reverse complement strand
ACCAGGGCTTGGTTTTTGAGCAAAATATAATGAAGATTTGATTTAAATTCGTGAAGATAATTAAAAAATAAAGATCAAATAGTAACAGTATGGAATTTTCTTCTTGCATTTGATATTTTAAATAGGAGACATTAATCTTTCTTTTCAGAGTATCTGTGCACCTTTTTTGTTCTGGTGCAAGGTCTTTTTTACATAGAGATTTTAATGGGGTATAGGATTCAGATCAAGATTCAGTAATAATGGATCTGCGAGACTAACTTTTGTGCATCCCCTCTACCCAGGCGATGCCGGGTAGTCGCCTCTAGTTCATGATAAATGGGTATCGTAAATTTTATGAATAATTATGCCGTGATTACAGACATTGATTTATAAAAGTATAGATACCCGCAAGGATTGAATTTGAATCTCGATTGTAAATGCGTGTATGACTACTCGGTTAACAAATGGACACTGAATATATTTGTTTTCGTAATTGATTATTCTCCAAACCAGCAGTCACATGAACAACTTAGATTTTTATTATCGTCTGCTTTTATCGATATTTGAAAATTCACAGCACTTATTGAAAGTCTTATTATTAATTTTGTCTTGTGATTTCTTTCGTCTTTTAATTCTCAGTTCTTTTTTTTTCTTTTCTTTCTTTTTTTATTCTTTTGCTTTGTAATTCTCTGCCATTTCTGCAACAATGTCTTTAATGAAATCCATTGAAGATATCTATGTCTTCTTTTCGTAGTCCCTGTGTCTATAAGCTTTTGCTATTCTTTTTCTGTGACGGCATTCACCCTGGGTCCGTTGAGCCGGCTCCATCCAACGAATTCGCCTGTGGTGAATTCATGGGAGGAGTAACAAGGAAATAGGAAATTCACAAGCAGTCTTCAAACCGCACATGCATATCCCGGTGAGGGGAAGGAGATGCCCTTCTTTGCTGCCGATTTTCCATAGACGCAGAGACAAGTACACCAAAATCCGTTGATTCCTGACGATGATGGAGACACCCTTTGGATTTTCGCCAGAACCCCTTTGGTCGGGTTTTGGCCCTAAACTACTGGGTGCCAGACCTGTTTGCCTTGGGTGACCCTACCAAGAACTTAAGTTTCGGATGGCATGACTCCGACAGTACTAAGTTTACACGGCTCTGCCGCGATGAGGAGGGTTTGGACTTTAGAAATGATGTGCTAGATCGTCGTCTAACGAAACGCACTAATAAGACGGACGTCTCCGTGAATTAATTGGGTTCTCGTTGTAAGGACTGTTTTTTTTGTATTGATTTTGTTTTTAAAGATATTTTCATGCTTCTTGAGTAGGAATCGTAAGGTTCCGGGTTCGATACCAGTCCCTGCCAACTCAGCGCATTGTTGCGTAGGGGCTTAAGGCGGGTAGTAGTAGTTCAGGAGTCATTGACCTGGTCACTGGCTGACACACGTTAAATTCCAAACTTTATCTTCTTTTCTATTTCTTTTTTTCTTCTCTTTCTCCAGAAATCCGATTACCGTTTTCTTTTCAATCCCAAATTCTCCACAGACCATAAGAATTACGCTACAATCATTATAACATTTTTTCCATTAAAATATTTTTCAAAAGTATGTTTCTAGTATTAATGGCAGGAATATGTTAATTTATTAATTATTGATTTTTATCATAATTATCCATATTCTATCTTCTCTTCTCTCTCTCTCTCTCTCTCTCTCTCTCTCTCTCTCTCTCTCTCTCTCTCTCTCTCTCTCTCTCTCTCTGATAATCCCACTGTACGATCATACAGAATTACAATAATACAAAACAGCATATGCATATATAAAAGCAAAGGAAAACATTTACAAAATATCAATGATAGAGGTAATACTTCCTCTCCGTCCTGCGATTGTGTGCTGATTTTATTTATTTATTCATTCATTTTTATAGTCAAAAGGGGTTGTTTATTTCTTTCTATGCACGTGGATTCTTTTCAGAGAGAGAGAGAGAGAGAGAGAGAGAGAGAGAGAGAGAGAGAGAGAGAGAGAGAGTGTGTGGGGGGTAAAGCTGTTCTATCAAATCACATTTTTCGCTGTTCACTACTAGCCTCGATAAGTCACGACAGAGCCCCCCCCCCAAAAAAAAAAACACGCCTGTCCGGCGAAAGAGAGACCGAATTTTCTTTACTTCCGTTCGTGGTCCTGGGGGTGAGGGAAGGGAGACATCCGCTTCCGCCCTCCACAGAAAACCTGGGAATTCCGTTTTTATTTTTAAATCTAGTTCAGGGGGTCATTGACCGATCACTGGCTTTCACACGTTGAATTCCGAACTTTATTTTTCTATTCTTATTTCTTTTTTCTTCTCTTTCACCAGAAATCCGATTACTGTTTTCTTTTCAATCCCAAATTCTCCGTAGACCAGAATAGTTACGCTACTGTATGAGTAGCTCAGATTGAGTAATCTGATCTGTGCGGTAAATTAGGGAGCTGATGATAGGTATATATAATATATATATATATATACACTAGACAAAACGTGACCCGTTGGGTCACCCATTAAGCTCTCGCTAGATAATTGGGATTAGGGAAAAGAGTAGGTTCTGCCAAAATGTCGTCTGAGATAGATTTACCTCAAAACATCCTATGTAACGTGTGTTTTAAATTCTGCAACGTGCCTTATATATCACTAATAAAGATTTACATAGTATACGGGGAGAATATTTTGCATTCTGGTTTTAATAAAACCTTGTTTAATAAATAACTACTTGGTGTTATTGATTTCTAATCATATTGTTTTATTCTAAAACGTATTAAAACCAACCCTATGTATAATTTTATTATGAAATCAATTAGAATAAAGTAAAAATAAGTGTAATCTTTTTGGTGTTCATAACTAATTTCATTAGTCTTTCTAATTGAATATAATATTTAATTATATTAAAACTTAAATACTTGTACCCAGAGGGCACATATTTATGCCAGTAACAGATGACACGACTACTATAAGAAAAGCCAGCCACCTTAGTCAGACACATGTTCCGATGAAGAGAAGATAACACACTCGAAAATTTAACAGAATAAAACGAAACTTAACACCGAGTTTCTAATATTTTTAATGCTTCACACTAAAGCCCAAATAAAAATATATACCATAAATAGACGGATATATATACATATATATAAACACACACACACACACACACACACCACACACACTATATATATATATAATATATATATATATATATATATATATATAAAGGATTTTGCAAAGTCTCCTACTTATAAGTTATTTCAATTTAACATAGGATTGCGATTTTCAGATCGACTAGCCTATAAGTGAGTGGGACTTTTCATTGTAGTAAGAATTAAGATCTAGGCACAAACATATCGTCACGCATGCGCTACGTCTCTGTTCTCGGCGTGTGTTATTTCCGTCCCCGAATTTGTCCTTATCTATACAGGTTTTCAAGTACTTGCCAAATATAACCGCCACCACCGCCGCCGCCGCCGCCGGCCAGGAGATTTGGAACAGTTATGCTTTGTTCACGTGATTTGCTGGCTTTGAAAAAATATTCGATTAGAAAAATAAACATGTTTAGTGTTCCCCTTTCAACATAGTAGGCATACATAAGCGCAATCGCATTCACAAATGTTCTATTTCTCTACCCTATTTTCGTTCTCTTTCCATAGTTATTGACTAAGCTTAGCTTAGCTTAGCTGTGGCACAAGGCCAGAAGTATGGTGCGCCCAGTGAGAATCTAACTCACTAACAATGGTTTGCAAATCTAGCTTGCTAACCATTACACCACGAGAAGTGTCCCACTTCCTATATCTATATGTTAGTCTCGCTCGTCATATTCACCCTCCCTATCTCCCCCCTCTCTCTCTCTCTACACACACACACATATATATATATGATTTAATATACCAAACTTATTAGTAAATCCTCGCGGTGAGAAAAAACAGCAAATAGTTTGATTGTAAAAATATACTACCAAACATCAACCAGGGAGAAAAAAATTTTGGGAAAAAAGAAAAGACCAAGATAATCGTACCAACAAAAAATAATCTATTGGTACAATATTTTGGCCAAAAGAAAAACAATTTATATGCATATATATATATATATATATATATATATATACAAAACCGCCAGGAGACTAAAGCTAATAAGTAAAAAGTGCTCAATACCTAAGTAGGAGCACACACACACACACACACACACACATATATATTATATATATATATATATATATATATATATATATATATATGGAGATAGGATGGATGTAGTAGAATCCGACAGTATGAGGTAGGTAGAAGGATGGTGGACAAGAAATGAAAACTCAAAACAAATCAGAGAGTTGAAACGTTTCGTCCGAATTCATACGGACAACTTCAGTCGAATGATTTTTATTGAAGCAAAATTTTGTGCGAGTATAAGTGACGGAAGTGAAGGGAGGGAAAATATCCCCCCTGCCCTTTCCACTAATTGACCCAATAACCTAGGTCACTCAACTATCTCCTCCTCATCTGCTGCTGACATCAAACACCCTGAACTTTACCCCCCTTCCTCAACCCACCCTTGTGCTCATCCTCTCCCATCCTCTCTCTACTTCCTGTATACTACCCTCACTTCATTCATGTCTACCCTTATCCTCCCTCCCTTCACTTCCGTCACTTATACTCGCACAAAATTTTGCTTCAATAAAAATCATTCGACTGAAGTTGTCCGTATGAATTCGGACGAAACGTTTCAACTCTCTGATTTGTTTTGAGTTTTCATTTCTTGTCCACCATCCTTCTACCTACCTCATATATATATATATACATACACTAACCGAAGTACTATTTTTGACGTGTAAAAGGTCTAGGCTTGATTGGCCAACATTTGTAGCTTTCTACCAGACTTTTGGGGGTAATTTGTCATGAATTAGTAACGAGTAAGATAGTCTCGCAGAATATTACTACAATAATGAATTTGATCCTCACTGGTTGATCCGCATTTGAGTTAATCTAAATAAACATCAGATATAGGCAACAGATCTCATGTCCACATTTCTGGTTTATTAAGATTACACTTTTAGCATTGTAGCATTTGAGAAGGGTATATTAACCCTTTACCTGCTGGTTGCGAGCGTGTTAAATGCGAGGCTAAGAAAAAAGCCCCTGAAGGAAAAGAACACCCGAAAAAAAAAACCGTTAGGAACAACAAAAAAGCAAAAAAATTTTCTAATCCTTTTTCTGTTTTTTTTATGGGAGGGGGTCCCATAAAAAACAGAAAAAGGATTAGAAAAAAGAATTTTTATACTCGATCTTTTAACTCATAGATGGGACCCTAACAGGTACTACCACTCTGGGTTAGAGTGGACCTGAGAGCAATGGTGATGAAGGGGTGCTCCACATTCCCCAGAACTGGAACCTCAACATAATGTCATACCCAGAGCATGAAGACACTAAGCCACCACTTTCTAAGGGTTAGGGTTGCCATTAGGGCAATATGGTTGGGACAATCATATAGGTGCTAGGGTTTGATGTGACTAGTCTAAGTAAGGTTCAGAGTTTAGTGTTGCATGTCATGAACTGCTGAGCCACCAGGGTTACATCCTTAAGCATCAGGGGTGGCTACCCACGGCCAACAGGTGGTCCCATTGGGGGAGGTCTTAACTCTCTGTAGAGGTGCACTCAGTGTATTCTAAAGCCCCATCCGACAGGGCTTTTATTTGTGGACCAATTTATGCAATTGTTTGTTGGGTTAAATGAAGCCTTATTTCTTTTAGTTTCAGTTAAATATCTGGGAGGGGGTCATTGTCCGGTGTGTGATATGAAAGAGAGGAAACTAAAGCAGTTGTTTCAATTAATTTGCACAAGAGTGTACATATTATCTCGTATAGTTACCACTTGTATCGTGTATGCAGCTATTTATAGTCGTTCAAGTTTTCTTAGAAGATTTGAACTTAATCTGACTATATTTATATCAACATGATTATATTTATTATTATTTTACTCACTTCGTCCTCGTTACAAATGACTAGACAAACGATAAGGCACTGCTGTGGCCGATTTGAGATTTTCTTTAAAGTTCTGATAATGAGGATTATCCGGATTATTCAGTAAATCTCATGGAAATTCTTGACAAACATATTTTTCTCTGAAGTTTGTTAAGCACGTTTCTTGCATGTTTCGTTCTATTTCGAGACGTCTATTCTTGTGATCTCTCAGTTGCAGGTAAAAAAAAAAAAAAAAAAAACAAAACATTGAACACTTTTACAAAGATTCTGTCAATGCTTTTTATAAAGTGTATCATTGACGCGGTTAGATAAAAGAAAGTAGTATTTCTTGCTCTGACTTTTAGTATCTAATATATGTAGTATAAATCTTACGCCCCTTCTTGTGTGAATGGGATGGACCAAATGAACGGCATCCATCTTGTATATAAGCCGAGGATTTGTTGTACGAATTAAGTCAGCAAGTAGAAATAAAGTGAAATAAATGTTAAGTATAAGTTTATATCGTCTCCTGTTTTTATTACAATATACTAGCAAATATATGCACCCTCCAGGTGCAAGTATTTAAGTTTTAAGGTAATAAAATATTGTATTAAATTAGAAAGGCTAATGAAACTAAATAAGAATACAGATAAAAAGATTTGAAACAGAGGGAGGATAATAAAAGATTTGAAACAGAGGGAGTATAATAAAAAATGGAACAACTGAAACTTACTCTTCCACCACTCTCGTCTTTCATTGTTTGTTTTTTAATTTAAGTATTTACTTAAAAGAGGAAGTAAAGAATAAAATGACAGTTATTTTATCTTGTTAATGGATTTCATTTAAGATTCATTGAAGAGCTTTTTGCTTATATTCATTAAAATAAAACCAAACAGTTAGAAATCAATAATACTAAGCACATATTTATTAAATTCGATTTTTTAATATTAATATGCAAATTAGCCTTCCCGTTCACACTGTAAACCGCTATTTTGTTGTATATATAAATATAATTGCATGTTGTCAGTATGTAGACATAGTTAACAGTATTAATAATGTAAGACAATTTTATTAATAATTGAGGTTTAGATAAAAAAATAAAACCATGGAGAATGTGATGTCAATAACTAAGAGAATTGTGACTTGAGTAGGAATATAGTTTCGGTTACAGACAGAAAAACACACAATCTCCATTATAATAAGATACGAGGCTCATTCAATAATAAGGTGAATATTGCATAACGAGTTGGCAATAGGAAACACCATTTTCTTTATATATACTAGAGTCATTCAATAAATAACTTAAAATACTCTTATAAATCACCCTGTATTGTAGAACACATTTCTTACTATATATTTATATGTGATGTCATTCCTTCTACCCAGGTGACGCCGGTTAGCCCTACATATATAAAGGGCAGTTGGTGTGTATGTATGTCCGAAGGAAACTACGAAAAGAAAACAATTAATGACAAAATAAATATACATACACCTTAACAATCACCAGATCTTGCTTGTTGAGTAAAACTTATGAAGAATTAATTTATAATCCTGTGTCTGTGCCCCCTTTTTTTTTTGGCGCCCCAATAGGCCGGATCAACGCAAGGTCTTTTTTACGTAGGGATTTTAATGGGCATCCTGCGAAGATCCAACTCGCAATTCAGTAATAATGGATCTGCGAGATTAAATTTTTGCCCCCCTCTTCTCTATCCAGCCGACGCCGGGTAGCCACTTCTGGTTATAGATAAGCAGACGATCCCGGATACTGAATCACGTGGTTTTGTATATGTTGCACTGGGCGTCAGAATAAAGTACAAAACAATTTTGTCGGATAAAAAAGGGTAAAATTGAGGATGCTTTTAAGAGTCCCTCCCCCCAAAAAATCATTTATACAAAACTGACCAATTAAAAGAAAAAGACAAAGAGACGATTACCCGGCGCACCCAGCTAAAATGCTTCCGTTTCAATTAATAATTCCCTTAATGACGTAATGACTTCCGGTTGCTAATTTCTTGCATATTAATTCGTAAGTTTTAAACTTGGAGGATTGAGGTGCGGATATCATTATACAAAAGTATTTGCCTCTGTTTACATTTCTGCCACTTACGAAATCTTGCCTTGTCTGGCATAAGACCACACTTATGGGGCACGTCCAGTTTAGCTCAGTCGGTAGAGCACCAAGGAATCAGGTTTCAGGTTCGATACCGGTCCCCACCAACTCAGCGCATGAGTAGCACAGTTTGGGTAATCTGATTTGTGCGGTAAAAGTGTGGAGCTAATGTTAGGTGTGGCGCTCCATCTCAGACGCTAAAACAATCTCTCTGGTCTAGCGTTAGCGAAAAGGGGATAGACTCCCTCGCTGTCAGTCTGATACCGACAATAGGCCACACCGCCAACTTTACAACTTATATTGAGGATCGAACTCACTACAGTAGCAATAGTTTGTAATTGTAATTAATGTTAGTTCATTGAACATTAAGCAAGAGAATTTACTAGGCTTAGCTTAGTCTGGCACAAGGCTACAATTATGGGGCACGTATTGAGAATTGAGCTCACGACTGTAGCAATGGTTTGTATTAATAGTTCATTGAACATTAAGCGAGAGTATTTACTAGGCTTAGCTTAGTCTGGCACAAGGCCACAAATATGTTGCAAACAGAGAGTTTCAGGGTTTAGTTTCTTTGTCTAATGGCATATCAACCTTCATGGGGTTATTTAACGCCAAAACCATAATTGTAGAAGAACAGTATTTAATAGATACCCGGTACATTCCATTCATGTCCTTGATATCCTGATTTTGTTTATTTACTCAACGCTTCAGGAAAAAATACAAATGTAGACGCAAATAAATTTTCTCTAAAACTTGAACTGCTACCCAACTCCTTAAATTTTGCCTACAAAAATCTATTTTTTAATATTTTGGTATATTTATGGTAGCTAAGGACGTTTTTGTATTTTAGTACTTTATTTTAGCTAAGGACTTTTTTGTATTTTTGTACTTTATTGCAACTAAGGACTACCCATAGCTAAGGACTTTTTTGTATTTTGGTACTATATTGTAGCTAAGGACTCAGACATTACTTCATAGAACAATACCTAAGCATCTCATTCCCATTTGTTCATCATATGAAAATCTGCATCCGAAATGAGTTTTCAAATACGAGTTAAAATTTAAAAAAAAAAAAACGGCTTCTTTCAATTTAGCTTCAGGCACACCAAGAAACTATTGGTACAGTTTTTCTGATTTTTGAGATGAGGCTTGATAATTTGTATTGATAATTTGAGTTCGAAGAGATGGTTCCCAAGTTCGAAGAGAGAGTCCCAGAATTCGAGAAGGTTCCTGAGTCCGAGAAGAACTACCTGAAGAAGGCCAGAAAAAAAATCGGCCTAAACATTGTACAAATAACAATAAAGATTAGGACAATAGTCCGAATTATCCAAATAATCCAAATACACAAAGCAGGTCCCATATTTTCATAAGAATTTAACAAAGTGTTTTATTAATCTGATTTTAATATGGATCGGTGTTAACATCACTTTGTCTGGATTCAACAAGTTATGTGTAATGATGTTTTTGACACCAATATTTTGTAGATCTTTTTCTATTTGGTTGGTTTGGTTGGTTGGTTTTTACGGCATGTCAACCCTTGTTAGGTTATTTTATGCCGAAGACATTCTGTTTCATTCATTCTTGATGAATAGTCAATTTTTGTTTATTTAAACACATTTTTAAAACTCATTTTTTCTATTTAACCCATTGATGGAACACAAATAAGTACCACTACTCCGGGTCATAGTGGACCCGAGAGTAATGGTGATGAATGGCAACTCCATAGTACCAAAGCTTCAGAATTGAAACCTCACCACTAGATGCAGTTTAACGTCATACCCAGGACACTAAGATTCTCAGCCACCGCCTTCTAGCACATATATGATAAAAGGGGTTGAGGGGTTTGCCATAAATGCAATAGGGTTAGAACAATCGCATAGGGTTGGTATGACAAGCCGATTGATCAGGGCCAAAATGCAATGTTGCAAGTCATGGACTACTTAGCCACCAGGATTCCGTCCTTAAGCATCATGGGTAACCACCCATGGCCAGGGCGTTTTTTTTTATTTGGATATTTTTTTCTAAACCATATTTAATTTCATTAAGAAAATAACTTCTGTTTTGATATTCGAAAGAACTGAATTTAGACATTGTCATTGAAATGAATAACTCATGCATAGGGTGGAATTATATGAAAACATCAAAATAAAAAGAAAGAAAACGTGTTTTATAAAAAAAATGTTACGTGATAAAGAAAAATATTCTGTTTTCTGTCTGTAACCGAAACTACGTCACTGCTTACGTTACAATACCTTCAGGAATGCGTAAGTTTTTCAATGAGTATTTAATTTATAGTCAACATTAATTAATGCATAGAATAAATCTTATTTATTAACTGTGTCTCTATGAAAATCTGAGTTAGATTTGCCTCAAAACAGCCCATGTTATTAGCAGTATTTACTGCGCATTCCGCTTATGCGGGTATGGCACAAGGTCGTTTAATGTGGGACCACCCACAAACCGAAGCTCATGGGATGGTAGGTGCAAAAAATGCGTAGATCCCGTCGGCATTCCCATCAAGCACTGGGCAATAAACCCAGCCCTGTTCCTTTAAATCAAGGGGGCAGGTGTTGCCTGGGGGGAATAAGCCCCTGGGATCACGCCGTTAATTTAATGCCTACCCCGAAGAGCGGGTTATTGATGCGGTATTTACCACGTAACACACGTGTACGGGTTAGGCACGATGCCCTATTCATGTGGGACCACCCACAAGACGTGACTCATGGGTGACGGTGCAAAAAATGCGTTGATCCCGTCGGCATTCCCCCTCAAGGCCAGGTTATGGTATTTGCCTCTCACCCCACTTATGAGGGCGTGACACAAGGACATTTTTATGTGGGCCCATCCACAAGCCGAAGCTCGTGGCTGGTAGGGACAAAAAATGCGTTGATCCTGTCGGCATTCCCCCTCAAGGGGGCGCCTCAGGCACATGGCAATAAACTCAGCCCTGCCCCTTTAAATCAAGGGGGCAGGTGTTGCCTGGGGGGATAGCCCCCTGGTATCAACGCTGTTAATTTACATTAACAAACACAGGCCCCGAAAGGCCATGTTATTAGTATATTTAAAATCCTGCAATGTGTCTTATATATATCACTAAGAAATAAAGGTTTACATATATGGTGTGGTTAATTTGCATACTGGTTTAAAAAAACGGTTTAATAAATAATTACTTGGTGTTATTAATCTCTAATACTATTGTTTTATTCTCGAACGTATCAAAATCAATCCTATGAAACCAATTAAAATATAATTTTAAAAGCGTAATCTTTTTATATGCGTTCTTATTTAAATTCGTTAGTCTGTCTAATTTAATATATTTCATTACATTAAGACCTAGATACTTACGCCCGGAGAGTGGATATTCTTGCTAGTGTATATAGTGCAAAATTATGCGAAAACCTAAAATTTAAATAAAAAATAGCACGTTTCTTGAAAAGGTGGTACGTGATAACAAAAATGATTCTTTTTTTTTTTGTAAATTTCTTTTAGTTCGACCAGCAAAAATACGTAAAATTTATTTCAAATAAACAAACAGATTTTTTTTTGTTTAATGTAGACCTGTGTAATGGTTAAATAAATTTGCTTTGAATGACGAGAAAGACATGGGATCAAACAGAACGGTCCGAATATAAACAAAACTTTCTCGTTTTTTTATTTTTCCTTTTCTGCACTCCTCCTTTCTTCTTTCTCTGTCTTTTCTCCTTTTTTCTTTTAATCCCCTCTGTTTATTTCTTTCTTTTACATTTTCTTTCTCCCTTCCTCATTTATCTTATCTACTTCTTTTTCTTCATTTCCTTCTCTGAATCTTTCATTTTCTCAT
This sequence comes from Doryteuthis pealeii, assembly GCA_023376005.1. Lineage (NCBI taxonomy): Eukaryota > Metazoa > Mollusca > Cephalopoda > Myopsida > Loliginidae > Doryteuthis > Doryteuthis pealeii. The sequence goes on along the minus strand of CM042143.1, from coordinate 84,038,158 downwards.
TCCTTCTATCCAAAACATTCTTCTTCTATCTTTTCCCTTCCCCTTTCTCTCTTTCCTCCTGTTTCTTTCTCTTTTTCACTTTCTCTCACTATTTCCTTTTATTTCTATTTCTTCCCTACTGCTTCTTTTTCTTTCCCCTTCCTCTCTTACTCCTCCTCTTCCGCTTCTCTCCTTCTTGCTCTCGCCCTCTTTCTAAACTAAAAGTAATATTTACAATAAGTTTTGTTTTCTATTTATTTTAACTACATAAGCGGCAGGTAACCTTAGTTGATAGAAAATAAATTATCAACAAGTATTGCAGTTAGAAAGTCGGCTTATCTATTCGAAATATCCTGACACATCTGGACAGGAGAAGAATAGAATACAAAAAAGAATCTGTCGGGTTTTTATTTATTTCAATTAATCAAACTAAACTCCTTTCGCCCGAGAGAAGAAAAAAGACCCCAACAACTTGCAATACTGAATACTGTGGCGTTCTACCTATAAAAATGACAACAGGTAAATAAATTAAGACGCTTAATAGAATAAAATATTGACATTGTACAGGGGGGGGGTAACGTTCTGAATTTAATGCTTTAAATGTCCTAGTTTGACAAATCAATGCTAACGACATTTATTTAGAAACTATTATTTAATTGTTTGAGCTAAAAAAAAAGAAAAAGTAAAAATCCAATTTATTTTATTTGGAAAGGTAGTCTTAAATTCTGGATTTCTATTTTTTTCCCCTTTTCTTTGGTTAAAATCCAAGAGTAATATATCGATTTTTATCCGTTCGATAAAAATCAAATTATTTTTCAAATCCTGATTTCAAAGAAGGATTATCTTTAAACTAAACTTATTGGGGAAAAAAAAGAAAAAAATATTCTTAATCTATACATATATAAAAGGCAGTAAAACATTTAAAAGGAAAAAAGAAGAACTCAACGTATATCTGCGTACAGGCGTTCCATTGTTGTATATATATATTTACCGACCCCTCCGCACGAGAAGGATGTGACACAAGGTCAATTTCTTAAGCGGAGTTTAACAGGTTTGAATTCAGAGTTTTCCTTCTCCTAGACCGGTTGCCTAACCAAGATTAAAGAGCCCAGTCTGCCCTACTATTTACCCATAGCTGGAGGGAGAGTAGAATTCATACCTTTTCCAAGGGTATTAGCGCTAAGTGAAATGCAATTACCACGTCCAGGATTTGAACTCGGGGCGACGAGTCTATTTCCCATGACTTTAACCATTACACCACGCGCTTCTTTTTCATTGTTGTATATAGTTAGCAAGTTAATCTCACAGATCCATATTATTGAATATCGAGTTCGATCCTCGCGGGATGTCCCATACTTCTACAAGGATGGCTTTGTCTTTAGATAATCCACGGAGGTTGATATGCCATGAAAAATCCTTCTCACCAACTCTGTTGATTTAAGTTGAAAATTGCGATTAATACCGTTAATTGGGCAGCATCTAGTCTCCTTTAAGCTTGAAAATGACTTTCTAATTTTCTTAACTATAATAACTGCCAGGGGTGGCAGGTCAAAGTTTAGGTACCGGACATGTATGCCAAAAAGGGGTGGGGGAGTTTCCTTAAGGAAAAACTGTGATATTGTGAAAAGTCTCTGGTACCAATTACTTAAGCATAACAATTATTATTTAGATATAGATATAATATAAATAATTCCTTTATATGTGTGGTAGTAAGCAAACAAATACGGTCGGACTTGTAGAAGCTTTATTCTACATAGAATACAGTGGTAGATTTTTGACCAGTTTATATAGTTATTAGAAGGGTAGGGGAGGTAACTCAGTTACTTATTACAATATGTCTAGATAATAGATTAAAATAATTTATAATAAACTATTTCAATTATTTTTAAATGCACTAGCAAATATATGCGCCCTCCGGGTGCAAGTATTTAAGTTTTAATGTAATAAAATATTGTATTAAATTAGAAAGGCTAATGGAACTAAATAAGAATACAGATAAAAAGATTTAAAACAGAGGGAGGATAATAAAAGATTTGAAACAGATGGAATATAATAAAAACTGGAACAACTGAAACTTACTCTTCCATCACTCTCGTCTTTCATTGTTATTTTTTCTAATTTAAGTATTTAGTTAAAAGAGGAAGTAAAGAATAAAATGACAGTTATTTTATCTTGTTAATGGATTTCATTTAAGATTCATTGAAGAGATTTTTACTTATATTCATTAAAATAAAACCAAACAGTTAGAAATCAATAATACTAAGCATATATTTATTAAATTCGATTTTTTAATATCAATATGCAAATTAGCCTTCCCGTTCACACTGTAAACCGCTATTCTATTGTATATATAAATATAATTGCATGTTATTAGTATGTAGATATGATTAACAGTCTTAATGATATAAAACAATTTTATTAATAAAATATTGTTAATATTAACTAAAAAATAAAAGCATTGAGAATGTGATGTCAATAACTAAGAGAATTGTGACTTGAGTAGGAATATAGTTTCGGTTACAGACAGAAAAACACACAATCTCCATTATAATAAGATGTCACGATGTCATTATTTCTATTAACTTTAACTTAACTAATTACGCCATTCTATAATTCAATAAAGATATACAGCTCATTCAACTGTGGCATATGGAAATCTAATAGATTGCAATAGAGTTATCAGAATAATAATTGATTGGAATAATTCTATTTATTTTGTTATTGTCAAAAATAACTACAATGGTTAAATTACGAAAATACTAATAGTACCATGTACTTGCTTGGTTACCCCATTTCAGGAATGAAGCCGCCTCCTTTAAAGGTAACAGATACTTTTTACAATATCACAATTTTTTTTTAAGGAGACCCCCTTTCGGTTTTCATGTCCAAGAACTAAACTCTCCTCCCCCTGCACCGATCCTTGTCTTTTTATGGAAGTGGCACGAGCTTTTACATCTTTATTTTCTTTTATTTCATGAGTTCATAAAACGGCTTTTATTGCCACAGAAGCACATTTTCAGAATATCATTATCAGAAAAATATTAGGAACATGGAAGCTATCATTTCGTTTAAACCACGTTTTTATACGAAGTGTTATGAACTGATCTATCCGGAAATCCTAGACCCTTTCTTACCACCCCACCCACAACACCCGATATAATCCCGTTTATCTCCTTAAGTCTCTTCCACAGTCAACACGGCTATTTAACCGTTTGGCTTTTTCTAAAGAGTAATTGAACCAACAAAATGATAATTTATGAGACTTTTTAATTCATGATCGTAAGTATCTAACTCTGTTAAAAAGATTGGTACACACACACACACACACACACACACACACATACACATATATATGTACCAACCCCTCTGCATTTCTTAGGCGGATTTACCAGGATTGAATTCCGAGTTTTCCTTATCCTAGACTGGTAACCTATCTAATGTTAAAGATCCCAGTCTGCCCAACTATTTACTTATAGCTGAAGGAAGAGTAGTTGGATTAATGCCTTTAGGGCATGAGCACTATGTGAAATGCAAACTGCCTCGTTCAGGATTTGAACTCGGGTCGACGAGTCCATTTCCAACGACTTTAACACCGTGCACCTCAAAAATTGGGATATAGTTTTATAGACAGGGGTTGGTTGGATTTTACGGTATGTCAACCTGTCTGGGGTTATTTTATGCCGAAGATGTTTTTGTTTTATTCATCTTTGTTGGATATTTAACTTTTTAAAACTCACTTTTTAAAATATTTTAAACACATTTTTTAAACTTTTTTTTTATCTATTTAACCCATAGATGGGACCCTATTTTTAAAGTTATTTTTTTAATGTTTATCCTCCTCAAATTTTACACTGACACTGTCGATAGGTGTAACAGTCTTTGCTACTGCGTGGGTGGTAAGGTAGCTAGGGGGAGGGGTTTTACACGTGTGTTAATGATTCCATCTTCTCTGTTAGCGACTAGACATTTTTGTTAAGATATCTGCTGAGGGAACTGCTTATATATATTTACCAACCCCTCCACACGAGCAGGATGTGACACAAGGTCAATTACTTAAATTTAAATTCAGAGTTTTCCTTCTCCTTGACTGGTTACCTAACCAATGTTAAAGATCCCAGTCTACCCTAATATTTACCCATTGTTGGAGGGAGAGTAGTTGGATTCATACCTTTCCCAAGGGTATTAGCGCTATGTTTGGAAGCGTGTGGTGTAATGGTTAAAGTCATGGGAAATGGACTCGTCACCCCGAGTTCAAATCCTGGATGTGGTAATTGCATTTCACTTAGCGCTAATACCCTTGGAAAATATATGAATCCTACTCTCCCTGCAGGCATGGATAAATAGTAGGGCAGACTGGGCTCTGTAACCTCAGGTAGGCAACCAGTCTAGGAGAAGGAAAACTCTGAATTCAAACCTGTTGAACTCCGCTTAAGAAATTGACCTTGTGTCACATTCTGCTCGTGTGGAGGGGTTGGTAAATATATATTAGCGCTATGTGAAATTCAGGCAGCTTCGTCCCGGATTTGAACTCAGGTCGACGAGTCTATTTCCTACGACTCTAACTATTACCCCACACGCCTCCAAGAGGGACCTGTTTATTGGGATGTGGAGTAGTTTTATTTTTCTCCTGTGTGTTACTAGATAAACCTTTGCCCTGATGAAGTTCGTGCTTTCTTTGGTGATTTCGTAACGCTACCTAGTACCCCCACAACTTGCATTCATTTTCGTAATTTTGCACCATTCAGTCGTTATAACCTAACAAGTTATCGCCATTGATATACCGTCGCTAGGAGGACACAATTAATAAACCTTATCTGACTATGAAATCAATTATTAATTAATCAATTAACAGTTACTAGCAGGACCTGTGGATATACCACAGTATGATAATTTAATTATTGCAACGTTTGGTATGTTTACTTAAGGGCTACTGCGAAATAGTTCAATATGTAAAAAGTATAATAATCTTCATTTAACTCTCTCTCACTCTTTTTTTTTCTTTCTTTCTTTTCAACTTTTCATTATGTTCGATTGAAACAGATTATCATTACCACTTCCGCGCGCTCACCCCTCTCGCTATCTTTCCCCATATCTCTTTCTTCTTTTTTTTTTTAATTATATTTTTTCTGTGTAGCATGTCCTTTTTATTCCCTTTTTTTCTTCATAATAAAAACGGAATGTCCATTATTAAACTGAGGTGACGATACTCATTATAAATAAAAAATTCGGCGGATAAGCAACACCAGATAATTAAGATCTGTATTTTTGCATTACATCTTGGAACCAGAGATTCTTGCAAGATGATAACTGTCTTCCAATTAAGGAACACGGGTATTAATATGTAGATGTTTCTTTAATCAAATCCACGAGAAACGATCAGACCACAGAATCAAACAATTCTTCTGAATATAATTATCCACAATTTCCGAGAATTTTAGTCACAACAAACACTGAGTGGTTATAATTTCCCATTTAATAACTGCATTCTTAGTAACGCTTGCATTTATTTTAACCACTGACTATCCCTTTTCCAGATTTTCAACGCATTCGTATATCAAAATCAACCACATGCACTTCAGTGAACAGTGTGTGCACTTCAGTGAAAATCAACAGTTAAACTTCAGTGAACAGTGTGTGCACTTCAGTGAAACTACATGCACTTGAGTGAAAATTAAAAAAACATGCACGTCAGTAAACTTATGAGCTCGTCCTTGCTTCTCCAGCAGTACCCAGCATGTCTTGTTCGTTTAAAAAGAACAACACCATAAGAAAAAGTGATGTCGTTAGGGTGGCCTAAAGTCGGTATCAGCCAGACAGCGAGGGAGTCTATCCCCTTTTCAATAGCGCTAGTTCTTAATTTGTTGTTAAATTCTTTTGGTGTTTGGGTCTATTAGCATAATATCCATCTACTAGTGAGACCTGTAGAGATACTACAGTATAATGATAATTTAATTGTTACACCATTTAATATGTTTACTTAAAAGCTATTACAAATACTTCAATATGTAAAAAGTATAATCTTGATTCAACTTTCTCTCACTCTTTTTTTCTTTCCTTCTTTTCATCTTTTCATTAAGTTCGATTGGCACAGATTAGCGTTTTCGCTTCCGCGTGCTCACCACATCTCTCTATCTTTCTGCTACTCTCTTTCTTTTTTCTTTCTTTCTTTCTTTCTTTCTTTCTTTCTCTCTCTCTTTCTTTCTTTCTTTCTTTCTTTCTTTCTCATCATATTTTTCTATGTAGCATGTCCTGTTTCTCCACTTTCTTTCTTTATAATAAAAACGGAATGGTCCATTATTTAGCTAAGGTGGCAACACTCATAAGAAATAAGAATTCGGCGGAGAAGCAAAATCAGATAATTGGGATTTACATTTTTTGCATTTCATCTTGGACAAATTTCGACCGTCTAATTTTTCAGCAGACCGTGTTGCAAGATGATAACTGTCGTACAATTAACGAATACGAGTATTAATGTATAGATATTTTTGATAAACCGTTTGTTTAACCATTTCCAATTTTTAAAATGAAAATTAATGAATAATGAAGTTATAAATATTTGGGAATTAAAATTCAGTTCTTAATTTGTTAAATTCTTTTGGGTTCAGGCTTTCTTGGCTATCCATTTATATTTATGGATTTCGAGTATTTATACAATATCAAAGATAATTGTCGTTAAACCCTTTTTTTATTATTTATTATAGCGTCACTGTTAAAGTGGTTGTTCTGTTAAGTAGAAATGTTGATCCACTTGGAGAAGTTTATATCTAATTCAGAGATTTACTGTAGTATGTATAGTTGTTTATTCTAAATTTTAAGAGCCATTGTGATTTTTCTATATATTGTTTGGGGAAAGGTGTGCATTCGGAAAAGTAAATAAAGTTTTTTGCTATAACAGTTTGATTCGTGGTTGATTTCAAAACTGTTATTGCTTATAGAATTAGTGTAATCTCTGAATAAATGATGTTACCAAGGAGTGAATATTGTTACAGGACTGATTAAAATCTTATTATACTTAGGTATCGAGCTGCATATAAATGTTTTTCTTTTGGTACGAATAGTCTTTCTTTTTTCAAAAATTTTTTCTTCCTGGTTGATGTTTGGTAGGGTATATATATATCATTTTATCATATTCACACTGTATAATTTCCATTTATATATATATATATATATATATATATATATATATGAATAAAGTGATAAGATAAACACGAATATTCTTTTATGTTATTTATTTTTTATTGTTCTCAACTAGTTTCGACCTTTGATCGTCGACAGGAGAACATTTCATGTGAAAGAAATTGCTTTTAGAAAGTTTTAGAAATCTTTCTAAGTGTTTGACAATCCACAAAAATTCGGGCAAAAATGTATTAGAAGTGGCAAGTCCATTTGTGTGTGTGTGTGTGTGTGTGTGTGTGTGTGTGTGTGATTCTAAAATTGATCTCTCAGAAATATGAACCAATGTATGTTTTTTTTCTTTAGATAAATTCATATCATTATTCAGTCCTGGATAATATCCCTTAGCTTTCTATGATTATGTATTCCTTCATAAGAGAACGATTCCGCCTTTCATTCGATAAATTCGAAAAATATTTTGGTATTTTCCTGCATTACAACTTTCAAGATAAGTTTAAAAGAAAGAAAGAAAGAAAGAAAGAAAATAGAGGAAAGACAGAGAGAAGGAGCGTGCAAAAGCGATAACGCTAGTCTGTTTCAATCGAATATAAGGAAAAGAAGGAAATAATGAAAAAAGAGTGAAAGAGTTAAATTAAGATTATTATACTTTTTACATATTGAACTAATTAGCAATAGCTCTTATGTAAACATATTAAACGTTATAATAATCAAATTATCATACTGTGCTATATTCACAGATCCTGCTAGTTTCTCTAATATTGTGTAAAAGATAGTATTTCTCTGAATGTTTGAGATGAGGCTTGATGATTAGTATTATCTGCGTTATTCTGACTATTGTCCTCATCTTCGGATTTGGGAACCTTCTTTTCGAACTAGGGAACTTTCTTTTTCTCTTTCTACGGCAAGAAAGTTCCCGAGTTCGAAAAGAAGGTTCCCGAGTCCGACAAGAAATACCTGAAGAAGGCCGGAGGTATATCGGCCGAAACGCTGTACCGATAACAATGAAGATGAGGACAATAGTCCGAATAACGCAGATAATACTAAAAGATAGTACTAGGGATTTTTTGCACCAACCTAAATTTAGCTCGATTTCGATATCTAATTTAACCCGATTTTTCTCTCTCAGAAATTTCCCAATTCAGAAAACGCTCCCTTCCTCACCAAATTGATTAGTCAATAATTTTGAATATTTTTTCGATGAGATTATGCAACGGGCTTTCCTGTTTTCTTTCTTTCTTTCTTTCTTTCTTTCTTTCTTTCTTTAATGGCATATCAACCTTCGTGGATTATGCTAAAGCCATCCTTGTAGAAGACCAGTACTATTTAACCTATATCTGTCGGGATGAGAGGTTCATGCCTTTCCCAAGCATATTAATCAAAAAGGGGTTCAACTTTTGTGTGGACAACCCCACATCATCATGGCAGGGTGGTGACAATGTGATAGTGTCAGGTCTATGCCGTCCGGAACTCCAGTTCCTGGGAGGGCCTCCCAATGCAGATTAATCTGTCACCCATTGACATTAGAACCACAACCTGGCTAAAGGGATGAAAATCCAAAGGGCATCTCCATTATCATCAGGAATCAACGGCTTTTGGCGTACTTGTCACTGCATATGTGGAGAACTTGCGTCAAAGAAGGGCATCTCCTTCTCCTGACCGGGATATACGTGCAGGGTTTGAGACCGCTTGTGAATTTTCTATTCCCTTGTTACTCTTTTCATGAATTCACTATACCTCGTGAATTCTTTGAATAGAGCTAACTCAACCGAGTCAGGGTGAAAACCGTCACAATAAGATTAGTCCGAAAGTGAACGTAATAGCGCATTGGATAATCATCATAAGATAATTTTCATTGGTATTATCCTTTATCATCTATATATTAATACACGTTTCTTAAAAGTACGACCGTTATCATCTTGCAACACCCTCTAGTTAAAAATGAGACTATCCAAATCGTCCAAGATGATATGCAAGAATGGAAATCATGATTCTGATTTTTGCGTATCTAGTTGCTTTTTATCATTATAATAATAGTAATTTATTTAAAAAATAAATAAAAATGTCTTGCTGGATATTCCATTTTCCGAAATCTCTCTACTGGGAAATTCAGAGCCTAATTTTTAAAGATGAATTTTTTCTTTGAGGAAACCTTTTTATGCTTTAAGTTCTCATATATATATATATATATATATATATATATATATATATATATATATATATATATATACATGGTGTCCCAAAATAATGTATACACTCTTTAAATATTTATAGTTAATAATACTTGTATGAATCTTATTTACAAGTCAAAATACATAAATTGAATAAGTTATAACGATTCAAAGAGTGTATACATTATTTTGGGACAACCTATATATTATATATATATATATATATATATATATATTATATATATATAGTCTATTTTGGAAGCAAGATATTATTTAAGTTTAGACTTGCTTACTACGATGTCTTAGTCCACCACTTTAGTCACTAGGCCACGGGGGAGCCCCTCCCCACTGTTATTTCTGGGTCCTCTGGTGATGATTGTATCTAGGCAGAAACGTTGTTTTTTTTCAAAGCAAGCCTAAACCACTATTAAGAACACAAACGTTGATATTGTCACGTTCACCAGAAAATATCAATTAGAATAACCCTCATACCCACACCTGAAATCCTTCATAAAAAAGCCATTTCTTTGCAATCTTTATTCGTTTAGTCGAGACTAGAATAGTAGAGTAATTTGGGAGGGGGTTAATCTTCAAAGGAATATCTTATCATAATTGATAAATAATGTTCTTCGTTCTATAATAACAGTAAGAAGAATGATTTTAACTTAAAAAGAAAACTAAATCAAATAACCTGTTGTTAAGTGAACTGAACTCCTAGTTTTAATATTGATGTTAATATTATATGATTAGCCAGTCCAGATGTTAAAATATTACGTAAACCTTTTGATTAATAACTTTTACTTCGAGCTTTTCACATTGGAAACAGCTGCTTCGAGATAATCATTAAATTTAGCAATTTATCTGCACATCTAATCGAAATTATCAATGTTTTCAAAAAAACAATTTTATACTTCTATAAATTGAATAAACCTTATACAAACTTGCAAGAATATCCGTCCTCTGCGTGCAAGTATTTAAGTTTTAATGTAATAAATATTATGAATTATGAATTATTTGGATCATCCTTTTATATGCGTTCATATTTAATCTAATCTAATATTCATTACTCTTAATTCTTGAGATGAGGCTTGATAATTTGTATTATTTGGATTGTTCGAACTATTGTCCTCATCTATATTGTTAACTGTACAACGTTTTGGTCGATGTGTCCACCGGTCTTCAGGTATTTCTTGTCGGATTCGGAAGCCTTTTCGAACTCGGGGACCTTCTTGTCATAATCGGGAGCCTTCACGGATTTTGAATCCAACTCTTTATTCAATCCACGGGGGTATACTGTTCTCATTCCAATAACCCATTGGACACATAACATAGTGGATATAGACATTGAGTTAATACAGTTCTGAGTGACAGTTATCTCTAGGTTGCAGGTTCAATCCTGGTCAAGGGCGACAGTAACATAAAATAATAATTAACACAGCTTAACATTTGTACCCAGTCATAGTTAGCGGAATGAGAACTGTATACCCTCATGGATTGAATAAAGGGTTAGATTCAAAGTTCTATGAAGGCTCCCGATTACGACAAGAAGGCTCCAGAGTTCAAAGAGAAGGTTCCTGGGTTCGAGAAGGCTCCCTAGCCCGACAATAAATACCTGACGAAGGCCGAAACGTTGTACAGATAACAATATAGATGAGGAAATAGTCCAAACAATCCAAATAATACAAATTATCAAGCCTCATCTAAAAAATTAAGAGTAATGAATATTAGATTAGATTAAATATGAATGCATATAAAAGGATTACACTTCTTTTATTCTAATTGATTTCTATATAAAATTATTTATATGATTGTTTTTAATACATTTGAGGATGAAACACTAATATTAGAAATCAAGTAATAATTTATTAAATCTTGTTTTCTTAAAACCGTTCGAAAATTACCTACACCTTTTACTAAGTAAACCTATATTTCTATGTGATATATAACTCACTTTGCAGGATTCTAAACTCGTTAATAACATGGACTGTTTTGAGCTAGACTTTAATAGAGACATCGTTAATAGATAAGATGTTAATTAAGATTACATAATGATTATCTAATTGAAACATAACGTAAATATCGAAACAAATTGTGACGTCGATAATGACATAGTTTCGGTTACAGACAGACAGATACATAATCTCCATCGTAATAAGATATCTATATATTTACCAACTCCTCCACACGAGCAGGATGTGACACAAGGTCAGTTTCTTAAGCGGAGTTTAACAGTTTTGAATTCAGAGTTTTCCTTCTTCTAGACTGGTTACATAGCCATGGTTAAACGAACCCAGTCTGTCCTGCTATTTACCCATAGCTGGAGGGAGAATTGGATTCATACCTTTTCCAAGGGTATTAGCGCCATGTGAAATGCCAACAGCTTCGTCCAGGAATTGAACTCGGGTCGACGAGTCCATTTCTTACGACTCTAACCATTAGCCCAAGCGCTTCCATATATCAAGAATTTTGTAGGTGGAAAGTTTGGTTAGTAGGTTGGATTTTGCGTCATTTTATGACGAAGAGTTTTGTTTTATTCATTCTTGGCGAGCATTCAAATTTTAATTTAAAAATCTATCTAACTGGATGGGAAGCCTTTTTATTAATTATATTTATTTGATTAAGTTAAAGCGAGCATGATATCAAAAATGGAAGTCAGGAAATAAAAACTCTCAAACCGATAGGTGTCCCTAGGTATGAGGTTAAACTGCATCTAGAGATGAGATTCAAATTTTGAAGTTCTGGAGAGTGTGGAGTACCCATTCATTACATTAATCCCAGGTTCACTCTTACCCGGAATTGTAGTACCTGTTAAAGTCCCATCTAAGTGATAACGCTAATCTGTTTCAATCGAACATAATGAAAAGACGAAAAGAAGGAAAGAGAGAGAGAGAGAGAGAGAGAGAGAGAGAGAGAGAGAGAGAGAGAGAGAGAGAGAGAGAGTTAAATCAAGATTATTATTAAAAATAACACCACCCAAATCGTCCAAGATGAAATGCAAAGATGTAAATGCTTATTATCTGTTTAAAGATAAAGAAAGAAAGAAAGGGAAGAAAAAGTACATGCTACATAGAAAAAATGTAATGTAAATGAAAGAAAGAAGGCAAGTGCGTAAGGGACAGATAGAGAGATGGGTGAGGGCATGAAAACGATCACGCCAATCTGTTTCAATCAAACACAATGAAAAGAAGGAAAGAAAGAAAGAAAAAAAAAAGTGAGAGAATTAAATCAAGATTATTATACTTTTTACATCTTTTGCAATAGCTCTTAAGTAAACATATCAAGCGTTGTAATAATTCAATTATCATACTGTGGTATATCCACAGGTCCTGCTAGTGTGTCTGTGGATGACTTATTATATGCTCTCAAAACTCGGTAGAGCTCTCTAGGGGTGACTTAAATTAACTTTCACTGCCAGCCTATATAAAGCAATGATCGTCTGTTTACAGACTGGATCTCTCTGGTGATCGTAAAATATATAAACAAATGTATGTATCTAATAGTTTAAACACCACCCCTTTACGGCAGCTGTCAAATGACTGAGAGGTTAACGAATCGGGCGGACGAAAAGTCCGTCGGATATCGCTCCTGGTCAGAGGTAGTTGTTGTGTCTAGCCACAATGAAGAGCGGTGTCTGTGGATGACTTATATATATATATATATATATATATATATATATATATATATATATATAAGGCTCAAACTTTAGAGAGTAATCTATTTTGACACCTGAATGTTTATTGTAGCCGTTTTTAGTGCAAGTAAAAATCTGTGCTGCCTATGCTAGTTCCGCTGTCCATTAATTCCCCATATAAGACAATTATTTACTGTTGAGACGGATATCAAATGACGCCGTTATAATGTGGACAACGGAGAGATTCATTGAGCAAAGCAAAGAAGAATAAAACGTTGACTTAGCAGAGAAACAAACAATCTCACTTCTGCACTTCCGATAAAAAAGAAAAGATCAAATAAAAATGAAATGAAAAGGGTTTAGATTTTGAAATTGACCCTTCTTTGACAAAAAGTGAAGTCACACGTGTCGCGCAATACGGGTTCCGAATATTGAATAATTCTCAGACTATGTGGGTGGCTGTTTGAAAGAGACAAGATAAAAACAAGGAGACGTTTAGGCGCCTCGGCACGGATTAGTGGTTAGCAAGCTAATTTAAGATTGATATTCACTGATGCTCTCCCCACGCATATTACCTTGTGCCAGACAATGATAGGCTTAGTAAATACAAATAAAGTTTGACGCCTGGTGTATGATTGAGTGGTTGATTGATTTTAACGGCATGTCAACCCGTCTAGGTTTATTCTATGCCTAGCGGTTAGGGAATTGCGTTCATTGTACATTCACGTTTTTTTGTTTTATAGCTGTTTCTTAAGCGTTTTCTTGTACATGGTTATGTGATTTCAAGTATTCCTATCTAATACAAATAATTTACATAAAGTTATATGATTTAAAGTATTCCTATCTAATACAAATAATTTACAAACAGTTATATGGTTTCAAGTATTCCTATCTAATACAAATAATTTGCACACAGTTATATGTTCAAGTGTTCCTATCTAATACACACATTTACACAGTTATATGGTTTCAAGTATTCCTATCTAATACAAATAATTTACACAAAGTTATACACGAAATAGCATAACATTCAATCTCTGTTATAACAGGATATAAATCAATACTTGAACTAAGATATAATTATTAATTGAAATGAAAACTACCACAAATTTGTTATATAAACTTATGTTGTACATTTTATGTAATGCACACCAAAATAAGGAAAATGACATCTATATTTCACTGCAGCTGAGGCTGGACTCTGCCACTCTATGTGCTCAATGTCCACAATTAATCAGGAGAGTACTGGGAAGGTTGGTTGAATTTTACGGCATGTCAATCCTTTTTGGGTTTTTTTTCTTTTATGTCGAAGACGATTTTTTAAATTCATTCTTTATGGATACTTAATTAAAAAATCAATTATTTTAAAACATATTTTCTAAAGTCATGTTTTTCTTTTTAACGAATAGATGGGACCCAAACAGGTACAATCACTCCGGTTCAGAATGGACCTGGGAGTAATGGTGATGAAGGGGCACTCTACATTCCCTCGAGCTCCAGAATTGGAACTTCACCATCAGATAGAGTTTAACGTTATACCCGGGACGTCAAGACCCTCTGCCTCCGCCTCTAGTACATATATGATAAAAAGGGTTGGGGAAATAGGGTTGGGGAAATAGGGTTGGGAAATAGGGTTGGGACAATCATATCGGGCTAGATGTGACCAGCCGATAGATAGAATGTGGCCTTTCCGACCGACCACCTAGCCTAAGTAGGGAGTAAGTAAGTGGGGTGTTGCATGTCATGGTCTGCAGGGTTCCATCATTAATCTTCATGGGTTGTCATCCACGACCAACAGCTACCCTAAATGAGGGGGTCTTACCTCTCTGCAGAGGTGCAATAGGTGTATTCTAAAGCCCCACCGACAGGATTGTACTGAGGAAGAGAGAAATAATCAAATTATCAGTTAGAAATTACGAATAAAAAAAAATTAAAAAATCAGTGCCAAAACACCTCAGGGGAATAAGTTTGGTTCATGATCAAAAGAATGAAGCACCCGGTGAGAATCAAACTCACTAGCAATGGTCTGCAAGGCTAACTCTTTAACCATTATACCATGCGTGTCGATCATCTTTGGTTGTTGCAAGTGAAATAGTTATTCGAATATCTTAGGAGAAAAAATTGTCATCATTTATCTTACTCGCTTTTATTTTCATTTCTATCGCATTTTACTGTAAGGTTTAGTTGATTTTAATGTTATATAGTTATGTATTTGCTCGCCCTTTCCAGCACAGATGGGATGTAACACAAGACTAACTTTTAAAGCAAAATAAAGCTGGTTTGAATTAAAGGTACAAATGCACAATAGCGCGCAAGAGATATCCTTAGAATCGAATTTTACGTATAAATAGCATTAGATGTCGGAAACTCCCGAAGTAGCCTAACCCTTACCCTAACCCTAACCCTAACCCTAGCCCTAACGTTTCAAAGATTTCAGGTATTTCCGTGAAATGTAATGCGTTTTATACGTAAACTAATTATATTATCTCTTGCGCGATATTGTGCATTAGTATGAAATTCAGGGTATTTTCTTCTTCCGGATATATTGCTTAACCAAGGCTAAATAACCCAGTCTAACCAACTATTTACCCAAAATTAGAAGAAGAACAGAAGTGAAACGCAAACAGCCTCGTCCAGAATTTGAAATCGGATCGCCGCTTCCCTTTTCTATGATGATAACTTATCCGCTAAGCATGCCTCCAAAATTACTAGTAAGCACCTTACTAATAGTAATTTAGGTGCTCATTGTGTTTCAATTTTTACAAAATGGCTTACACGTACAAAAATATGTGGATTGTTGACTATGGAATTCGGTACAAGAACTGTTGGCGCTTAAAACAAAGTAGCTTCCGGTGTGCCCACCAAGGCACAGACCGAACAATCACATGTTTGTATCAAGAGACAAGCTTTGTTTTTTTGTTTTTTTTCAATCTTTACTCTCTGTTCTGATTATATATATATATATATATATATATTATATATATATATAACCAGAGCAAATAGTATGAAGTGAGAGCAAACATTGTGTGTGACATATATATATATATATATATATATATATATATATATATATATATAATGTGTGTGTGTGTGTGTGTGTGTGTGTGTGTGTGCTTTCATTCCCACGTTTGTTTTTTCTCTTCTTCTGTACCCCTTTCCCTTTCGGTAGAGTGTTGGTTACCCGGTGGCCGGCCGGAAGAAATAAGCCAGCCACTTTCGAAAGCACTTTGCTTAGCGCCTATCTGCTATGTCAACAATCACTGAAAGAAAAAAAAAAAAAAAAGAAAAAGAAAAAAAAACTCTCATGGGCTCTTGTCATTCAGGTGAGTTACTAACGGGTTTCACTCCCATCTCCAGTCCTCCGCTTCGGGTGTACTACTTCCAACTCGAACGAGACTAACTCGAATTGTTGCTCGTCATTGTTTTCGCTCAGCTCAGTGGTTGGACTCATACAGCAGCTGGTTGGTTGGTTGGTTGGTTGGCTGGTTATTTAACAATATTACATTCATAACTGGTGTTCGAGATGGGAGAGGTGATTGGTAATAATACAAATGATATATCATTCCTCTCCTTTTCTTTCTTTCTTTCTTTTCTTTCCTCTCCTCCTCCTCCTCCTCCTCCGCCTACTACTACTACTACTACTACTCAATTTTCTCTCACCGTCTTTCGAGATGGAAGAGGTGACTGGTAATAATACGACAAATGATAAATCACTTCTCTTCTCCTCTCCCTTCGCCTTCTCTTCTTCATCTTCCTTTGACCCCCTTCCCCTTTCTTTAATCATCTTTCTTTTCTTTGTCTTTTTTCCTTTCCTTCTTCCTCTTTCGATTTCCACCTTTTTTTCCCCTTTTCTCTTTTTTTTCTCTATTTACTTCTTTTACATATTTTTTGTTTCTTTTCCCTTATTCTCTTTTAACCTTTCTTCCTCGCTTTCTTCTTTCTTCTTTTCCCTGTCTCCATTATATCGCTCTGTCATATTTATGGTTGGAGGCGCGTGGTGTAATAGTTAGTCGTAGGAAATGGACTCGTCGACACGAGTTCAAATCCTGGATGAAGCTGGAGGGAGTGGTTGGTAAATATGCATACAGTCATAATCTTTACATTCGCGCGTTAACCATTTTTCGAAAGCGAACTGATTTTCATGTTTAGTTCTGACACGTCATTAACTCATAGAATTGACTCAGATTGATTACGATACCGACTGTTTCTAATTGGTTACTCATCTAAGTAAAGAGCATGTTCCTCGTTGCTTAACCTTGGTGTGCTAATGGGAAACGGCGTTTTAAGTTTGACTTGACTGTAAGTCTCTTGTAAACTCCTGCCACAAGCGAACAATTTGGGGAAAAATCAATCCTTTATGTTACCGAGATGAAATCCTTGCATTGCATATAGGGCTAATACTCTTGGGAAATGTATGAAATAGCCTATTCTCCCTCCAACTATGAGTAAATACGAGGGAAACTGGGTATTTAACCTTGATATGGCAACCGGTCTAGGAGAAGGAAAACTCTGTATTCAAACTGTTTCAACTTTATTAAGTCTCATCAGCGATGTATACTAATGAGACTGTACGATGTTCTAGCATCGCATGATCATTTGCGAAATTCACTTGTCATGGTTATTTTCTATAATTATCGAATTTTATACGATATACGCATTGTAATTGCCTTCAAGCAAATATATATATATATATATATATATATATATATATATATATATATATATATATAATGTGTGTGCGTGTCCATGTGTGTAATTAAATTGTGTAGAATTAAATCAGTTGTTCTTTATGGTGGCGAGACGCAAGACCAACATCCTTGGAGCGCTTTGCAATGTTTAGAGATGATACATGTTGATTAAATCAATTTCTTCACCAATCAGCCAGTACGAACATCAATGGCGTAAGGTTCGACGCGTGTTGTATGAAGCTTCCTTTTTGAGTAAAACATGAACAAAATATCGATTTTATTGTGAGACATTCTTTATGGTCTTATGATTTAATCGGCAAAAAAAGAAAACATCTCGTTAAAAAATTTATGGTGACGATCTTCATCGACAAATCAGAATTTATTTTAGTTGTGATGAATATCACCAAACTTTTATTTTATTTGTACTAGTAAGAATATGCGCCCTCCGCCGGGCGTAAATATTTAAGTTTTAATGTAATGAAATATATTAAATTAGAAAGATTAACGAAATTAAATAAGAACGCACATCAAAAGATTACACTTATTTTAATTATATTTTAATTGGTTTCTGTATAAAATCATTTATATGATTGATTTTAATATGTTGGAGAATAAAACAATAATATTAGAGATCAATAACTATTTATCAAACCCGATTTTGTTAAAGCCAATATGCAAATTAACCACACTATACATTTTAAACCTTTATTTCTTAGTGATATATAAGTCACATTGCAGGATTTTAAACGCACTAATAACATGGGCTGTTTTGAGTCAAATCTAACTCAGATTTTCATAGAGACATCATTAGTAAATAAGATTTATTCTATGTATTAATCAATATTGATGATTTTGAATGTAAACTAAATACTCATGAGTAAACTTACGCATTTCCTGAGGGTATTGTGACGTAAGCAATGACGAAGTTTCGGTTACAGACAGACACCGAGTCTCCATTATAATAATTAAAAAAAATTGTGTTGTAGTATTAAGACTCGTCGCTCTTAAAAAATGTTTCAAAATCTCGACTATTGATTGAAATGAATTATTCTAATTAATTTGAGGTGTGTCATTGGTGGTTGGGAAGGGATACAGAAAGTTTGGCTAGCAAATGAAATAGGTTTTATCTCAGATTTGTGCTTAGTTTATTTTTTATAGATTAAAAAGAAGAAACGTTTTTCTATGATTGGTGAGTCCATATTTTTGCCGGGGTTAGTATTATTCTATACAGTTGTTCCTACAAACATGGTCCGCCCTGTCGGCTGGGGCGTTAGAATGCACCGAATGCACATCTGCAGAGGGGTGAGACTTCCCCAATGGGGCCCCCTGTTGGCCGTGGGTGGCGACCCGTGATGTTTAAGGACGGAGTCTTGGTGGATGAGCAGTCCATGACCTACAACACTCCTTAGACCCTTACTTAGGCTAGCCGGGCGGCCAGAGAGGCCCCTTCCGATCAATCGGCTAGTCACATCAAGCCTTAGCACCTATATGATTGTCCCGACTCTATTGCCCTTACAGCAAGCCCCAACCCTTTTTATCATATGGGTGCTAGATGGCGGTGACTGAGTGTCTTCATGTCCTGAGAATGACGTTAAACTCTATCTGATGATGAGGTTCCAGTTCTGGAGGTTTGGGGAATCTGAAGCACCCCTTCATTACCATTGCTTCCAGGTACACCCTGACCCGGAGTGGTAGTACCTGTTAGGATCCCATATATGGGTTAAATAGAAAAACATAAATTTATAAAAACTGAGCCTTAAGAATGAATTTATTTCAAAACATTGCCGGCATTAAATGACCCACTGAGGTTGATATGCCGTAAACCAAACCAAACCAAACGAACATGGTATAAGATTTGAACGTGTAGTTCTTATAATACGTTAGAAGGCTCAGAGTAACATTCCAACGTAGGTGAATATATACACAATTAAATCCGAACAAAGAAGTATAACATAACAACAATACAGACATTATCGTCTGAGAACGTGGGACATGACATACATGACAAGATACAAACCGATAGGACGAAAGTCCTTTGGAAGTAAGAAAGAGTTCATAAAGAATATGAGTCACTTACTGATAGCTGGGCAAAGCCTCCCACTTAATGAACAGAGACATCACGCGTCTAGTCCATCTTTTATGAATGCTAGACCTAGAGAGAGAGAGAGAGAGAGAGAGAGAGAGAGAGAGAGAGAGAGAGAGAGAGAGAAAGAGAGAAAGAGAGAGAGAGGGGGGGCTTCCCGGACTGAGTTTAAATACCCAGCTAGTAGTGTTACCTTGTGGCGAAACCCTTGCCATAAGGGAAGATAACTCTTTTAGACCATCTCAACAGGGGCAGACAATCGCTACAATGGTATGGTTAATAATAGCGGACCATCCAATGAGTACAAGTGACACTCTGTTTGACCGAGTTTTGTTTATAGATAGCCAGGCCTGTTTGTTAGGTAGTTTGATGATGGCAGAACTGGCAGATTTTGTAAAGGGTATTAGCAAACCCACCTCGTTATTTGCAAGAAGTGTGATATTGATGACATCGGGGACCAGATAGTTTTGTTTATTTGATATACCAACCTCGCTTATCGGCAAGTGAGATATGTATATGTTCGGTGGGATTTCAAAGACCTATGTTCTGAAAGAACACAAACACTGGTTCATGTGTTCAAATCGGTGAGATCTATAACTACTGGCCAAAAATTTGGTTGAGTGGGCAGTCAAAGATTAGAATCAGGCCGTTGGTGAGAAGGTCCGAAACTAACATACTAAGATACTTACCTGGTGTACTCGGGGGATCCAGTGAGCTTCGGCCACTGGATCGTTAAGTAAATTGATAGCGTCGATCCCAGGAGGCGCCCCCCCTTGAGGGGTAATGCCGACGAGATCAACGCATTTTTGTACTTACCACCCATGAGCTTCGGCTTGTGGGTGGGCCCACATAAAGATGTCCTTGTATCACGCCCTCATAAGTGGGATGAGAGGCAAATACCCTTACCTGATATAGGCCTTCGGGCCCTGTGTCCAGTGGAATGAATGCTGAAAGGATTCACGCAATTTTTAAACGCTATAAGCTTCGGTTTGTGTGTGATTCTCCAGTATAAAGATCCTTACGTTCAACTAACATGATGGGATGTCAGTAAATATTTACTAAGGATGATGATTTTGTATTCATGAGGAATGGTTTGGAATAAAGTGTGGAGCTGTGACAGTGGTGTTATGTCAGTAAATACATACTAAGATACTGGGTGAAACGTTTGCCTTCAACAAATGAAGGATGCTTGAAGGGACCAACGCCGGGGGTCCAGTGGCTTCGGCCCTGGACTTGTAAGTTAACATCGTTGATCTCAGGGGGCCATCCCCCCAAACAAAACCTGCCCCTCGATTTAAAGGGGAGGGGCTGCGTTTATTGCCCAGTGCCTGAGGCGCCCCCGTTGAGGGGGAATGCCGACAGGATCAACGCATTTTTTGCACCCGCCACCCATGAGTCACGGCTCGTGTGTGGTTCCACATTAATAGGGCCTTGTGCTTAACTCGTACACATGGAGTACGTGGTAAATACCATGCTTGAACGAACAAGACATAAAACGCCCTACTGACCATAATTAGAGAAATTCCACTTTTCCACAATCCTGAGCAAATAAATATTAAGAGAACTAGCAACAGAAAACACACTCTGGGCGTCGTGAAAATTAATTTTTGAAAGACATTGCCTAAGAGGGTAAGAGTTAAAAGTTCAATGTCTGAGGGTTTGTATCATAAGTAAGACAAATCCTCATTTATTAAAGGAGTAAAAAAACAAACAAACAAACAAACAAAAAAAAACAATTTGAAATGAAAACTAAGCCCCGTCCCTCTCAAATAAAATGTTGTATGCATGTAATAATCGAACAATTATTTTGAATATTTTCCACATCAATTTTATACAAAATCGTAGGTATTTATTTATTTGTAAACTTTTTAGTTAACTTCTTGTTACTGTAAAAAACAAAAAGAAAAAAGAAAAAGACGAGGGTAAAAAACAATTTTAAAAATTGCTTACTCAAATTTTGGGTGTATATAGCATAAGAATATTGTGACGTAAGCTGTGACGTAGAGCTATGACGTAGTTTTTGTTACAGACATAAATACAGACAATCTCCATTATTAATAGAATAAACAACGAAGACTTTGATGTTTTAATTGATTGTTGTTGTTTTTTCTTCCTTTGTTTGCATCTTTTTTACCCCAAGGGGATCAGGCTAATGTTTGTTTCACAGTTTAACACGATAATCATCAGTCCTCTATAAACTGTGTCCTCACTCCCGTACCATATAGCAGCCGTTTACAAATAATGTGCCTAGCCGTATCTATTTAATGCATTTCGTATTTTCCCGTAAACCGCTGTTCCTCAAAGACAAATACCAAATATTGTAATATTACAATCTATTTTAGATGTTAATATAGTTTGTGAATCTGTTCTGTCATGTGAACACACGCGGGCATACCTACAAAGTCAGAAAACAGCATAGCTCACATGACTTTCGGAAACATTTTTTCACGCTCAGAGTTGACGAGGATGGAATAAGCTGCCTGTGTCCGTTGTAGGCTGCCGAAACACTGCATCTTCAAAGCCTCCATGCTTTCTGTAACCCGCCAACACTATACCTGATATCACCATCCGCACACATATGCACGCACGCACGCGCACACATACATGTATATTATTACTGTACGCTGTTCATTTTCCTGACACTAATACATTATTCTATGTACTAGACATAAGACTTTGATGGGTTGTGGTGCACCTGAGCACTGTACACAATATATTTCATTATTATCTACTTTCTCCTTTCGGGCAACTCGTACTGGGATAATAGCTAGCCTAGTCTCACAGATTATTGCTACTGCGCAATGAGTTTGATCCTCACTGGGTGTCCATATTTGTGACAAAACTAGTCTTAGCAAATAACCGTTACCTATTTTCGTTTAATCGTTTGCTAATAGATTTTTTTCCATTGCTCCACGTTTTCTATGAGATTACGGTCACGCTGAAAGCATCGGTTCACACTAGATCACCGAAGTTAAACAGCGATGATATTTAAGTGGGTGACTACTTAAGCAACAGCAGGTACTGTAAGTAATTTGAGTCCTTTGTTTATCAAAATGACTTGATTCGGCATTCATCATTCATCATCATCATCATCATTATCATCATCAAGTGGCGCTAGTAACACGGATTTCCATGACAATCTCTCAGTTACCGTCCCTATCATTCATTACCCTGGGGAGGTCCTCTACGTAGCATCTAGTATCCGCGCAAACCTGGTCAGTGTAGGTCTTTGCTGGCCAGCTTGCATTGGTGTGTCCATGTGCTGGTTTCCACTAGAGAACGTCGTTTATGAGTTCGTCCTTGTTTCTCCAGAAGTATCCAGCATGTCTAGTTTGTCTCACTCGGATGGTTTGTGTGATAGGGGGCAAGTGGCTGTACAGCTGCTTCCTTGTGGGGTGTTGTTTCTACCATGCTACAGATTGCGTGCAGGATTCTTGTGCAGTCCCATCAAGCTTATTCTCTATCTAGGCACTTCGTTAGAGTTCAAGTGGTGTAGCACTGATACAACCATGGCTTGGAAGAATTGTCGCTTTAACTTGTCAGTAAGATCGGACTTCCATATGACTGACAATCTGTCTATGGCAGATCATGCTTTCTCTATACGTCGCTTTCTGTGGATGAGATATTACTACCTGGGTACGTGAATTGTTCCACCGAGTTTTCAGGCTTACCGTCGAGTGAGATGCTTCCTTTATTTTTTTAAATACATGAACCCAGTTTTATCTCCAGGCTATGTAGCAAGGATTCATTTTGTGAGATGTATTTGCAGAAAGTGCCAGATAATCTGCGTAGTTTGCATCCTTACTAGTCGGTGCAGGATATCGCCTGCTTCTTGCCTTGTTTAGTATGAGGCTTTTTTATGAGATCTAATGATGTTCGAAATACGTAGTCTAGGCATATATATATATATATATATATATATATATATATATATATATATATCTTATTATAATGGAGATTGTGTGTTTTTCTGTCTGTAACCGAAACTATATTCCTACTCAAGTCACAATTCTCATAGTTACTGACATCACATTCTCCATGATTTTATTTTTATCTAAACCTCAATTATTAATAAAATTGTCTTACATTATTAATACTGTTAACTATGTCTACATACTGACAACATGCAATTATATTTATATATACAACAAAATAGCGGTTTCCAGTGTGAATGGGAAGGCTAATTTGCATATTAATATTAAAAATCGAATTTAATAAATATGTGCTTAGTATTATTGATTTCTAACTGTTTGGTTTTATTTTAATGAATATAAGCAAAAATCTCTTAATGAATCTTAAATGAAATCCATTAACAAAATAAAATAACTGTCATTTTATTCTTTACTTCCTCTTTTAACTAAATACTTAAATTATAAAAAATAACAATGAAAGACGAGAGTGATGGAAGAGTAAGTTTCAGTTGTTCTTTTTTTTATTATTATCTACCCTCTGTTTCAAATCTTTTTATCTGTATTCTTATTTAGTTTCATTAGCCTTTCTAATTTAATACAATATTTTATTACATTAAAACTTAAATACTTGCACCGGAGGGTGCATATATTTGCTAGTATATATAAAGTTTTTAGAAAAAACAAGATGTTATTAGTTTGCTGACAGATCTGTTTCGTCCTTATAAAGTGGTCTTTTTCAAAGCAACTATATTTGAAAACAAACGCTCTCGTTCAGGGCCGGAATTATTAGAATGTTTGAAAATGCGTATTTTGTGATAAAAATAAAATAAATTTTATTTTTAAAAATTCAGAAGCATTTTTATCATTAGAAAAACTCAAAAGAGTTTGAAATAAAAGTGTAAAAAGTATAAAAAATGTTCAAGCTGTATTCCAGCTACAAAAGCAAGTTTAAAAAAAGTAAGTCCACAGTACAATTGATGAAGATGGAAAGTTCCAGGAATTTGTAATGTTGACAAATCCATAGTGTTGGGGTCCTTATCATATTCGAAATTTAGCCTCCGGTGATATATTAAACAGTCCAGATTTTATTTGTTTGTTTTGTTTTTATTTTACGGCATATCAACTCAGTGGATCATTTAATGCCGATAAAGTTTTAAAATAAATCAATTCTTAATGGATAATAGAATTTTTTTATAAATACATTTTTCTATTTAACCCATAGATGGGACCCTAACAGGTACTACCACTCCAGGTCAGAGTGGACCATGGAGCAATGGTGATGAATGGGGTGCTCCACATTCCCCAAACCTCCAAAACTGGAACCTAACCATCAGATAGAGTTTAACGTCATTCCCAGGACATGTAGACCCACAGCCACCGCCTTATAGCACCCATATGATAAAAAGGGTTGGGGCTTGCCATAAGGGCAATAGGGTTGGGAAAATTATATAAGTGCTAGGGCTTGACGTAACCAGCCGATTGATCGGAGGGGGCCTCTCTGACCGCCCGTCTAGCCCAAGATAGAGTCCAGATTTTGTTAAATGTATATATTTAAATATAATGGATCACTCCATTTTTATTATAAAGAAAGGGAAAAAAGGACATGCTACGCAGAAAAAAAGAAAATTGATTTTCGATTTTCTAATTTTCCTTTCTTTTTTCTTTTATGTCCTTTCAATAATTTTCTTTTTGTAAAAGGTCAGGTTGCATTTCCTGTTGATGGTAGCATAATATTAAAATCAATATGGACACGTGCACAAAAGACATTAATACTCTCCCCTTCATTGACCCTCTTCATTTCACGTACTCTCTTTCAATTGACGTTTATTTCTCCGACTTTTTCATATTTTTTCCTTTCTTCCTTATTTCAATCCTCCTTTATTTTTTATTTGTCTGTATTCATGAGATGAGGCTTGATGTGAATAATGTTTATTTTTCGGACTGTTGTTCTCATCTTTATGGTGGTATGTATAAACACAACGTTATACACAGGGAACACCTGAGGACGGCCGGAGGATACAGCGGCCGAAACGTTGTGCCTATACATACCACAAAAAAGATGAGGACAACAGTTCAAAAAATCAAAATTATCCTTTTATTCTTTTCCTATTCTTTTTTTTCTTCAATCTGTTACTTCACACTGTCTTTCTTTTTCTTCGTTTCTCCTCTACATCTTACCATTCCCCCGAGTGGTAGTACCTGTTAGGGGTCTCTGGGGTAAATAGAAAAAATGAGTTAAAAATGTGTCTAAAAATTGAATTTAAAAAATTGAGTACCCATCAAGAATGAATGAAACAAAATGTCTTCAGCGTAAAATAACCCAACAAGGGTTGACATGCCTTAAAATACAACCAACCAAACAAGTATTTCCCATTTCTTCATTATTTAACCTTTCTTCTGTTTTCCTTCTTCTTCATCCTTTTCTTCCCTCTTTCTTTCGTCCACCTCTTCCTTTTTTTCTCTCTTTTCTCTCTTCTTTTTCTTTTCTCTTCTCTTTTATCCGTCTTTTCTTTCTCAGTCGGTAGAGCAGTTGCCTAGGAATCGCAAGGATCCTGGTTCGATACCGGCCCTCGCTATCTCAACGTATAAGCAGCACAGGGACCTGTGCGGTAAAGTAAGGAGCTGATGGTAGATGTGGTACTCCACCTCAGACGCAAAAACAATCACCTTGGTCTAGCGCTAGTAAAAAGTGGATAGACCCCCTCGCTGTCTGGCTGATACAGACATAAGGCCACCCCGGTAACTTGACTCTTTTTTTACCCTTCTTTTCTTACTCTATTCTTTCATCACATGTTTTTATCTCCCTCCTTTCTTTTAAATCTATATATTGATGCTCGTGTTCCTTAATTGTACGACCGTTATCATCTTGCGACAACCTCTAGTTAAAAATGAAACCGTCCAAATCGTTTAAGATGAATGCAATAATGTAAATCAAATATCTGGTGTTGCTTATCCATCAAATTCTTATTTCTTATATGTGTTGTCACGCGAGCTAAATAATGGACCATTCTGTTTTTATTATGAAGAAAGAAAGAGAAGAAAACGGACATGCTCCACACAAAAATATAATAAGAAAGAAAGAAAGAGAGTAGGGGAAAGAGTAGGGAAGTGATAACGCTAATCTGTTTCAATCAAACATAATGAGAGAGAGAGAGAGAGAGAGAGAGAGAGAGAGAGAGAGAGAGAGAGAGAGAGAGAGAGAGAGAGATTATATCTAGATTATATATTTACTATTTCTCTTCAGTAAACATATCAAACGTTGTAATAATTAAAATCATATCCACATCCTGCTAGCTATTATTTCTTTTATTCTATCTTCTTTTTTATTCTTTCCTTCTTATTCTTCCTCTCTTTCTTTGCTTTCTCCTCCTTTCTTTCCTTTATTCCCTTTTATATGAATTCATTTCTTACTCTCTGTTTTCTTTTTTGTTCAAAACTTTCTTTATTATATCTCTATTATTTCTGATTTTAAAATTCACATCAAATTGTAAGTCGAAAAAGACAAGAATAAAAGTAATGAGAAGACTTTGAAAACAAAACCATTGATTGTAGAACTCACAGGACGTAGATAAAGGGTCTGAGCAACAGCAGCAGCTACAGCAACCACAGCAACAGCAGCAGCAGCAGCAGCAGCATAGGTAGTGGGAGGTTGTGAAGAGATTATTATTCAATCAAAACTCTACTCAACAAAGAAGAGTCATGTCCGTTGACTGCTGTTCAACACAGCTGCCTGTCTCAATGACTGTCCTGTATTTCTAACCTTGTGTGTAACTTCGTATATCTCTTTACGCACATGTCTTCATACGAAACAACAAGTCCCTCTCACTTTGCAGACACTAGTACGCATGGACAACTATAAGAGTTCCAGTCTTTAACTGTTGCACTCTGGGAAACATTTTCAAGACAACTACAAATCACAATGGACTTCCAGAAGTAATATTACAAGCACTAATCGGTGTGACTGATGCAAGTAAGACCCCTTACATTTTGTTGGTTATTTTCCAATCTTTGAAATCAATTTTTAGGTAGCTTCAATTTGAGTTAGTATAGCAAATATTATTAGTAGTCCAGGTTAGAAAAAAAGAAAACCGAAGCCGAACTTTTTAGACCTTATTTTCCTGATGCAAGTATCATTGGGGGAAAGAGAAAGGTTATGGTAGAAAGTAAAAAGTAAAGTTGGCGGAGTGGCCTATTGTCTGTATCGAACAACGAGAGAGTCTATCCCTTTTTCGCTAGCGCTAGACAAGGAAGATTTTTTTTAATGAGGTGGACCGTCAGCTGCCCACTTTACCGCACAGATGAAATTACCCAATTTGTGCTACTCATGCATTGAGTTGGGGGCTGATATTGAACCCGGAACCTAATGATTGAGCTAAACCGGCTAATTTTGGTAAACGTTCCCAAATGATGCCTGCATAGGAAAAATAAGGTAAATTTGAAACACGTATCTTTGAGGTGTAACACAGATTAAGAAGCATATGTGGTTCAAAGTTAATTGACTCGAAAAAAAGGAAAAGTTTTTTTAAGAAAATAACTAGTGCATTATATCTTTTATTCATTAATATATCAATACTGAAAATTTCATTAAATTCGGTTTATTCCTTGATTTTTTTCTTTCAGCGGGGTGACATACGAGGGTGGAATTTATGTCCGTTAAGTAGGATTTAACCCAAAAACGTTCGGTTTCGGGTTACGATTAGCGCACTTTTAACCTGGAGTATATATAATCTATTTCTTGATTTTTTTTTCTCTGTGTATTGGATAAGGTTAACATTGATATTAATGCCTGAAGGGTAGTGTGAATTTTACAAGTACTAGATAAATTGCTACGCTATTAGCTCGGATCTTTATAATAAAAAAGTATTAGGTAAATTTAACATATATAAACGACAGTGTGCATGTATGTATGTCCAGATGAAACTACGAAAATAAAACAATTAACAACAAAATGAATATAAATAAACACATTAACACAAAGTCGTTCTTATGTGGGGATTTTTATGGGGCATCTAGTAAGGTTCCAACTCGCTATTCAGTAATAATGGATCTGCGAGACGAACTTGTTAACCACTACACCGCGTTTTCCTCTTCTTGTTCAAAATACATTTTAATCTTAATTTAGTATTAATTCCAATTTCCAGTTTATAGTGAAATTTAAAAAGAAGAAAAAAAAAAAACAGAACGAAAAAACATAAAACTTAGACGTCCACGCTCCAATTTAAGCTAAGGCGGCGCCCATATCCTCTTTAAACATATCCTTATATTATTTATTGACAGCAGTATATTGTCATTATTATCGTCGGCTGGGGGTTTCCCTAAGCTATAATCTAAAATCTCTCGTTTTAAACGCAACTAGAATTTATGATTAATAAGTTTCATCGTAGAATATTTTTTCCGCTCGTCATCTCCTAAGTATTAGTAAGGTATATATATATATATATATATATATATATATATATATATATATATATATAGTTTTTTCCGTAGTTAGGATCTTTCCATGTGTGGTTTAACCAAGCTGATACAGGTAGACCATAAGGAGAGCTCAATGTGCCTAATACCAGTGAGTAAAAGGACAGAGCAAGGTATTTAGTAAATGAAGAAAAACTCTAAACTTGCTTCATTACAATAATTTATTTCAACCGTATTAATACGGCATCTTCAGTAATAACAAGAACATGACTCTCACTGAGAATTTCCCAAAGTAACATCTCTTTTATATCTATCAATTTAGGGGAGGGAGAGTTGGTGTCTTATTTTGGAAGGGTAGGGTTAGTTTCTTTGGATGAGGCGGGGAGGTCTATGTTTTGGATGAGGTGTGGCGTAGATGGGGGCAGATTCCTTGGGGAAATAGTTGTAAGAGTGTATATACAAAATGAGCAGAATTTAAAGGCTAAAAATAAGAAAAAGAAGAAAAAGAAAGAGAAAAATAAAAAAAGAAGAAAAAGAAAGGTAACAAAATAATATAGAAATAAAAGTAAAGAAATAAAATAAAAATAAAAATGAAAATAAAAATAATAATAATAATAACAATAAAGTAAAGGAATAAAACATAATAATTAAAATTAATAAAATATAATAAAATAAAATATATATATATATATATATATATATATATATATATATATATATATATATATATATATATGATAGCTATCTGACTAGACTGGGTTAATTTATAGAGTTACCGGCCGAAATGGATTTATAATAAATTTATAATAGCTAAATGACGGTTTATTGAGTTTTTCTTTCTTATTGAAAGTGTAAATATTTCTCTGTATATAACTAATTTATTAATTGTATAACATTGAGCTCTCTAAGGGATTTGAAATAATCCTTGTATAAATTCCCTGTGGACTAAATGAAGCAACAAAAAAAAAAAAATACAAACACAAAAATGACACTTATTTTTATTTTATTCTAATTGATTTCAACATAAAATTATAAATAGGCTTGGTTTAATACGTTTGAGAATAAAACAATAATATTAGAAATCAATAACACCAAGTAATTATTTATTAAACACGGTTTTATCAAAACCGGTATGCAAATTATTCACATCATATACTATATAAACATTAATTTTTTAATGATATATAGCACACATCGCAGGATTTTAAACATATTAATAAGTTGGGCAGTTTTGAGGCAAATCTTATCTCAGCTAGACCTTAATAAGACATTGTTAAATAAGATGCTAATTAAGATTAAATAATGATTATTTAATAACCATTGAGAATATAAATAACTAAGGGAATTTTGACGTTGGGGGTGAGGTAATTTCTGTTACTGACAGACTAACGCACAATCTCCATTATAATAAGATATAACTTTTTTCCAAACTAGAAACTGATTTCATTGGATGAGTTTTATTAAGTTTTCTTGAAAGTCGACATTGAAAACATTCACTAAACTTAACGATGTATAAAAGGATGAAAGTCAAAATTCAGTTCAAATTTCGTCTAAGGTTGTTTGTGTCTATTTTATCACTAACATTCTTGGAAAATGTATGAAGGAACGTATATATATATATATATATATATATATATATATATATATATATATATATATATATATATATATATATATATATATATATATATATATATATATAAATGTATGAAGGAACGTGTATTATATATATATATATATATATATATATATATATATATATGTGTGTGTGTGTGTGTGTGTGTGTATTATATATATATATATATATGTGAATAAAAAGGCCTTAAATACCATGAGTATCGTAGTTATGGATCATTTCCATTCGTGAGTATCTAGGGCCCACAGAACTTCTTCAGACCATGGGCCCTAGATATTTTTATTCGTAGGTTGGAGGTATTGATGCACAATACGCATCATTTAAAAGCTTGAAACCTTTTTCATTCATATACGTGATGTCAGATAGAATGGATGACTGGAACCCACCTGAATCATGGAAGAGAATAACTTGTATCATGATGATCTGCGCCGGCCATCAAAATAAGGAGATTATGGTTGCTGCCTAATGCTCCACGAACACTGTAAAAACAATCAGGCATGGACTGGAGAATTGCAATGGAGACTACGAGGCTGTAGCTAGAAGAAAGCAACATAACAGGTGATCTGATTGCGTTCGTACAGCAGAATTCCTCGAAAATCTACAAAAAGGGTATCAGATTGAATTCAGATGCCTACATGGAGTTGCTAAACACTATAGTCAAACCCTGGATAACAAGGGTAGCCAATGGTAGGCCTTATGTATGGCAGCAAGATTCGGCCTCCTGCCACACCTCTGGGAAAAGTCAAAAATGGTTGTCGGCGAATTTTTACGACTACACCAGTCCCAATGTTTGGCCTCCGAACTCCCAAGATCTTAACCCCATGGATTATTATGCATGGGGCGCTGTTGAGAACGACACCAATCGCTGTGCCAGTACTACAAAAGTCCAGTTAATCGACAGAATTAAGGTAGTTTTTGAGACCCTTCCTAGGGAAACTAACATCAGCTTGCTCCAAGTTCCGGAGCAGGATGGAGGCTGTGATCGACGTTAATGGTGGTTATTTTGATGGAAACTTTTTGCTAGTAGTGTAATTTCCGTGCCTGATGAATTTCTTTACAATCCATTAAATTTTGTAATCACCAAGCACTTTTTCTTTTTCCTTATGAAACTGTCAAATTTATCCCGAACACCCTATATATATATATATATATATATATATATATATATATGCACACACACACACACACACACACACACACACACACATATATATATATATATATATATATATATATATATTATACCAAACCCTCCGCACCTGGAGGATGTGGCACATCAAGGTCAATTTCTTAAGCGGAGTTTAATAAGTTTGAATTAAGAGTTTTCCTTCTCCTAGACTGGTTACATAGCCAATTGTTAAAGAACCCAGTCCGCCCCAATATTTACCCATAGCCGGAGGGAGAGTAGTTGGTTGCCTATCCTTCCCAAGTATATCAGCACTAAGCTAAATGTAAACAGCTTCGAACTGGATTTGAACTCTGGGCGACAAGTCCATTTCCTACTGCTCTAACCATTACACCACACGCTTCCACAGCAGGGACGTATATAAAATATAGAATAGCATTTCATGAACTTGGCTTGATCTCTTATATAACGTAAATAGTATTATGAAATGCTGCTGTAGTTTATTTTTCATGAAAAATGATATCAAATATGAAAGTGAAAGTAGACAAACATACAATAGACAAAATGCATTCTTGAGACATTGATATTATCCAAGATTTTACAAGTACATGATATTTGTTTGCTTCCTTAGAACAGCAAATGTGACACAAGTCAGTTTAATGTAGGTCCCAACACACTTTTGAATGAGAATAATGGCAAAAATAACCAAGTACTACTGGCCTTTGCGTCCGGCATCAGTGTATATCCATCACTTTGATATGTTATTGAAATAGAGAATAATACAAAGGAGATGGGTCCCCCAGTACTTATACCTTAACTGATATAATTCCTAGTCGCTAACTGTTCGGAGTTTTCTCTCTGAGAACTTAGGTTTTATCTGCAAGTAGCTGAAGTACCTATCTACGTCGGGTAAGACTTGGTTTGCTGCTGTTTGTTTTACAATTCTTGTCAGTTAAATATTTACACCGAAAAATTTACAAACAGTATTTTAAATTTAAGTGAGTTACACTTAAGATATTTATATCTTAATACATTTCTAACCTAATGCCGTAGACTATCAGAATCTCAGTGTTTCTTTAGAATTTTTTAAAAATACTTCAATACATTCAATATTTCTGAAATTTGATATGTAGGGAAAATAAGGACTGTAGAATCCAAATATCCAATTATTTTAACCCTATACCTGATAGAAAATATTATTTTGCTCACCCAAATGTATGACTCCAAAATCAACAACTTTAAACCTATGTAGCTTATAAGCGCGTGGTCTAATCGTTAGAGTCGTAGGAAATGGACTTGTCAACGCGAGTTCAATTCCTGGACGAAGCTGTTGGCATTTCACATAGCGCTAGTACCCTTGGGAAAGGTATGAATCCAATTCTCCCTTCAGCTATAGGTAAATAGCGGGGAAGACTGGACTCTTTAATCATGGCTAGGTAACCAGTCTAGGAGAAGGAAAACTCGGAATTCAAACCTGTTAAACTCCGCTTAAGAAATTGACTTGTGTCGCATCCTGCTCGTGCGGAGGGGTTGGTAAATATATATATAGCATTAGGATGATTGTCTTTAATTATAATCTTTCACTGAAATCCTGCACATACATAGGGAAAACTCTAAATTTGGCAGTGTCATATCTTCTAAAGTAGACTTTAAACCCTCACAAAATTCATTGGTGAACTTAAGCAGGCATAGTAGATGTTAGGAAAAAATATGAAAACTGAAGAGGACACATTTTCTACAGACTGACCGTAAGCTACATAGGTGAAAAGTTGTTGATTTTGGAGCCTTGACATTAATATTCATTTTTAATGAGCATTATATGCAATGAAATAGACAAATTTATTTTTCTATTTACCAAAATTCTTATTCACGGTTTTAGTCCTATATGACCTTGCCTGATAATCGAGGTTCTTGCAAACCGAGGGAAATTTCTTACACCCTCAGGTTACTGTACTGTACTCAACGGCACCTTCACTTTTCACAAAAATGATTTTGGTTACTACCGTGGCGTTATGGTCCAGTTCGAACTCGTAAAGCATAGGTTCCCGAATTAGACTTCGTTGCAGATTCATCTGTGAGGCTTCCAACTAACAAACGGATGAAAGCAATGCACAACATGCCAGCACACCTACTACCACGGTACTACCAGCCGTACAGCGGGTACCTATCACGACTTGAACTGCTTCGGTTACGTAATATACTATCAAGTACCAAAATATTGCAAAACTTTTGACACACCTTGGTATGTATTTATCAACCCCTCCCATGAGCAGGACGTGACACAAGATCAATTGTTAAGCGGAGTTTAATGGGTTTGAATTCAGACTTTTCCTTCTCTTATGCCAGTTTCCTTACTAAGGTTAAATATCTCAGTCATAAGAAAACCAGTACATTTATTTTTTATAACTTTGTCATCTAATATGTGACGCATACGCGAAATCCTTACACTATGGTCTGCTAATCTAACTTGCTAACCATTACACCACATGAGATGCCCTTATTTTCGTAATATAGTTATTTACTACGCGTAGCTTAGATGCGGCACAAGGCCAGAAGTAAGGGGCACCCAGTGAGAATCGAACTCACTAAAAATGGTATACTCTATTTATTTACATTATACGAACGTAGTGCTATGTTTATTCCCTGTCAAGATTGAACCTCCTTCCATCGTCACAAATTCTGACAATTTTAGCATTTTTTCCCCCTTCTTCTCATAGTTTTACAATCCCAAGTAGAGAAACAACAAGAGCGACGAAGAATAACAAACAAAACAAATGCAACGGCAGTTTGCACTTTCGCCAACTATAGCCTAACTCGTTCCCGCCAGATTACCCCAGTTGAGCAGCGATGAATGGTCACTTAGTAACAGCAGGTACTGCAAGCAACCTATGGGCCAGTCTAAGCAAAGCAGACCAAAGAAAAACAATAATATATGAGCTTATGTCAAGATTGATAAAGGCGTATCTTATGAACTATCGTCAGTAAATCATACTGCATCTGTCATAGAGCGTTCCATGGTGGTGTTATGGTTAGCAAGCTTGTCTCGCAGATCAATTACTACCGAATAGCAAGTTCGATCCTCGATGGATGCCTCAGGCTTTAGCCATTTCGTGTAACATCCTACCCGTGGCAAACGTTTTCGATAAATACCTACTCTTCAAATTAATAATTGTTTTCTTCTGTATATTTAATCTTTATATATTTATATTTATTTAAATCTATTTAATTTTCATATATTTATATTTATTTCAAAATCATATAATGAATAGTCAGAACTTTCTTATAGATACTAGCAAAAGTTTGTAAGTTTTAATGAAAGAAAATATCATACTGAATTAGAAAGACTAACGAAACCAAATAAGAACGAATATAAAAATATTACAATCTAAATATCTATTTCTTAAAGATATATAACACATATTTCAGGATTTTAATAATGCATTAATAATATGGGCAGTTTTGCGGTAAATCTAACTCAGCTTGACTTTAATAGAGACATTGTTAATAAATAAAATGCTAATTAATATTAATAATGTCTATTTCATAATAGTTGAGAATATAACTTAAATAACTAAGGAAATCGGGACGTCAGTGGTGTCGTAGTTTCGGTTACAGACAGACAGTTACATAATCTTCATTATAATAAGATAGAGTGAAATTCCTTCAATACTCAAAATATCCCGTAATACTCGTGTTCCTTAATTGTATGACCGTTATCATCTTGCAATAACCTCTTGTTAAAAATGAAACCGTCCAAATCATCCCAGGTGAAATGCAAAAGTGTAAATCCTGATTATCAGGTTTTGCTTATCCGCCGAATTCTTATTTGTTTCATCACCTCAGCTAAATAATGGACAATAAAAAGGTTCATGTTACACATAAAAATATAAGAAAGAAAAAAGAGAGTAGGGGAAAGATAGAGGGATGGTGTCAGTGCACGGAATCGATAACGCTAATCTGTTTCAATCAATGTTTTATTATAGTCTAACTAGTAGGACCTGTAGATGTACCACAGTATGATAATTTAATTATTGATTAATCAGCTGAGGTGACGATACTCATAAAAAATAAAAATCGGTGGATAAGCAACACCAGATAATCAGAACTTACATTTTTGCATTTCTCTAGGACGATTTGGACGGTCTCATTTTTAACCAGAGGATGCTGCAAGATGATAACGTACGTACAATTAAGGAACACGAGTATATATTATATATATATATATATATATATATATATATATAGATAGATATAGATAGATAGATAGATAGATAGTTTCACTTGAGTCTTTTGTACGATTACATAAAAGGAATATATACAGTATCACCCGTAAATAAGGACATCACTATTATTTTAAAATAAAAATGTCCATTTTCTTCTGAATCAAAAATGAGGTTTCACTTCTGGAGGTTTGGGGAATGTGGAGCACCTCTTCATCACCATTGCTCCCTAGTCCACTCTGACCCAGAGTGGTAGTACCTGTTAGGAAAAATGTATTTATAAAAAAACTGAGTATCCATTAAGAATGACTTTATTTCAAAACTTTATCGGCATTAAATGACCCACCGAGGTTGATATGCCGTAAAACAAACCAAACCAAACCAAACCAAATCTGAATAAAAAAATACTGGGATTTTATATTTACAAGTAGAAACTAAAGAAATTTAAAAAAATATCATTAGGCATGATTTATTACCATGCTCTACAGAATTCAAACTCTGTAACGAAAACAAAAAAACAAACAATATGTAACCGTCTTATATGAATTTATATTTAGCACTTAGTGTAATGGTTATCATTATATTATATATACTAGCAAAATAAAAAAAACGCCCCCCCCCCGCGGGCGATGTAAAAATAGATTTTTGAAACATATTGCCAGAGGGGTGGGAGTTAAAAATTCAATGTCAGCGAGTTTGTACCCTAAGTAAGTAAAAATAATCAAATTCATTAAAGGATTAAAAAATAAAACAATTTGAAATGTAAACTTTAAATATATATTAAAATAAAACAAACTATATATAGATATATGATATCAGTCATGTATTTATTAAAACTTGTTTTAAAAAAACAATGAGGACTGTCTAATGTCTTTTGAGTGTATTTATTCTATGTTATGACGATTTTGGGTAATGTGACGTAAGCAGTGACGTAGTTTTTGTTACAGACAAAAACCGGAAGCGAATCTCCATTATTAATAGATATCATATATACATATATAATATACATTATATTATGAATGAACTCGGCGACCTGAGTTCAATCTTAGACAAGGCTATTTGCATTTCACATAGTGCTAATACTCTTGGGAAAGGTATGATTCCAGCTATCCTCCCTCTAGTTATGGGTAAATAATAGGACAGACTGGGCTCTTTACCTTTGGTAAGGCAACCAGTCTAGAAGGAAAAATCTGAATTCAACCCTTTTAAATTCTGCTTAAGAAATTGACCATGTGTCACATCCGACTCTTGCGGACGGGTTGTTAAATATATATATAATTATACAATTTTATTTTTGGTTACAGATGTGTTGCGATTTTATTTCTTTTTTAATTTGTATTATGTTATTTGTCTAATGGTGCTATATAGATAATAAAATCCTGGTGTCTTAACGGAAACGTTAGTGGCACGTGGAAACTGGGCCGGGTTAGCTCAGTCGGTAGAGCGTTCGGCTAGAAACCACAAGGTTCCTAGTTCGATACCGGTCCTCGCCAAATCAGCGTATGAGTAGCACAGGGATCTGTGCAGTAAAGTAAGGAGCTTATGGTAGGTGTGGCGCTCCACCTCAGATGCTAAAACAATCTCTTTGGTCTAGCGCTATTGAAAAGGGGATAGACTTCCTCGCTGACTGGCTGATACCGATTTTAGGCCACCCCGTCGACTTTACTTATATATATATATATATATATATATATATATATATATATATATATCTAAACAGAGTCAGATACTATTTACCTAGGTTTCACCTAAAGGATCTTCAGGATAATTTTGACTAAAGAGGGCTGGCAAAAACGACAGCCACTAAGAAATTAAAAAGAAATTTATATAAAATGGAAGTGGAAAAATTCACACACATAGGACACCGCCTTTGGGGTTCTTACCCCTCTGCAGGGGATACAGTCAACGTATAAACCCCATCGACAATATTATATATGATAATTAATATACGAGCCTGGATATTTCAAGATACATCAATACATTTAGGCTAATTTTAAAAACTAGCAGGACCTGTTGATATACCACCGTATGATAATTTAATTATTACAACGTTTATATATTTACTTAAGAGCTATTGCGAAATACTTTATCACTTCCGCACGCTCACCTCCTCTCTATATCTTTCCCCTACTCTCTTTCGTTCTTATTATAATATTTCTGTGTAGCATGTCCTTTTTCTTCCCTTTTCTTCCTTTTCTTTCTTATGATGAAAACGGAATGGTCCATTATTTTTCTGAGGTTATGACACCCATAAGTAACATGAAGTTGGCGGATAATCAACACCAGATAATTGGAATTTATATTTTTTCATTTCATCTTGGGGGATTTGGACAGTCTCATTTTTAACTGGAGGCTGTTGCAAGATGATAACGGTCTTACGATTGAGGAACACGAGTATTGATATATAGATATTTACTACACTAGAATAGAAGGTTCCGTAGAATTCTGATATAGATTTTAAACACCAAGTTGAGATCGATTAGAAGTCAAGAAAACATTCCCATAACATGAAGTCAGTTATTTCAGCAGCAGCAGCAGCAGCAGCAGCAGCAGCAGCAGGGACTTTGTGGAGAGTAAAGCTGTTTTGTTTATTCACTGATCACAAACTTCTTCAAATGATCGTAAACTGAAGTGGAAGGCAAATTTGTATTTCTTCTCTCTCCTTACATTGCAATTCTGTTGATAATAATACCATATAACTATTTTGGGTTAAATCCTACTTAACGGACATAAATTCCACTATCGTATGTCACCCTGTCGAAAGAAAAAAAATACTAAAAATCAAGGAATTAACCAAATTTAATGAGATTTTCAGTGTTGATACATTAATGAATAAAAGATCAGTTATTTTATTTAAAAACTTTTACATTTTTTCAGGTCAATTAACTTTGAACCACATATGTGAATCTGTATTACGCCTCAAACATACGTGATTCAAAGTTAACTGACCTGAGAAAATGTAAGAATTTTTAAATGAAATAACTGATGCATTATATTGTTTATTCATTAATATATCAACATTGATAATTTCATTAAATTCGGTTAATTCGTTGATTTTTAGTATTTTTTTTCTTTCGGCAGGGTGGAATTTAGGTCCGTTAAGTAGGATTTAACCCATTTTGGAGGCGCTTGGTGTAATAGTTTGAATTGTACAAAGTTTACTTGTTGACCCGAGTTCAAATCCTAGATGAGGCTGTTTGCATTTCACTTAGCGCTGATACCCTTGGGAAAGGTATACATCCAACTACTCTCTCTCCAGCTATGGGTAAATATTTGGGAAGACTGGACTCTTTAACCATGATTAGGCAACCTATATAAGAGAAGAAAAACTCTGAATTTAAACCTGATAAACTGCCTTTTAGGAGGGGTTGGGTAAATATATATATATATCTATTTTGGGAAGGACAAAAAACCAACCACATTTAGCTTGTTTCGTCTTGGGTGAACTTAGCAGCGATTATAGCTATAATAATCACAATAATAGTAACTGGCACTAAATCAGAAGTATGAGGCACCCAGTGAGGGTCAAAATCACTTCAGAGTAGTAATGTTTTATTAAAACTAGCTTTCTAAAACTTATCCCCAGGCGAAATAGTAGAATGACAACCCGAATGAGTTGCGATAAAAAGCAATGAAAATTAAGATGAAAGAAAATACTACTCAAAATTATCTATATACTAATACTTGTTTTTTTCTTTTAGAAGTACGGCCGTTATCATCTTTCAACACCCTATGGTTAAAAATGAAACCGTCCAAATCGTCCAAGATAAAATGCAAAAATCTAAATCCTGATTATCTGTTGTTGCTTATCCACCGAATACTCACCTCAGCTAAATAATGAACCATTCCGTTTTTATCATAAAGAAAAAAAAGCGAAGAAAAGGTTTATGCCACACAGAAAAAATATGAGAAATAAAGAAAAAGAGAGATGGGGTGGGGGAATGTAGAGAGTGGTGTGAGCGCGCGGAAGCGATAACGCTAATTTGTTTCAAACAAACATAATGAAAAGAAGGAAAGAAAGAAAAAAGTGAGGGAGAGAGAGTCAAATCAAGATTATACTTTTTACATATTGAACTATTTGGCAATAGCTCTTAAGTAAACATATCAAACGTTGTAATAATTAAATCATCACACTTTCTGTATATCTACAGGTCCCGCTAGTTATTAATAATTACAATGATTGACAATAGTAAGACAGACTGGGGTTATCAAACTTAGGCAACCAATCTAGGAGGATGAAAACTCTGAATTCAAACCGGTTTTAGTCCGTTTAAAAAGTGACCTTGTGTCACATCCTGCTGTGGGAGAGGAATTGGGTAAATACATACAATGATTGCCAACATTTCATCTAAGAAATAACAAATAAATTCAACATACTATTAAAACTATAGGGGCGTCCCATCATGGTGTAATGGTTAGCAAGCTAGTCTCACAGATCCCTTTCTACTGAATAGCGATTTTGATCCTCGTTGGATACCCATACTTGCGACCTTGTGTCACATACAACTCGTGGCAAACGGTTGGGTAAATAAATACTATTAAAACTATTAGTGTATAAAAATATTAAAAATAAATATGGTGACAATAGATTAACGATAAAGTAAAGAATGAGTTATAGGTGTATTTTTAAAGTTTTTGTCATATCATTTACTCTCGTAAAGCAGCAGGTATGGACAACCAGACATTTTCAGGGTAAAAGGGGATGTGAATTAGTTTCTCACCGAGTGCTTATCCTTTATTAAGGATAGAATGTGAGTTACGACTTTTTTATTGTCAAATTCAAAACAACCATATTCAAAGAGGATGCGCTCTTGTGTAACGATTATCATCATAAGAAATGGACACGGCAACCTGTGTTCAAATCCTGGACGAGGATGTTTGTATTTCACATAACGCTTATACCCTTTGAAAATATATGAATCCAATTCTTCTCACTCCAGCCATTGGAAAATAGTAGTATGGCAACCAGTCTAGGAGAAGGAAAGCTCTGAATTCGAACCTGTTAAAATCTGCTTGATAATAGACTTTATGTTGCATCCTGAATTGATGGAGATGTTGGGTAAATACAAAAAAATAATTTTGTCAAAGAAACAATAGCTTATTGTTTCCTAAAGTTCTCAGTGGAAGTTTTTCTTTATTAATTTTCTGAATTTCATTTTTATATTTATTGTTATGACACTACATTTCAACCGATATATTTTACGCCTTACATTTTATATTTAGGAATATTTTAGTCTTGTTAGATTCTAACACACAGTCATGCGATTCTGTTGGATTAGTACATTCTAGATGAAAATGGAGAAAAGAAGGAAATAAAATACTAAGTTATTTATAACAAATGGATTCAATTGTACCACCTGAGAAAAAACGTAGTTATCCAAAAATTGTTTTAATAAGAATAATGATGAATTCAATAAGCTCAATACTAAATATCTTCTAATGGTAGGTGTGGCACTCCACCTCAGACCAAAAACAATTTCCATGGTCTAGTGCTAGTGAAAAGGGAATAGACTCCCTCGCTGTCTGGCTGATACCGACATTAGGCCACCCCGACGATATACGATAAAAAAACATCTTAA
Organism: Doryteuthis pealeii; assembly: GCA_023376005.1. NCBI lineage: Eukaryota > Metazoa > Mollusca > Cephalopoda > Myopsida > Loliginidae > Doryteuthis > Doryteuthis pealeii. The sequence goes on along the minus strand of CM042143.1, from coordinate 83,996,591 downwards.
TTAGAATATAAGTATTTACATCAATAATTTAATGTTTGTATAGATTTATGTATCGATAAACAATATTTTGACATTGAACCCTCTTTTTTATTTTTTTATTAGTTTTATTAAAGGCAACAGAATTATTTATTATCTTATCTATTCATTATAAATTATTATTGATTATTATTTATTATATATCATCACTTGACCGTCGGCCTGTGAATCACAAGGTTCTTAGTTCAATATCGACCCTCGCCAACTCAACGTATGAGTAGCACTGTGCGGTGAAGTGGGGAGCTGATAGAAAGTGTGACACTGCACCCCACACGCTGATATAATCTCCTTGGTCTAGTGCTAGTAAAATGGGGATGGACTCCCTCGCTGTATGGCTGATACCGACATTAGGCCACCCTGCAGACTTACGACTTTATTATTTATTAATTTTTATTTTATTTATTATTCTATTTATTCATTTTATTTTGTTTTATTTTATTATCTATTATTTTATTAGTTTTATCAAAGGCAACCAAGTTTGTTCTAATAGTCATTTTTTGCACAAGATTACACATTCTTAGTTCAAGTTTGTGTTAAAATTATTAAAACTTTTATTTTTGAAAGCTTTTAACTATTATTGATCATTTTCAGGAAGAAAAAAATAAATTTTATTGTTTTATTTTAATCCAGATAAAATTTGATATATACGGTATTTTTTGTTTGTTTTTGTTTTTTTGTTTTTCATCATGATATATTTTTTTGATAAAAATTAAAGATATTTTTAAATTTTAGATATTCTAAAATTAAAAATATATTAAAATGAGAAATATCTTAAAATTTTAATATTTTTGCGTAGTTATAACTTAATGATCCATTACAACACGTGCCAAAGTTTTGCAATAAAGTCGGTCGATTTATTTATTGTTTCCCGGCTGTAGAATGCAGAGGGGTAAGAACCCCCCCCCCCAATGGGACCACCTTTTGGCCGTGGGTGGCGACCTATGATGCTTAGGGATGGAACCCTGGTGGCTGAGCTGTTCATGATATGCAGCACACCACTATGGCTCTTACTTAGGCTAGACGGGTGGTCGGAGTGGGCCCTTTGTTTAATCGGCTGGTTACGTATAGCCCTAGCAACTATATGATTGTCCCAACACTATTACCCTTATGGCAAGCCCCCAGCCCTTTTATAATATATATGCTAGAAGGCGGTGGCTGAGACTCTTAATGTCCTGGGTATGACGTTAAACTATCTGAGGATAAAGTTCCAATTTTGGAGCTCTGAGGAATGTGGAGTATCCCTTCATTCACTATTACTCCAAGGTCCACTGACTCTGAGTGGTAGTACCTGTTAGGGTCTTATCTATGGGTTAAATAGAAAGAAAGCGTTAAAAAAGTTGAGTTAAAAGATTGAATACCATCAAAAATGAGTAGAACAAAACGTCTTAGGCATAAAATAACCCAACAATGGTTGACATGCCGTAAAACCCAACCAACCAGCCAACTAACTATGTTGATTTAATGTAATTTTATTCGTTTATATTTGATTTAAATGTTTATGTGTAAACTGATGAATTTTGATTACTCTTAAATTCTGAAAAAAAAAAAAAAGATTTTATTATAAAAAGTACTTTGATGTTTTTTTTAAACATTTTCATAGGTTTCTAGGTTTCATAGGTTTCTCTAAGATTTGAAATTTAGACTCAATGAATATTTTTATAAATATTTAAACTGATTTAATACGTTTTTTCCTCACATGGGCCGTATATCTTATTAGAAGCAGCTACCCAGCATCATCTGAGTAGAGGGGGGGGGCAAAAAGTGGTGTAATGGTTAGTAAGTGAGTATTGCACATCCATTATTATTATGTATATTTCAATCTTTAGATATCTTCCGAAATATAAATCAAATCTTTGTATTTTTTTGTACAAATAGCAAGAACCGATGATATTATTGTGCATATATATTTGCTTTGTCGTTAATTGTTGTATTTTCGTAGTTTCATTCGGACATACATACACACCAACTGCCTTTAATATATGTATAGATGTATGTTTTCAAAGTTTTCTTCGTTGTTTATCTAAAGATTTCATAAAAATATTCATCCATCTCTTGTGTCAATAAAATGCTAATTATTGGCATATATACAACTTTCGTCATCCAAACAAAATAGATAATAAAAAAAAACTAATTTTCTGTTCCAGGAAATTGCGTATTATTGTTTCAATAAAACCAACTGAAAATTAAAAGTAATTCATATCAACCATATGGGAGAGCACAGCAACAGACTGGGGGCCTTTTTGTAATAAAAAAAAAAGTAGAAGAAAAAATTAATAAGCAGTAGAATTTGTTAGTTTATAGCAACGTCGAGTTAGACATCTCTGCATATGTGTCTAATAGGATATTCATAAAAACAATGAAAATAAAATGTATGAAACTGTTTTATTGACTTTGTTTCAGAGGTGTGCCTTATCAACCCGTTCTTTTACTATTTGCTTTTCATATAGATATTGATCTTTTTAGTATAGCAAAGAAGTAATATGAATGATATGAGAGAGAGAGAGAGAGAGAGAGAGAGAGAGAGAGAGAGAGAGAGAGAGAGAGAGAGAGAGAGAGAGAGAGAGAGATTTGATCTCTTGTGAAAGACACTTGATATAAATGGTGTGAAAACTAAACCAATGCAAATAAATAATTGAATAATTTCTTTTTAAATAATTAAAAAACAAAAACTATTTGACTGATTCTTTTTAGATGAGGGTTGATAATTTGTAATTTGGATTTTTTTTACTGTTGTCTCCATCTTTATTGTTATATATACAAGGAACACCAGAAGATGACCGGAAGGCACGTCGACCGAAATGCTGTGTATAAAAATAAAGATGAGGAAAATAGGCCGAAAATCCAAATACAACAACAACAACATCCATAAGAACAGCCTCAATATACTCTGGGACTTTAAGATCCAGACCGAATGTCTAATCTAGGATTGTTATCATTTTTGTTACCTTCCAATTTTCAATTATTAAATGAAATGTGTTGCCGATATTGAGTTTTGTATATTGTCAGAATTTTGCTACCAATATGAATGATACAAGGGAAATATACTGTTTCTATAGTATTTTAAATATATCCAACCATTAACATAATCCTGATCATTTCTATCGAACTCTGACAGTTATTTTGCTCCATATAGTTCTTAAAAGTGCAAAATTTTAACTTATGTTGTTAGTACTAATGATAATATTCAGTATATGTAAAATAATAATTTAAAAGAAAATTTGTCATATGTACAGTGCCACATTGGGATGTTCCCTTTTATTGATCTTGTTATGAAAAAAATCAGAAATCATTAATAACTTTAAAATGGTTTTTGTCTATTTTGATAGCATTTTTGGATTCCTCGGGCCAAAAAGCTTTTATAAACCAATTTCTAGGTGTAGGGAAGCGTTAGAACTCATTTTATAGACAAAAATAGATTACAAAAAGTCACCATTTTTTGTGCCCCCTTCGAAATTTGTCGAGTTTAAAATCGATACAACTCTGTCAATCATGGGAATTGGAAGCTCAATTTTGGGGATTGTCTAACTTTAACATAGTCCACGCATGGACAAAATTTCATAAAAATTGAAGGGAGTGGGTGACATGGCCTGGATGATTTGACATGGAATTATCCGCGTTCCTTTTCTGAGATCTGAAAATTTTGGCAATCGTCATGATTGCCAAGATTTTTTTCTTCCGAAATTCGAAATTCTCTCCTTCTTGACCGATCGACCGATCGATCATGTTGATGACAGATATATAAGGACATGATTTCAACATTCATTTTTCCTAATATCTAATCACAGTTTCTTTTATACTTTCTGTAACATATATTGTTTCTTTTGATAAACTTGCACGTTATTTCATTTGTACTGCGAAACAATCATCGTAATGTTTACGATCAAAGAGATAAAAGATAACAGGAAGAAGATATGTTTGTAATTATCGGGAAATAACTCATCAAATTGAAATTGATAAAACAATAATCATTATTTATCAAGAAAGACTCATTCAAAAATGAACTTGCAACATTTGCACGAGTTACATTAAAAATCATTTTTGATATTTTCAATAAAATAAGTCTCAACCAGAAATTTGGACTATTATTTTCTTGCTATTTCTCTGAATTTGTTTTTAGATGATGCTTGATAATTTGTATTATTTAGATTATTCGGACTATTGTCCTCATCTTTATTATTATCTGCACAACGTTTCGAACGCTGTGTCCTCCGGCCTTCTTCAGGTATTTCTTGTCAGACTCGTCCAATTAGATATATAGCGTAGTGGATATAGGCGTTGTGTTAATACAGTTCTAAGTGACAGTTATCTCTAGGCTGCAGGTTCAATCCTGGTCAAGAGCGACAGTAACATAGAATAATTAACCTAGCTTAACACTTATACCCAACGGAATGAAAACAATCATGTGGATTGAATAATGGGTTGGATTCGAAGGTTCCCAAGTTTGAGGAGGGGGTTCCTGAGTTCGAAAAGGTTTCCGAGTCCGACAAGAAATGCCCGAAGAAAGCCAGAGGGCACGTCGGCCGAAACGTTGTGTAGATACCAATAAGGATGAGGACAATAGTCTGAATAATCCAAATAATACATAGAATTTTCATTCAACTTAATTTTCTCTTGATTTTTTCATTGCAACTCATTAATCTGTGACAACGAGGAACAACAAAAATATAAATAATAAAATTAAATAAGATTTGGTAAGATTCGAACCCCTTTATCAATTCACATGAGGCAAAAAGAAACGTGGATTATCTATTATTATATACTAGAAGCGGCTACCTGCATCTTCTGAGTATGGGGGGATTAGTCTTGCAGATCCATTATTACTAAATCATGAGTTGGATCCATGCCCCACCAGGCCAGATCAACGCAAGGTCTTTTTTATATTGGGATTTTAATGGCACACTAACTTAGAATTAGTAAGTGCATCAACTAACAGCATAGTCTTATTGCTGTGGTGAGGTCAATCCTCACTGGGAACTTTACTTCTGTACCCTTCTACCAGGCTAAGCTAGCTTTAGAAATCTATACGTATATAAAGGACAATTGGTGCGGATGTATATCCGTAGGAAACTACGGAAATAAATCAATAAACGACAAAGTAAATATATATATACACATATAGGAAGCGCTTGGTGTAATGGTTAAAGTCATGGGAAATGGACTCGTCGCCCCGAGTTCAAATCCTGGATATGGTAATTGCATTTCACTTAGCGCTAATACCCTTGGGAAAGGTATGAATCCTACTCTCCCTCCAGCTATGGGTAAATAGTAGGACAGACTGGGCTCTTTAACCTTGGTTAGGCAACCGGTCTAGGAGAAGGAAAACTCTGAATTCAAACCTGCTGAACTCCGCTTAAGAAATTGACCTTGTGTCGCATCCTGCTCGTGCGGAGGGGTTGGTATATATATATATATATATATATATATATATATATATATATATACATTCACTAACGTGCTGAATTGTGACATTGCAGTAATCAAGTTCGAACTCTGCTCATGAGATTACGTTCACTTTCAGACTAATACCCTTAGGAAAGGTATGAACTCCCCCATGCCCCAAGTAGGGGTTAAATACAACCACTACTGTTCTTCTACAAGGTTGGGTTTTGACATTGATAATCCGTGAATGTTGATATTCCATTAAAGTAAGAAACCAAACCTAATACCCTTGTGAAAGGTATGAACTCACTCATACCCCCGCTATTTGTTAAATAGTATTACTATTGTTCTTCTGAAAGGATGGCTTTGGTATGAAATAATCCATGAAGGTTAATATGCCATTAAACAAAGGAACCAAACTAAATCTTTTTGTATTGAAATTATGCGTTTTCGTAACTAAGAAATATTTTGTTAAAGAATTTTTGCAAGTCTTTTATTTGACAACTTTAAACATCCTAACACAGAATAAAAAGCAACAACACTGAGTTGTGGTATCTAGTCTACTGTTCTTCTGCAAGGATGGCAATGGAATTAAATAACCCACAAAATTGGAAATGCCATTAAACAAAGAAACGAGACCAGTCTTTATTTATCTCATAAAAATTCATCTATAACTTATAAACGTCATAGGAGTTCTTTCATTTGGGTCTGTGACAACTGTTGATACTGAACGCATGCAAGTTAGTAAAGTAGACGCGACGACTCACGCACTGGTACATTAAATCACGGCGAGTCATTTTGCTACTCCTCCTTCTTTACCAATATGACGAAGAAATCTTGATATACTTGTAAAATCTCTGATACGTACCAATTATAAACAGTTGAAACTAAAAAAATAAAAAAAAAAAAATGACGTCAAAACAAACATATGTGTGTGTGTGTGTGTGTGTGTGTGTGTGTGTGTGTGTGTGTGTGTGTTCTCTTTTATTTTCGGTTAGTTGTCGAAAATGAGTCAAATTCTTGTATTTTTGTTTTTCATTGTTGTCCGAAACACCTGGATATAAGTGAGATATGAATTAAAAAAATATTCAACAGATCTCGATTGATTCAAGTTGCTTATGAAAAGAACTTGTTCAGAAAAGTAGGCAACACTTATTTGAACACACAGACACACACACACACACACACACACACATATACATAATATATATATATATATATATATATATATATATATATATTGTTCTCTTGTGGCAAGGTGTTCCTAGACAACTTGAAAGCAGGTTTCCCAGCTATTGACCCCTTTGATGTGATGCCCGTCACTGGGGTGTGGTGAAATGTCCGTGCCAGGACGTAACCAGACAACCCCATAGTGGAATGATTTTCAAACTCCCACCCCTCTAACCACGAATCCATTGCCCACAAGATTATACATCCGCTGAGGGGGCACGACAACGTCTAATTCCATTGTTAACCTGGTCTTTTCTTTTTTTTATAACCGCTGCCATTCTCTTCATATCGACTGTTTGGATTCATCTTGACACATTTTCTTTTTCATAAATATTGACAACTGTTGATACTGAACGCATGCAAGTTAGTAAAGTAGACGCGACGACTCACGCACTGGTACATTAAATCACGGCGAGTCATTTTGCTACTCCTCCTTCTTTACCAATATGACGAAGAAATCTTGATATACTTGTAAAATCTCTGATACGTACCAATTATAAACAGTTGAAACTAAAAAAATAAAAAAATGACGTCAAAACAAACACATGTAGAAAATAAGGTTCACAATGAAAATTTATAAAATAACAAGAAGCAATGCTATAGATTCGTTTATAATAGAATATGTCTCGTATAAATATATATATCGTATAAATATATCACCCGTATTATATATATATATATAATATATATATATATATATATATATAATATATGTGTGTGTGTGTGCGTGTGTGTATATATTTACCAACCCCCCCCGAACGAGCAGGATGTGACACAAGGTCAATTTCTTAAGCGGAGGACAACAGGTTTGAATTCAGAGTTTTCCTTCTCCTAGACCGGTTGCTTAACCAAGGTTAAAGAGCCCAGTCTACCCTACTATTTATCCATAGCTGGAGGGAGAGTAGGATTCATACCTTTCCCAAGGGTATTAGCGCTAAGTGAAATGCAGTTACCACATCCAGGATTTGAACTCGGGGCGACGAGTCCATTTCCCGTGACTTTAACCATTACACCACGCCCTCTATGAATGTATATATGTGTGTGTAATGGTTGGCATCCTTCCGTCTACGAGAGTCGATGGAGTAGTGTCAAAGTTTGTTTTTTTCACTACATAGCCGGGTTCATACAGAGGATGAGCTGTTGCCCGTGCAGCAAATCCCTGCTGTCCACACTGTGATCCAAAGGAAAGGTAAGGGACCAATGCAGTTTGGCAACGGTAGTGTCGCAGGAGTTGGTGGGTAGCACTGGATTTCAGCATCACACCACCTGTGTGTGTAATATATATATATATATATATATATATATATATATATATATATGTGTGTGTGTGTGTGTGTGTGTGTGTGTGTGTGTGCGTTACATAATATGAATTATGTAAGTACTGTAGCTAGATATTTTTGGTTTGAATCGCTGAAGATTCAAAATCGTCGTGAGTTGAATGAAAAAATACCATAACCGTTATAATTATGAGTGGCAGGTAATAACCTCGTCTTGACCCCCTCCGGAAACGCATGATTGGAAACGTGTGACAGTTTTAAGTTTTTAGTTAGTTGCGACCAGTTACTTATCGAGAGAAGATGTTATCTCAAGAGTCGCTTCTCACCGCGCGGTTTTGGGCTGGGATTGTTTTGATAAAAGCTATAAAGAAAACAGCAAAGTCTTGCTTTATTAATTAACAAACAAGAAATACTTGACACCCAATCTGAACAAGAAAGACGAAAGCAACCCATAGAATCAGCCCTGAGAAGATGGCGACAGACAAAGTAGATAGACAAGAGAACAGAAGTGAGAACCAAATCTATCACCTTCACCTCTTTATCTCGTACCCTGTCTCTCACTCACCAGTATATATCCGAAATGAACGATATATATATATATATATATATATATATATATATATATATATATATGTGTGTGTGTGTGTGTGTGTGTGTGTGTGTGCATATTTACCAACCCCTCCGCACGAGCAGGATGTTACACAAGGTCAATTTTTAAGAGGAGTTTAACAGGTTTAAATTAAAGAGTTTTCCTTCTAGTCAGGTTTCCTAGTCAAGGTTAAAGAGCCCAGTCTGCACTAATATTTACCCATAGCTGGAGGGAGAGTAGTTGGATTCATACCTTTTCCAAGGATATTAGCACTATGTGAAATGCAAACAGCCTCGTCCAGGATTCGAACTCTGGTCGACGAGTCCATTTCCTACGACTCTATGTGTATATGTGTGTGTGTGTGTATATACGTGTGCATGTATATATATATATATGTTTGTGTGGGTATGTATATATATATATATATATATATGTGTGTGTGTGTGTGTGTGTGTGTTGTATGCGTGTGTGTGTGTGTGTGTGTGTGTAATCACTATATCTAAAGTTTATCGTATCCATAAAACGAGTTCTCTTGTATTACCTGGTAATCA
>CM042143.1:83962529-83982529 GCA_023376005.1 Doryteuthis pealeii | reverse complement strand
CGCACATACATACATACATACATATAATGTTAATATCGATAATATAGTTTGGTATATTTACAAATAGAGACTGCTGAATACCATTGATAGAACATATATAAATCTAAGCACCGTTGACTTTATGTCTACCCTACCCTAACTTATTTATTTTGTTTCTGATGCTTCATTTACAACGGCCTATATATATATATATATATATATATATATATATATATATATATATATATATATATATACATGTGTGTGTGTGTGTGATATTGTAAAAAAATTGAAAGAACACAAGTTTATAAACGAATGATGTTTATTTCGCCTACGCTCACATTTCAAGATCGACAAAAAAGAAGCCTAACACACCAAAAAACAGAGGCTCGCAGACCTATTATTTTCAGTAATAATTTACTTTTTCCTCAAACTAACGAAAGCCCTAATGAAAGTCTATGGAAACAGACCGAAACACTGCAGCGTAGGTGAAATAAACATCATTCGTTTATAAACTTGTGTCTTTTCAATTTTTTTACAATATTACATACTGTCGGATTCACTTCCACTTTTTCTTCACCCCCCATATATATATATATATATATATATATATATATATATATGGATACCTTGGTACAGATATAAATTATTTCGGCATTTCTTTGTCTCCTGGGTCTGATTTTTACTAATTCGAAGACCTCACACCCGGTCTTATTGGTATGATATTTCCGTTTCACTGATTTTTTTTCAAATTTCTCCTTCCGCATTTTGTTAAATGTACCAGGTCACAGGCACTCGCACATTCACGATTTTAAGAAATTTTATGGTTTGCGCATCATTGGTAATGTTTGTGACGTTGCAATTTTTAAATTTGACTTTTTTTTATTTGCAAATAATCATGATCTAACTTCACGTATTTACTTTTACTTTAGGGAGCTTAATGAATACATACAAAGTTATACACATATTCTCGAGTCGTCATATTATTAAGGAAAATATGTAGAAGGATGTAAAGTTGGCCTATTGTCGGTATCAGCTAGACAGCGAGGAAGTCTATCCCCTTTTCGTTAGTACTAGATCAGGGATATTTGTGTTTTTCTGGTGCGAAACACCACACCCACCGCCAGCTTCCCACTTTACCGCACATAAAAGATTACCCAATCTCATGAAGTGAGTTGGCGGGGACTTGTATCAAACCAGGAACCTTGAGATTCATGTAAAATATGTAAATATGCAAATTTCTTTTGTTTAAAGAGATGCAGCCATCTTGCAAAAAAAAAAAAACATAACGAGTTATCTCGTTCATGATTGTGACTAGGATGACTATAATTTCATTAAATGCTTTGTTGGCCTTAAAGCCTTTTTTTTTCGTCTTATCAGGCCCGACTGTGTCAAAACTGAATTGTGGAAGATGTTCTATCTTGACTGGGAAGAGTCAAGCCGAGCAAACAAACAAGAGGATCGAAGTGGTTGAACATTTTTGCTAACCGTCGACGTGTTTCCCACGCCGCCACTGCCGTCCGACTGGCGACGACTGACCTGTGGGCGCGGCCAGAGGCCGAGATAAAACCTTCAACTTGCATACATCCTGTGACTCGTGTGTATAGTGACCACTAAGAGGCAGATAACGATAGATTAAGGGGGGTGAATCCGGAGAAAGAAGCGATAAATAGAGTGCTACAACGGCCAGTAGTTAGCGGTAGGTAGGGGTCAAAGGCCCCGCGGAAATGCAGGCAAACGAGCGCCTGTTTGCCTGTCTGATGGTAAGATGGGTTGAGCAGTTTAGCCATTATCCTGTTCGGTGGCAATGATTGATAAGTGAAGAAGTGGAAAAGGGGCCACAGGATCACTCTAGACAGACGGGGGATTAGAGAGCAGCAGAGGTGAACAGGTACGTTAGACTTTGGGAACAGAGTAGGATCTCACGCAGTATCCGGATTCTTTTCTCATATTAAACCTGGTGTAATTGTTAGAGTCGTAGGAAATGGGCTCTGCGACAGGAGTTCAAATCCTGGATGACGTGTTTTTTTGCATTTTACATAGCGCTAATACCCTTGGGAAAGGTATACCTTCAACTATTCTCCCTACACCTATAGGTAAATAGTAAGACAGACTGGGCTCTTTAACCTTGGTTTGGTAACCAGTCTAGGAGAAAGAAAACTCTGAATTCAAACCTATTCAACTCCGCTTAAGAAATGAAAAAAAAAAGTAATTATATCCTTTTTTAGGTTTACTTGTTGAACTCGGGCGCCTTCGCTGAACTTCGAACCGAACCCTTTATTCAGTCCACCCGGGTAGACTGTTCCCATTCCGTTAATCATGACCGGGTACAAGTGTGTACAGGCTCTGATTACGACATGAAGTCTCCGGGGTTCGACAAGAAGGTTTCCGAGTTCGAAGAAATTGTTCCCGAGTTAGAGAAGGTTCCCGAGTCCGAAAAGTAACACCTGAAGAAGGTCAAAGGGTAAATCGGTCGAAAGGTTGTGTATATAACATTAAATATAAGATCAACAGTCCGAAAAATCCTAATGATACAAATTATCAAGCCTCATATAAAAAATTTAGACAAAACTTCGTATTTTTGGACATCGAAATATTGTTAAGGACCTGAGTTCTAATAATTGATACTTCTTGTTTTGTAATTATTAGCAAGTGTTATGTTATACTCTCATTGTCGGAATGGAGAGATGACGTGTCAACGCTAGTTACGTTATGGCACTCATTTCCGAATAGAGTGATGGTGTGTTGATAGTAGAAATATGTGTATACTTATCTCTGGACCGGTATTACATTTGGAGAGACTGGAATCCTGGTTGCTGGGCTGCTGTTCAGTTGACTGGCAATTCTATGATGTTTGGAGTCTGGAAATCAACTTGGGGTGCTGAGGGATATTTTGCCTTGTTCCATTTAGAGGTTTTAATAATAACACAAGGCCACCACTTTTTCTCATGAGATTTTTATTTTCACCCCAAAGTCACAACTGCCGAGAGCAAAAGTTCATGTCTTACTCTCTCAGTGCATTCTACCTGACTCAATTTCCTCTCTGATTTGGAATTTCAAACAAACAATCTATACAAACAATTCATTGCATTCCAGCTAGATTCTTTCTTTGAAAATATTTTTTCAAAATATTTCTTTCTTTCTTTTTCACCCATAATTTACTTTTACTAAAACTGATTATTTTGCAACAACTTAATTATCCAAGCTCCTAATTATGTCACACGAGTTTGCATGTCTTTCATGAAACCTTAGAAACCAATTTAATCCTTTTTTCTCTCTTTCGTTACAGATCGTTTTTGCTGCTGCTGTTGCTCATTTAAAGTGAGGCGAGGATTGAAATTACCAGGTTATTGTTGTACGTCAAAGGACACATTGAAAAATCTGCCGAATTTGTTTAACCTGTCCACTTGAAGATAAAAAACACTCGATAAAAGAACTGATTTGGTTGTCAAGTGATGGCCTCTTTTTATTTGAAGAATCACAGAGAAGAGATCTTCAAACATTGCAAGAAGGAAAACGCCAAACGTTTCTCATGACGGCCGTTGCATCTGTAGGAGCCAATATGCACGATAACAACATGGCGACAACCATCCACGGGGTGGCGCTGCCATCGCTACAACCGACACTTAATATGAAAACAACCCCAACCTCTATCTTTAAAAAGTCGTTCGAGGCACTAGCCAAAGTATCGGCACCAATTAACGGCGACGATGCTGATGATGATGACGACGATGAAGACGACGATGGTGAAGATGACGATGATGATGATTTTGATATCTGTGACGATAATTCGTTCAACCCTGTAGGAAATATGGTAGCTCCAAATAGAATGGGATCCTTCTACGATCCTCCTCATCATCCCTCTCATCTTAGTAATGTTGCGACACCGAATATTAACCCGCATTCGGGAATTGTTACCGTTGGCTCTGGACTGGAAGCGATGAGTTCAAGCCTGGGGGTCATCGGGGATATCGACGACGATGACGACTTCAGTGATCACGACTCGCATTATTCTGCTGACTTTGAAGATACCGATCCGTTCCTGGTTCAGTTTCCATCCTTGATAGCAAGTTTACCGCGTCGGTCGCAATCCCCGGACGTTGCTAAACAACTCCTGGATTTTGCCGAAACGATCAACTGCGACATTAAGAAATTTTTCGGACGAAAACCAGGAGAAGAAGATTCGTGTGATATCTACGAAGACAAATGGGTGTCAAGTAAATCCGGTCGTGAATTGTATTATGCTGATCTCTTACGGATCGCACACGGCGAAAGCATTGAGACTAAATGCAAACCAATAAAAAACAGTTCTTCGCCGTCGTCGTCGTCGTACGCAGCTACGCCATCGACATCGAAAGAACGGTGCCGCGTGGCGTTGAGCGCTGACAACAAGGACAAGTTTAGTGGGAGAGTGAACAAATCTTTAGGTCTTGGGCCCTTGAATGAATTATTTGAATACGGACTGCGCGGTTTCTTGTCTGTAAATAAATCGCGATCTTCGGCGAAAAAGTTCAAGCGACTCAAGTTGGACATTAAAAAACATGAAGACGTTGTGCCGATGAACAGGCGTAAATTACCGGATTCGTTCTGGAAGCAACCAGGTTGCATTGTAGCGACTTCAAGTTTCAAATCAAAACAACCCACGTTGTCTTCTGCATCGAACTGTGTTGATAATCTGATAAACTCAAAGACTTTAGATTTTAGTGACCTTCTCGAAAGTTGGACGGGAGAGGAACGGGGGGATTTTAACGGGGACATCTCTTGTAGTGATGTTAGTACCACTTCATCGGAATAAAGAAAAGAAAAAAAAAAAGAAAGACGTTTAAATTCATCTTGATTAAGAAGGGTCAAATTTTAGGTACTGGACATATATGGCGAAAAGGAAGGGGATCCCTTAAGGAAAAATTGTGATATTGTAAAATGTACATGTACCTATTACTTAAGCATAACATCTATTATCTAGATGTAGATATAATCTTATTATAATGGAGATTGTGTGTCTGTCTGTCTGTAAACGAAACTATATCACCACTAACTTCACGATTCCCTTAGTTATTTATATTGTAATCTCAATGGTTATTAAACAATCATTATTTAATCTTAATTAGCATCTTATTTATTAACAATGTCCCTATTCAGGTATATCTGAGATAGCATGCAATGTGTGTTATATATCATTAAGAAATAAATAATACATAGTATGTGAATAATTTACTTAATGGTTTTAATAAAACCGTGTTTAATAAATAATTACTTGGTTTTGTTGATTTCTAATATCGTTGTTTTATTCTCAGACGTATTAAAAGCATTATTCTATATTGAAATATATAATTCTATATTGAAATCAATTAGAATAATGCAAAAATAAGTGTAATCTTTTTGTGTTCGTATTTAATTTCATTAGTCTTTCTATTTCAATATAATATTAAATAATATTAAAACTTAACTACTTGTGCCTGGAGGGCGCCTTTTTTGGCTAGTATAAATTATTCATTTATATATCTATATAATTAATTAAAATAATTCCCAATATTTTTAAAAATACAATTCATCATGTCATTTTTTTCTATCAACTTTAACTTTTAACTTAACAAACTAAGTCATTTTACAATTTAATAAATATATACAGCTAATTCAACAGTGACATTTAGAAATCTAATAGATTGCAATGGACTTATCAGAATAATAATTAATTAGAATGATTTTATTTACTTTGCTATAAAGAACTACAAAGGTTAAATTACAAAAATACTAGTAATACCAGGTACTTGCTTGGTTACTTAATTTTAGGAATGACTCCTACCTCGTTTAGAGGTACCGGGTACTTTTTTCAATATCATAATTTTTCTTTAATTTTTCTTTTCGGCATCCATATCCGGTACTTAAACTTTGACGTTATATCTGCGGCCTCATTTCAGTTGCTTAGTATGATAGAGCGTTCGAGGCTTTTAATATTCATACAGTTCATTTACGTTAAACATTGACAACGCTGAGAACTTATCCAACGTTTGTCTGTATTTATGAGATGAGGCTTGATGTGAATAATTTTGATATTTCGGACTGTTGTCTTCATCTTTATTGTGGTATGTATAAACACAACGTTCAGGCCACTGTAACCTCGGACCTTGTTTAGGTGTTTCTTAATTACCTTAGATTAAAGTCATCATCAGATGATAACCTTGAATTTAAACGTGTTTCGGAGCTAAAAAAAAATATGGTTACAACTAGTTTAAGGCGCTCTTTAATTAAAAATATATTATAAACATTAAATATCTGTTCAATCAATAGTTTAATTTAAATTTTGTAAACCATCTACTTTAGATTTTTTAACGGCTAGGGTTCATATAATATTATTAACAAGAAGTCCTCCTTCTCATTTCAAATTCCAAATCAGATGAAAAGTGTTAGGTAAGTAATAGCGTTCTTCACGACATATTTTGAAATTTCTATTTTAGAATATATAATTTTTCTTCCATTTTATTTTTCTATATCTAATCACATTTTTACCAATAATTCTGATGGCATTTATGATGCTTGGAGCGCCTTAAACTAGTTGTAACGATATTTTTAGCTCCGAAACCACGTTTGAATTCAAGGTTATCGTCTTTATTTTAAGGTAATTAAGTAACACCTAAATAAGGCCCGAGATTACTGTAGCCTGGACATTGTGTTTATACATACCACAATAAAGATGAGGACAACAGTTCTAAATATAAAAATTATTCATTTATACCAACGTGTTTAGAAAAACTGAATACTGAAACACACACGCATGTACATACATGCATAAAAAGGAGCATCCGTACTTCCCTACATGGTTTGTCTAATGGGTTTAAAAGAATATTCACAATGATTCCACCATTTTTTCCTTTTGACTTTTGACTCGGCAGAATTAACAACCTGGTAGCAAAACTTTCAAAATCAGGAATATGATTTGTCTTTTGAGCAGTTTATTTTCTTTTTTTACCATTCATCGGGCAAGTTGTTTTTTTTTTCAACAATTAATGTGTGAATGAATTATGCTAATAAAAAAATTAGTATTTATGAATGGAAGATGAAAAAAACAAACCAATGTATTTTTTCTTATTTAAACATAAAATATGTGTTTCATAATTTGTTCAAAAATTGTAATTCTTCTTTGTAGTATCGATGTTGTTACCACAACGTTTCGACCGATCCATTCTTCAATCTTCTTCGTCATGTCGTTAAATATATGGAAATTTCTGAAAACCTTTAAAAATAAGTAGACATTGTAAGTATTTACTAAACATAGCTTAGTTTTGATCTATCTTCGTAAATATGGATTACCAGTGAGGATTTAATTTGTTATTCAGTAATAATGATTTGTGGGGTCAATTTGGTAACACATTCCTAAGTGGCGTAATTTTATTCTGAAATAAAAGGACGTAAAATATGCATCAAACTTACTGTTTAGTAATATTGATATATAACAGGCATGTTAAACCGAGTAGCCCCCATGGCCGCATGGATTATATATGTATGTGATGAGGGCCGCATTAATTACATATTTCTGTTATGAGGGCCGCACATGACAACTAAATCTTTAAATCCTTCTTCTGCATTAATAGAACAATGTGATAAGAAAAAAGACTATTACTGACCGAGTCCAAATGATAAAACGTACAAGTGTCACTATCACTTTCAATTATAATCATGCGTTAATTGAAAGCAGGAGAAGGCAAGAGGAAAGACTCACTCTCTTTAATTGACTGAATTAGCCTTCTCCATCCGCCATTCAAAGTAAGGGGTGAGAGGCAATGCATTGATAACAGACTCTGTTTCTTAATAACACATTGCTCTAATGAAAATAAACGACTGTTTTTGCCCAAATTCTTTTGAAAAACTTTTTTTTTTTAATTCGGGGTACTGTAAAACGCCATACGAGAGCGCATTCTGTGTTCGGGCCGCACCTGTGCTTGCTGAGGGCCGCATGCATGACATGCCTGATGTACAAGATCAGCTTTCTGAACAATATGGCGAGCCGCGCTAAAATTCAAGCATTATAGTCGAACAAAAAGAAATATCTTCCCAGTTTTTCTTCCTCTGTTTGAAAGTGTTGTATCGTTGAGGTGGTAAAAGATACACAGAGAAATAGTGTGCTTGATATATATATATATATATTATTCAGCACTTGTAATTGGTGTATGTATTTATTAAGACGGTCCACATTGTTTGTACTTAATTTCTGAGTATGTCAACCATTTTCGGTCTATTTAATGCCTAATCAAGTCATTTTGATAAAAAAAAAAGACTTACAGTACCTGCTGTTGCTTAAGTGGTCACCCAATTGAGTATTGAACAAACCCATCGCTGCCTAGCTTCGGGGATCTAGCGGAAAGCGTTACTTTCAGCATGACTTGACTGTAATTGTTTAATAAGTTGGTTGATTGGGTTTTAAGGCATATCAACCCATTCAGTCATTTTATACCAAAGACGTTTTGTTTTATTCATTCTTCAGTACTCAATTTTTCTTTCAAACCCATTTTTAAACGAATTCTTTGTCCGAATATAATTTTCCGTCTCTATTACTGCTACGTCGACTATTATAAGGCTATGAGCCAGTCCATACTGTAGGGGTGTTAGCTCCTCTACAACAGAAAGTCTTTAAAGAAATGAGATGGATAATGACCGTGGGAAGAATACAGTTATTAGAATTGATTAGGTTGACTCTTAGACATCAAGTGTTGATATCGTTTGAGTCTCGTCAATTTTCGAAGTACGTACTCGACTGTTTTTCTAGCGAGATTTATGCCGGATTGGTCCTGTTATCTGTGTTATAGTACGAAATCAAGCCTCTAAGTATCATGTCGACTATTTCTTATCCTCAGAGCAATAATCACTCTAGACAAATGCTAACTGTTTGAGCGAGATATACGGCTACAAACTGTTAAAGTGAGCACTAAGACATTTGTTTCAAGCTGGGTGAACTGTAAAAAAGTTAAACATTTGTATTGTTGTAACCAGGGGTCAAAGTTTAGGTACCGGACATGTATGCCAAAAAAGAAAGGAAAAATTGATATATCGTAAAAAGTACCTAGTACCTATTACTTAAGCATAACATTTATTATCTAGATGTAGATATTATATATATATATTAAAAAGCATGTCATCATGTCCTTTTATTTTTTATTAACTTTAAGTTATAACTTAAATAATCAAGTCATTTTATAATTTGATAAAGATAGACACCTCATTCAACAGTGGCATATGGAAATCTAATAAATTGCAATGGGGTTATCAGAATAATAATTAATTAGAATAATTTTATTTACTTTGTTATTGTCTAAAAGAACTACAAAGGTTAAATTACAAAAATACTAATAGTATCGGGTACTCGCTTGGTTACCTAATTTTAGGAATGATGTCCCCTCTTTAGAGGCACCAGGTACTTTTTTTCAATATCACAATCTTTCCTTAAGGGGAAGCCAGCCCCTTTTCGGAATACATGTCCGGTACCGAAACTTTGCAACCCCTGTCATAACTGAAGCGTAGAATGAATTTCCATTCTCTTTTTATTAAAAATTCTGATTGTGGTATGTGGTCATTACATTGCCTAAATATTAGTCGAATTGTATAGAAATAAAATAAAATAGTTTTTCAACAGCATAACGTTTTGAAACTCTAAACCCACTATTTCAGGCTGGGCACTATTTTCCTATACGTCGTATATTATTTAGACTTTGAGATATCACATAGATACGAAGGATTAGTATAAGGACCATTCACAAACTTCTTGTAATAGAATGACGGGATAGATGTCTGAGCCCTGGAACGAAATTAGAATATGTTTTGTGTCCGATTTTTAAAAAGTTCTGTTTTTTTTATTTAATTTTATGAATTCAGGTACGTAGTTTCCTAAGGCCAAAAGATGAAGGGTTAAATACTGAGGAATTGTTTAAAAAAAAAAAATATTTTCAGCTTTCTTTTGAAATGACGGAAATTATTTTAAAGCATCTTTTCCAACAATTACATTCAATTAATATTTCGTCTCTGTTGGTTTTAGAAAGAGTGTGATAAAGCTTCTAAAACCAACAGAGGCGAAATATTGATTGAATGTAATTGTTTGAGTTTTGTTATTCACTTTTTCCTTAACTATCAACACACACACAAACAAACACACACACACACACACACACACACACACACACACACACACACACACACATGTATATATATGTTTGTGTGTGTGTGTTTGATAAAGAAAAGGTTTAGATATCAATCGTATTAACAGTTACAAATTCATTTATGATATATTATTTTGTATTTCAGACTTACATTTCCGTGATTCTTTCTCCTTTCACGTAAATGCTGATATATTCTAATATGAGAAATCGGTTGAAAAACCCCACATGGATTATACCAATCTTTAATATTTCTATATTACAAAAAAGGTCCTGCTTAGAATCATTCCCATTCCAGCATGAAGTCAACCTCCACAATGTTATTATCAAGTTGCAAATTGGATTGGGAATAACGTCATTGTGCTAACAGAAATCTAGCTACGATGTTCCTTATTTTGCTGTATTACAGTAACATAGAAGAATACTCAAATCGGATCATTACAGTTTTGTGGGTGTCCAGGGTATGATGTCAAACTGCATCTAATGAAGTTCCAATTCTTAAGCTGTGGGGTGTGAGGAGTACCCTTTCATCGTCATTCCTCGCAGGTCCACTCTGACTCGGAGTGGTGGTACCTGTTGGGGTCCTATTTATGGGTTAAATAGAAAAATGAGTTTTAAAATGTGTTTAAAAATTGAGTTTAAAAGAAAAGATTGATTTTAAGAAAAATGTTTAATACATGTCTTCGACATAAAATAACCCAACAAGGATTGACATGCCGTAAAATCCAACCAACCAACCAACAAACAAACCAACCAACAGTTTTGTGTTTAATTTAAATATACTATAAGATTAACAGATTTTTTTTTTATCTTAAAGAGACTTAAAGACTTCCGATTCACGGACAGTAAAATAAGATGAAACTGGCCGCCATGTTTATTGGCAATGATTTCAGATCAAGGAATCCTGAAGTCAAAATTCTTCAAGAAGGATTTTCACGGTTCTTAAAATAACCAAAATTACTTGGAATAAAAATTTAATAATTGTTTTCTTTATATACAGGGTGATTGAAAAGTAAACCTTATTTTAAACTATTTATAATCTTTTGTCGATACTTGGGAGAATATTGAAGACTTGATTTTTATGAAAGAATCCATCACATTTTACTATTGTTGTTCGTGAATGGCTGAATCAACATTTTCCAGGGAGATGGATGGGTAGACGTGGCCAGAAGCCCTGATTTAACAACCAGCGACTTTTTTTCTTGGGGGTTGGTTGAAGGTGCAACTCTACTCTATGAAAACAACGACTTTGGAAGAACTTGAAGGACGAATACGAAAATTCATTTCTGCCCTTCCACAAGAGTTCCTGGAAAGATCAGTTGATGCGATTCCTGAGCGGCTCGAGAGGTTGGAGGCGAATGCTAGTACCCATATAGAATTTAAAATAAAACTACATATTAAGTGTGTTCTTCTCATATTCCTTTTAAAATAAATAATGATTCAGAAATAAATTAGAATTTTTTTTTAAATAGAGGGTTACTTTACAATCACCCAGTATATATAGACCTGGATGTCTATATAATGTCATTAAAAAAGACAAAAAGAAATAGAGAAAGAAAAGACGATTGATTTAACAAGTGGAAATTAAGAAACAAATATTAAAACAAATTCCATTGTTATTGTAAGATTGATCTTTTTATCATTATTATAGTTTTTCACATCTGTCGTAGCCGGTGGTTCACTGGAGGCTGAGTGACAGCAAGTCTCCCAGGTCTCCAGGATTATTATTATTATTATTATTATTATTATTGAATGATGGAATGACGGATTTTTCCGATTTTGAATTGTACGCAAAAATCTGAAATGTGCAACAATTTAATAATGAATTTTCGGGTATATTTATATATACATGCCAATCTATAGGTTTTTATGAGTTATATCAGTAATATATCTTAGTATAAAATTACATTTGAAGATGTAGAAGACATATATAGTCACTCTTAGCATGTTCGTCTATCTCTCTCTCTCTCTCTCTCTCTCTCTCTCTCTCTATATATATATATATATATATATATATATATATATATATATATATAATGTGTGTGTGTGTGTGTGTGTGTGTGTGTGTGTGTGTGTGTCTGTCTGTTCATATCTATCAATCTATCTATCTCATATATAGATATCATATATAGAAACACTCACACACAAAACAAAAATACTAATTAAACATTTTCATAGTTATTTGTATATTATTTTTGTTTTTAGTAGTAAAAAAATTAATTTACCATAAAAATATGATGATGGAAAATTTTAAATCATACTTGGTTAAATGCCGATAAAGGAGATCTTTGTGCTTTAGAGAATGGTGCTCGAGCCCAGGTAAGTCAGGATTTCGAATGTTGATTTTCAACCCAGTTGAAATATTGAGGCTACATAATCTTCTTGCTGTCAGATTACTAGGGTGAGTCAAACGTTTTACAATATTTTGGTACGTGTTAATTTTCGACGCGTATATCACGCCACCGATGCAGTTCAATTCGCTGTGGTCGTTGTGGTGCATCTTCACTTTCTGTGATGCTTCAGTCCGTGTGTGATTTGAAAGCCATACAGATAGACGTACACCATAGTCTAATTCGGGATATGATTTACAAGTTCGAACTGGGCTATAATTCCGTGGAGGCATAGCGCTAATACCCTTGGAAAAGGTATACATCCAACTACTCTCTCCCCAGCTATGAGTAAATAGTACGACAGACGGGGCTATTTAGCCTTGGCTAGGTAACCAGTCTAGGGGAAGGAAAACTCTGAATTCAAACCTGTTAAACTCTGCTTAAGAAATTGACCTTAGGTCACATCCTGCTCGCGCGGAGAGGTTGGTAATATATATTATTCCGTGGAAGCAACCAAAACATTTGTTGTGCAAAAGACGAAGGTACAGTTGATCACAGTGCAGTAACCAGATGATAGAAGAAATTTCGCTCCGGTTGCAAGAACCTGGACAATAAGGCAAGATTCCGAGGCCGTGCTCCAAACTATTGAGACAAATCCGGTGAGTAGCAGTCGGGGAGTATCAGGCGAACTCAGCATCTTATGGCCCAGCGTGGTTCGCCAGCTCACGACCTAAGTAAGCTCCCGAATTGTGCCCCACGTTACCACAATAGTGCAAAACTTTTGACTCACCCTCGTGATTTAAAGTTATTAAATATTGACCGCAGCAAAATGCTCATTTGGTTTATTAAGTAAAAACAAAAACAAAACAAAAAATAAACAAGCAAAAAACATTTTAAACTTTAAAAAAATATTGATTTAACTAGCAGGACCTTTGGATATAGCACAGTATGATAATTTAATGATCACAACTTTTGATATGTTTACTTAAGAGCTATTGCGAAATAGTTCAAAATGTAAAAAGTATAATAATTTGATTTAACTCTCCCTCTCACTCTTTTTCCCTTCTTTTCTTCTTTTCATCTTTTCATTATGTTCGATTGAAACACATTAGCGTTATCACTACCGCGTGCTCACCCCCTCTAAATATTTCCCCAAGTTTCTTTCTTTCTTTCTTATATATTTTCTGTGTAGCATGTCCTGTTTCTTTTCTTTCTTTCTTTATAATAAAAACGGAATGGTCCATGATTTAGCTGAGGGGATGACACTCATAAGAAATAAGAATTCGGTGGATAAACGACACCAGATAATCATAATGTCTTTTGTATCTTGGACGATTTAGATGGTCTCATTTTTAACCAGAGGGTGTTGCAAAATGATAACGGTCGAACAATTAAGGAACACGAGTATTGATATATAGATGCTGCATTGAAAAACATATTTATTTAGTGTTTTTTTTATAACTTTTGGGGTGGGTGGTTGGTTGGGGGTGTCAGTCTACGGCAACGTGGAAATAGTGGAGATCGAAAATTATACAAGATAATCTCTTCCTGGGATTCGAACACACTTCCTTTTTGGCTCTGAGAAACCTGGTTACATACAACTACTCTCACCAGTTAAACTAAGAAGAGCAAACCATGGGTTGGAAAAATCCCAAATATAACCTTTAAACTCATCCTTTACGCTATTTACATGCTCCAACGGCGCTATATTTGTTATTTGAATGTTCTTTTTTATTTGAATTTTTTATACGTGGCGTAATAATTTGTACTATTTGGACTTTTCGAACTGTTGTCCTCATCTTTATTGTTATGTACTCAACGTTCCTGTCGATGTGCACTCCAGCCTTCTTTAGGTGTTTCTTGTCGAACTCAGGAACCTTCTTTTCAAACTTGGGAACTTTCTTGCTGAACTCGGGAACTTTCATCACGTAATTGAGAGCCTTCACGGAACTTCGAACCGAACCCTTTATTTAAACCATCAAGTGCAGCATTCTACAGCTATGTTGAGAGTTCGATTAAAATTGTGTGCCTTCGCTTTAGAATATGCCAAGTCTTTTTCGCAAAAGCAATCTAAACAAAAAGTCATTAAAAGTAGTAATTTTTATTTTATTTAAGTCGTATATATTAATAAACTTTGCACTTCAATTTTTCTGAAATTTTGTACAGATGTGGACCATCTAAAAGTTAGCCAATCCCCAAAATTTGAGGTTCCAAAAAAATTGAAGTTTTAAAAATCGACATAACTCCCCAAATTTGGGTGGGGTGTCGCGAAAAATGGCGACTTTTTGTAATCTATTCTTGTCTGTAAAATGAATTCTAGAGCATCCCTACTCCTAAAACCTGGTTTCTAGGAGCATTTTAGCCCAAGGAATCCAAAACTGAGCCAAAAAAGTCTTGAATTTAACCAATTCTAAGTTATTAATGATTTCTGATTTGCAAAATTTTAACTGATGTTGTAGCTTTAGTTCTGAGCAAATATCAAACTATATTTTTGGTACAAATAATGTTCAATATATGTGAAATAATAGTAGAAACAAAATTGTCATAGATGCAGTGCCACATCGGGATATTGATCTTGCTAGGAAAAAATAAACAATCATCGATTACTTAAAATTGGTTGATTTTAAAACTTTTTGATAGCATTTTTGGATATCATGGGCAAAAATGCTTTTATAAACCAATTTGTTGTATTAGGGAAGCTCTAGAACTCATTTTACAGTCAAAAATAGATTACAAAATGTCACCATTTTCGCCAACCCCACCAAATTTGGAGAGCTAAAAATCGACATAACTCCGCCAATTTTTGGAATTGGAAGCTCAAATTTTTGGGATCGTCCAATGTAAACATAGTCCACACCTGGAAAAATTGAAGAGGGTGGGTGACAATTTTACTTTTCTCCGGATGATTTGACATGGAATTACCCATATATAATATATATATATATATATATATAATATATATATATATATATATATATATATATTAAAATAAAACAAGAATAAGCGTAATATTTTTATAGGCGTTCATACTTAATTCCGTCAGTCATTTTGATCTAATCTAATATTCTATTACATAAAAACTTAAATATTTGCACCCAGAGAGTGCTTGTTTTGGTAGTCAAGAATGAATAAAACAAAATGTCTTCGGTCTAAAATAACCCAACAACGGTTGACATACCGTAAAACCTAACCAACCAAAATATTTCCTCATTATCCATACATTTATCTCATTCTCTTCTGTCTTTTCTCTACCTACTTTTCTAGCTGCTCATCTATATCCCCACTCTTATTTTTCATTTTTATTTCTACCTCCACATGTCATTTTCTCATCTGTCTCCTGATTTTGTTTTCCGTTGCGCTTGTAATCATATCTCCTCTTACAGACATTATCACTTCTTAATTCCTGAATTACAAACTTTTAGATTCGTTTGATTGTCTTGTTTAATTTTTCTCTCTTTGTCATCACTTTGTATTTCTGAATCTCTCCTTAAACTCTTTACTGACTCATTCTCCACTTTTTTCACATATTCCTCTCTCTCTTTCTTCATCTTTTTTTTTTTTTGTCTCTCTACATTCGACATTATTCTATTATTTCTCTATATTTCCCAATCTGTTTTCCTTACCCGTCCGCAGTTTTGATAACGGATAAAAATTAACTCTCTTTCTCTCTCCATTCTTTTAATTCTCACTCTCTCTCTCTCTCTCTCTCTCTCTCTCTCTCTCTCTCTTTACTTCTCTCTCTCTTTCTTTTACTTCTCTCTCTCTCTCTCTCTCTCTCTCTCTCTCTCTCTTCTTTTACTTCTCTCTCTCTCTCGGATTTCCTTTCTCTCTTTGATCTTCTTATCACTCACTTGTTTCTCTCTTTTTTATTCCTTCTCAATCTCCTTTTCTCTTCTCTTCCTAATTATCTTCCCTCTCTCTCTCTTCTTTTATACTCTTACCCTTTCATCTCTTGTATACATTTTAACTTTTTAATGGTTAGATACAACCATGCCTCATATATATTCGTTTGAATGTTGTTTAATTCATCTGCCGGTGTTCTTTCATTGTCTGCCCATCTCTCCCCCACCCTGTCTGTCTGTCTGTCAGTTTATCTCTATATCTCTTTCTCTTCTTATTCTCTCTCTCTCTCTCTCTCTCTCTCTCTCTCACACACACACACACACACGCACACGCACGCACACACACACACACACACACACACACACACACACACACAACATCCCACCTCAATAGACAAAGCACAAATAAACGTCCTAAATATTCTTTAAATTCCTTGTTTAATCTTTAAAAAGATTTAGGTGCATTTTTAAAAATTGTATTTTAAGTATTTTTCTCAGTCTGTTTTTTTTTACCCGTCCGCGATAACGGCTAAAAATAAATTAAAAGAGAAAGAAAGAAAAGAAATGCTAATAACAACGTGTAAGTGTTGGAGGGGGGTCAATGTAAAGAGACACAGAGAGCGGAAAAAGAAAAGAAAAATAGTGACTAATAAACAATCCACTTGAAATCTATTAAACGGGAGGAGGTTATTTTGAAGATTTAAGTGGAATGATAAACTCCCCTCTCTCTCTCTCTCTCTTTTCCACATACATATATATTATATATATTATATATATATATATATATATGATAAAAGATAAACAATACATAAAATTAAAAGGATTTTTTTTTTAAATCAAATTTTCTTAATCAAAAATGAAGTTGGTACGTGTGACATGGGGGAAACACACACACATCCTTGTATCAGTGATACTATTTAACCTATACCAGAGAGGATGAGGGAATTAATACCTTTCCCAAAGGTATTAGTCCGAAAGTGAACGTAATAGCGCGACTGGAGTTCGAACTCGCTCTCTACGTTATCACAGTCCAGTACGTTAATCATTATGTTAACCAGGAGAACTCCCTTCAATATCTGGTGTAAAGCTTCAAAAACCGAACATTGTCATCTATACATATAGCAGTTGTGTGTGTGTGTGTGTATGTATGTATGTATGTATGTATGTCCGGAGGAAATTACAAAAATGAAACAATTAACGACAGAGTAGATATATACGCATTCACTATCAACAGAGCTTGCTTTTTGTGCAGAAATGATGAAGATTTTATTTAAATTTGAGAAAAAATTCTGACGTTCCACCAGGTATGATTTTTATGGGGCATCCAACGAGTATCCAACTCATGATTAGAAATAATGGACCTGCGAGACTAACTTTTTAACCCCCCTTCTACCCAGGCGACGCCGGGTAGCCACTTTTATTTATATGTAAGTGACACAAAAATACACTTCAGTATTTTTTCTTTTCTTTGTTACTTGTGTAGAAGTTAATCACCAATATAACCAAGTTAGTGCAAAATAATTTTCAGAGCTTGATTTGGGTACTTTGAATGTGCTAGTTACCTCCGAGATTGAATAAGGATTCTTGATTCTTTAACACTTATCTACTTTAAACCGCTCACAGTGGCTCTACCAGCACTGCTTTCAAAAACAGATGGTTAGTTCATTATTAGAAGGGTTCAGATTACAATCTTATTATAATGGAGATTGTGGGTTTGTCTGTCTGTAACCGAAAATATATTACTATACAAGTCACAATTCCCTTTGTTATTTACATCACATTTACCATGATTTTATTTTTATTTATACCTCAATTATTAATAAAATTGTTTTACATTACTTATACTGTTGGCCATATCCACATACTAATAACATGTAATTGTATTTATATATACAACAAAATAGCGGTTTACAGTATGAATGGGAAGGCTAATTTGCATATTGATCTTAAAAATTTGATTTTAATAAATATATGCTTAGTATTATTGATTTCTAATTATTTGCTTTCATCTTAATGAATATGAGCAAAAATCTCTTCAATAAATCTTAAAAGAAATCCATTAACAAGAAGAAATAACTAATATTATTCTTTACTTCCTATTTTAACTAAACAGTTAAATTAGGAAAATTTAACAATGAAAGACGGGAGTAACACAAAATGATGGAAGAGTTAGTTTCAAAGTTGTTCTATTTTTCAATCATACCCCCTCTGTTCCAAATCTTTTTATCTACAATCTTATTCAGTTTCATTAGCCTTTCTAATTTAATATGATATTTTATTATATTAAAACTTAAATACTTGCACCCGGAGGGTGCATATATTTGCTAGTAATAATAATAATATGACTTTATTTGAATAGAGTTTGAGTTCTGAGGTGTATAGATAGTGAACTTTGAAATATCCCATCTTACAAGTAAAAAATACCAATACAATTTGGTACAGTCGTGGGGGAAATTTGGTAGAGAAAGAGTTTAAACCATAGCGTTTCACCAAATATAAAAAAATAGAAAAAGACTCACGCGTATCATAATTTCCAAAAAACAACTTTTACTTATATTGTCGCTAATATCTAGTGAGTCTGAATATACCATCTATTCCCAGTGCTAGTCAGTAGCAGTTCAAGTTTTGCCGAAAAATCACACCCGAACTTCACGACGATAACCAACTTTTATCCTCCCTGTTAACTCTGTGTTTACAGTCCAGTGTGCTAGACCCAGCATATCTTGTTACACCTAGCCCATTTGACGAGATTTTCAACTTTGTCAACGCATCTTTCTTCCGTCTTCTAGCTATTTAAAAAAAAAACATTCGCTTAAAATTTCAGAGTTGAACTTAAGAATTGATAGAATAAGATTAAGATATAGGTTTAAAATGTGGTCAAGATGTGTCTACAGATTAAACCTTACTAACAGGACCTGTGGATATACCACTGTATGATCATTTAATTATTACAACGTTTGATATGTTTGCTCATTTTTAACCAGAGAGTGTTGCAAAATGATAACGATCGTATTTTGTAGGGATACCCGTATTATCATATAGACTAGCAAGAATATGCATCCTAGGGGTGTAAGTATTCAAGATTTAATAAAACGAAACTGTATAAGAACGCATATAAAAAGTTTAAACCATGGAGAATAAAACAATAATATTAGAGATCAATAACACCAAGGAATTATTTATCAAACCCAGTTTTGTTAAAACTAGTATGCAAATTAACCACATTGATCTTAATTCCTTAGTGATATATAATACACATTGCAGGATTTTAAATGCACAAATGATATGAGCTGTTTTGAGGCAAATCTGACACATATTTCATAAAGACATTGTTAATAAATAAAATCTATTAATTATATGTAATAGATATTTTGATTATTATAAATTAAATACTCATTGATAAACTTACGCAATTATTGAGGGTATTGTGACGTAAGTATTGATGTAGTTTCGGTTACAGACAGACAGAAAGACACCGAATCTCCATTATAATAAGATTTGTCAGGAGGGAAAATGTTACGTAGCTAGACGTCGTTGTGAATATTTGGATTTTTTTTTAGATTCAAGAAAATCAAATCATTCCAACTTAAGGAAAATGAACTGACGAAAACCAACCTCAGTCTGTTGTTTTTCTTTTCTTGTTTGATATAGAAAAAAAAATTGGAACAAGATAACCACAAGAAGAAAAAGGATTTATTACAGGAATA
>CM042143.1:83940029-83955029 GCA_023376005.1 Doryteuthis pealeii | reverse complement strand
TGTCAACCCGTTGGGTCAATTTTTTGCCGAAAACGTTTTGGTTGATTCATGGGTACTCAGTTATTTTGTAAACTCAATTTTTCGTTTTTAGCTCGTTTTTTAGAACTCATTTTATTCTATTCAACCCATAGATGGGAGCCTAACAGGTACTACCACTCATGGTCAGAGTGGACCTGGGAGCAATGGTGATGAAGGGGTGCTTCACATTACCCAGACCTCCAGAACTGGAAACACACCATCAGTTAGATTTTAACGTCATGTCCAGGACATGAAGACCCCCAGCCATCTCATTCTAGCATCTATATGATAAAAACGGTTTGGGGTTGCCATAAGGGCAATAGGGTTGGAACAATCATGTAGGTTCTAGGGCATAGCGTGACCAGTTGATTGATCGGAGGGAGCCTATCCAACCGCCTGTCTAACCTAAGTAAGAGCCAAAGTGGAGTGTTTCATGTCAACAGGGGACCCACTTGGGGGTGTCTTACCCCTCTACAGAGGTGCAGTCGGTGTATTCTAAACCCCAGCTGACAAGGCTATTCATTGGTCGTTAGGTACCTCCAATTTGCCCGGTGAAATTTACCCCCCTCCTTATATTTAACATAATGAAACCTGCATAAAGGTTAATATAATCTTGAAAATGTTTTGTCCATTCAAAAAAAGAAACGTTAAAAACACTCCTGATGGTCTTTAAAAAATTTCAGGGGGTCTACCTCCACCCCCCTCATTTTATTTTATGAACTATGAAAAAACGAACACACAAAAACGATTTTTAATTTTTTCTATAAAGATAAGAGTCTGATTAATTATATCAGAACATTTTTATAAGTTTCTATACGTTATTTTGTTTTTTCGTAAAAGAACCATGAATACAGAATTCTGCTAAAAAATATCAATAAAGAAACTGACCCTGTTGTAGAAAAAATGGACTGTTTTATTTATTTTTCAAGATAAAGTTGAGTAATTTTTCCAATCGGATAATTTGATCTTTGAATTAATTGTTTTTCTTTGTAACAACTCTTTGTGTTCGTTATTTTTTTTTTGCGAAATTTTTTTTAGAAGTTCAAAAATATTTATGTTTCTTCCTTCAATATTGCCTAAACTGATCACGTGACGTATTTTGGTGGTACCTACTGGTCGTCGTGGTCAACAATCAACAGAACAAGAAAATGGGTCGCTGGCCGCAGAGTGATAACAAAATCTTTTTTTTTTGCGATTTATTGAAAGCAAAAAACGAACTTCAATTTCCATTATTTACAAAGAGAAGGAACACAGAAAAGACTTTTCTTCTCTCTCGCGTATTCATTCACATCCTCTCTTATCTATCATTATATTAGGGATTGCCAAAATGTCGTCTCATTTTCATTTTAAAGACGAATTAAAATGAATTAAATCGATTATTCAAGGTCAAATTTTTGTTTAAGTCGAAAAGTAGTAACATAATGAGCATCAGTAAAGAAAGCAAAATAATATTATATTTGTAATTTATTTTTTAATACATTTTAAACTATTATATTCGGTCAATTTTGCTCAAATATATAGCAAACATGGCCGCTTTTTTATGTATTTACAGACTAAAAAAACAACAGCATATTATTTAGGATTTTAAGGCTTATTAGAGTTTCTTCTTAGAAATCAATAACAAAAAACAATAAATACACTCAGTACAGAAGAATTAATAACTTTTAAATGAAATATCTTTTTCTTTTTGGTCACGCAGAAAAAAAGACGATCTAAAAATTCTTGTGAATTTGTTTACAAAAAAAAGAAAGAAAAATGACCGAAACAAAATGCCACGTGATCTCTCCTTGTATGATAGGTCGTTGTTGATGAAAAACAATTATCAAAAATCATGGAATTATCTGATTTTGAAAAAAGAATTTCTTTGTTGACTTATTAATCAACGAATTTTTTTTTTTTTTTCGATTACTGAATCGTTTCAATCAAACTAATTCAATGGAAATAAATCAAAATTCTTAAAAATGAATATTAACATTTATACCTTCCATAGCACAAACAATTCATATACCAAATTAATAGATAAAATTCATTTAAAAAAAGAATCGCTTAATTTAAAGTTTCAAATTTCATATTTTTAGTTTCTAAAAATAAATCTTTATTGAATAAAGAGTTTACTTATTGTTATCTAATAATCTTTGGATAAAACTCAATTGAAAAGTTAGGCTGAACAAATATCGATGTATATTTTTTCACTGATATTTTAGAAGCTAATTATACACAAAAACAACAGAATTAAAAAAATCTCGAAAAAATTAAAAAAAAAAAGATTTTTAAAAAATTTAATTTTCCGATTTTCGGTACTTATTTTTTTACCAGAATCGCTCTCTTAATTTTTTTTTCTTCTATTCACACCTTCGATCTTTTTTTATTTTTTAAAAATTTATACGGTAATTAGTTTCGCCTTTATATAACCCCGCCGATATTTTGCGCCCCCAAAATAAGAGGGTAAAAGTTAAGTGATCTGGAAAAAATCAGAAAGTTTTGAAATAAAATAACTGATGTATTATAAAATGTATTTATTGATAAATAAAAACTGAACATTTCACTAAAATCGGATAATTCTCTGAATTTTGGTAATATTTTTCAATCGAGTGTGTGTGTGTGTGTGGGGGGGGGTATTTTGTAAAATACGGATTTGACGTCATCTTTGGCAATACCTATATTATACTAAAGCTGAATGAATCAATGATTGTTTCCTAAAGGCTTTTTTTCGTATTTAGTTTAATGACACAAAATACATGCCAAATATTCCTTAGTTCTGGGATTGAGTTGTTAGACATTTCTTATCTCTCGCGTATTCATTCTCATCCTCTCTATTATATTATATATAATTATCAATATACTAGCAAAATATACCCTCTCCACCGGGCGTAAGTATTTAAATTTTAATGTAATTAAATATATAAAATTAGAAAGACTAACAAAATTAAATAAGAACGCATATAAAAGGATTACAGTTATTTTAATCATATTTAATTGGTTTATATATTGAATAATTCATAGGATTGATTTTAATACGTTGGAGAATAAAAAAAATCATATTAGAAATCAATATCACCAAGTAATCATTTATAAAACCCAGTTTTGTTAGAAAAAAAAACAGTATGCAAATTAACCACAACCTATATTATGTAAACCTTTATTTCTTAGTGATATATATATATATATATATATATATATATATATATATATATATATATATATATATATATATATATTCTATGTATTAATGATTTTGACTATAAATTAAATACTCATTGATAAACTTACGCAATTCCTGAGAGTATTGTGACGTAAGCGGTTACGTAATTTCGGTTACAGACAGACGCCGAATCTCCTTTATAATAAGATATAAGTCGAAGGTAAAACGAACACCCATTTTGTTATTAGATTTGTTAAATGTTGCTTTGTCGTTGTTGATGATTGATTGACTAGTTTTAACGGGATGTCAACTCGTCTCGGATTATTTCATGCGTAGAGATTAAGGAATCACGTCCATTGTATGTTCATATTTGCTTTTTTTTTATATAATTGTTCTTAAGATTTTTTTTTCACTCGGTACTATCGAATGCGAATAATTTTCAAAGAGATCTATTTGAACCATAGGGCCGTAACAACGTCCTTATCGTTCAAATAGATATGTTTGATACAGAACCCGAGGTTAATGTGGCGGAACGTTGTGTTTATCTATCTATACATATATAAAGGGCAGTTGTGTGTATATGTATGTCCAGAGGAAACTTCGAAAATAAAACAATTAACGACAAAGTAAATATATATACACATTAAATATCATCAGGGCTTGGTTTTTTAGCAAAAATAATAGAGATTTGATTTATATTCGTGAAGATAATTAAAAAATAAAATTTAAATGATAACAGAATGGAATTTTTTTTTTCATTTAATATTTTAGATAGTAGACATTAACATTTCTTTTCAGAGTAGCTGGATCAATGCAAGGTCTATTTTTTTAATTTTTTTTTTTTTACATAGGGATTTAAATGGGGCATCCCACGAGGATTCAACTCGCGATTCAGTAATAATGAATCCGCGGGACTAACTTTTTAAAAAATCCCCTCTACCCAGGCGACGCCGGGTAGCCGCTGCTAGTACACGATAAAGGTGAGAACAACAGTTCGAAATATTAAAATCATTCATATCAAGCCTCATCTCAAATACATATCTGAATAAGCTCTGTCTTGTTTTCGGGGAGACACAATAGTAATCGTGTACGAAACTAGCTTGTTAACCACTGTTCTATGGCGAGGTGTATTCTTTTTTTCTTTTTCTTTTTCTCGGCATCCCCCGAAAATAAGCCCTAGTGTTATATTTCGGGGTGAAAATTAATATAAGCTCTGTCTTGCTTTCGCGGAAACACGGTAGTAATCGTGTGCGAAACTAGATTGATAACCACTGTGCTACGGCGAGGTGTACTTCTTCATTCTTTTCTTTTTCTTTTTTTTTTTATCCAGTTCCTTAATTTATCAATCAGTCATGTCTTTCTATCTTTCTATTCATTTGCTTTCCAACTGACTGTATCGAATTTCGTGCTTTTTCAATGATTATACAAAAAAAAAAACCCCAAAAACAAAAAAAACAACTACAAACAAACAAAAAAAACCCAAACAAAGAAACAAAAAAGACATTCACTTAATTGTCATTTGCTCGCCTCAGCAACTATTTAAAAAAACATTGTTTGTCCGATTACTTTTGTATTTAATGAGATTCCAACTGTCTTGGGCAGCTCCCGGTGAGAAAAGGCATGCCAGTGTCATGTGACCAAACCGCCAAGACACGCGTCGGCCTTTCTGATTTGATTCAGGCCCGTTTCTCTGTAACAATGGAATTAACGGAAAGAACGAACGTCGAAACTTTGACGAATCTTGTACAAACTAATTTGGAAATGTAGTCTGCTTTCGAGCCGGCACTGCTGAATACACGAAACGTCAAGCAAATTGCGTACAACGTAATACAAACTGTGTAAATCTTTAAGCACACACGACTAAGTAGATACACTAAGATATCACTGTGCACGATAAAAGATACAAACAGAATGGACAAGGAGCACTTTACAAAATTCTATAAGTGGCTACCCAGCATCACCTAGGTAGAGGCGGGGGGTCGTGGTGTAATGGTTAGCAAGTTAGTCTCGCAGATCCATTATTATTGTGTATATTTTAATTTTTAGATATCTTCATAAATATAAATCAAATCTTCGTAATTTTTGAAAAAAAAAAGTAAGAACCGGTGATATTTGATATATATATATATATATGTACTTTGTTGTTAATTGTTGTATTTTCGTTGTTTTATTCGAACATATATATATATATATATATATATATATATATATATATATATATATATATATATATATATATATAGCAACTACTCTTTATATCTGTAGAGATAATTATAATTCACTATTGCTACTATAGGTTACGATCAAGTCACGTTCTACTGCTACTATAGCCATCAGTGCACACCAGATATATGTACTTATATATTCATAATCTTTATTACACACACACACACACACACACACACACACACACACACACACACATATCTATCTCTATCTCTCTTTATATATATACACACACACACACATATATATATATATATATATATATATATATATATATATATAAAATATATATATATATGTACAATGATAATAGTATTAGCAAAGAAAAGAGTCAAGGGTCTATCATGGTTTCAATCTAAATGATTTCATCAGAACCCTACTCTACCTTTAACTAAGTCGATGTAAGTCCTTAGTTACTCTCTCTCTCTCTCTCTCTCTCTCTCTCTCTCTCTCTCTCTCTCTATATATATATATATATATATATATATATATATATATATATATATATATGCATACATATATAATCTTCATTTAGCAGCGTGTCATGTTACGGTCAAGTCATGTTCAAAGCACCCGTTTCCGCTTAATCAACGTAGTTAAGCACCGATGGTCTTGTTCATTACTTAGATTGGTGACCACTTAAAAACAGCAAGTTGTGTAAGCAAGTTAATATCAAAACAACCAAACATTTTTTTGGTTCATTTCTCGCTGTATATTTTGTGGCGTGTTATTTTTTTAAGAACAATTGTCTCAAATATTTCGGGGGCATTTATTACATTCTACTGACGATGAAAAATGTTAAAAGTAAGTAATTAATTATCTATACGTAAAGCTGTTGTATCTATTTTTCTATTTGTCCGAGTTAGATGTCGTCATGAAATTGTATCGCCAAAACAACTGCTTCTTCCAGCCTGAAACAAGTTTTTGAGTTGCTTACTATACAACATAACAAATGTAGCGGTTAGCTAATTTGCATATTCTGTTTTAAAAATCGTTTATTAAAAAAATAAGATAAGAATGAATGGATTTATTTGATTAATTGTTTTTCTAATGTAATTTTTCATTTTTCTCTTTTTTATTAACTTTCTCATTTTCATGAACTGGCAACGTTAGCCTTATTGAAAATCGATCCATTCACCTAAAAAGTAAACTATGTTTTTTAATGGGACCAGTTTAACTCAGTTGGTAGAGTACCCGCCTTTGAATCTCAAGTTTCCTTTTTCGATACCGGTCACCGCCAACTCAGCACATAAGTTGAACAGATTATGTAATCTGATTAGTGTGGCAAAGTGAGGAGCTGACGGTAGATCCAACTCAGCACAAATAATATCCCTGATCTAGCGCTAGCGAAAAGGTGATAGACTTCCTCACTGTCCGGCTGATACCCACAATAGGCCACTCCGCCAACTTCACTTACTTTATTTATAATTATTGTTCACTCCTTTTGAGTTTTTCACATCAGCGTTAGCTGATGACTTTTCACTGGAGTCTGAATGACAATAAGTCTCCTCAGTTCTCCAGGACTCTTCTGAGTATTCTGGCAGATTGCAGCAGTGCAGAATTCTGGATGATCTCGGTTCTCCCTCTGATTCCCAGATTTTCCAAACTTTTTTCCAATCTTGTTGGCACCGTTCCAAGTGCACCAACTACAATTGGTATAACTTTCACTTTCATATTCCATAACTTTTTCAGTTCTCTGGCAAGGTCCAGGTATTTGTCCATTTTTTCATTTTCCTTCAACTTCACCCTGTGATCTGCTGGAACTGCAAAATCCACCAGTTGTCAAATTCTTTCTTTTTTGTTAATCAACACTAGGTCTGGTCTTCTTGCTGGGATAAGGTGATCTGTTTTTATCTCAAAGTCCCAGAGAATTTTATGCGTTTCGTTCTCAAGAACAGATTCTGGTTTATGCATATACCATTTTGTTGTATGGTCAAAATTTAATTTTTTGCATAATTCCCAGTGGATTACCTTTCCAACCCAGTCATGCCTAGTTTTGTACTCCCGTTGTGCTAGTTTGCTACATTCGCATAGTACATGGTTTACAGTCTCATCTCTGTAACCGCATAGTCTACATTTACTATTTTGTTGGGTCTTATCAATTTTTGCTTTGATATAGTTTGTCCTTTTGGCATTATTCTGTGCAGCAATCATTAGTGATTTGGTTTCTCTTTTGAGGTTTCCTTTTCTTAACGATGTACAGGTTTTTTCATGTGCAACCTCTCAGATTTGTCGTTTGTAGTGTCCATATAATTGTTTTTCTTCCCTTTTTTTCCTAGTTTTTGTTGTTTTTCTGTTTGTCCATATGTCACATCTACTTTTGTTGGCTGCCATAAGTAATCTGTCTTTGCTCTTTTTTCTGTAGTCTTCGAGTTGTTGGATTGTGGCCTCTACGCAGTCCTCTGTGTTGGCAAGACTTCTTCCCCCTCCTTTCTTGATACATATAGTCTATCTCTATCGTCTCTCGAGTGTAGAGCCTTATGCATGGTCATTAATTTTCTAGTCCTTTGGTCAATCTGTCTGAGTTCTTCTTTTGTCCATTTTAAGAATGGTCCAGAGTATCTTATAATGGGGACAGCCCAGGTATTAATTCCTATGATCAGATTTCTGCTGTTGAGTTTGATTTCTAGGAGTTTTCTTGTTCTCCTGAGGTATTCTTTTTTTAACTTTTCCTTTCATTTCTGCTTGCTTGATATTGTCCGCTTCTAAAATTCCTAAGTATTTGTAACTTTCATTTTCATTAAGTGATTTTATAGTGTCCTGATTTGGCAGTTATTATCATTATTATTATTATTATTATTATTATTATTATTATATAATCAGTACTTTTATAAGGCCGGTTTAGCTCAGTTGGTCGAGCATCCGCCTCGGAGCTACAAGTTTCTGGTTACGATAAGGACCCTTATAGACTTCGCGCATGAGTAGCACAGCGAATATCAGTGCGGTAAAATGGGGTGCTGATGGTAGGTGTGACTCTCGACCTTGGACACAAAAACAATCTCCCTGGTCTAGCGCTAGTGGCAAGGGGAGAGACTTCCGTGCAGTGCGGCTGATACTCACAATAGGCCACTCTGACAACTTTACTTACTTTATTTTTTAATGATAAAATAAAAAGCAAAACAATTTTTCGTTTGCTAATTATAAAGAAGGAAAACATAATTTTTGACGGCGCGAGTGTGTGTGTGTGTGTGTGGGGGGGGGGGCTTATAATATTTGCCTGATTTTTGTTTGATTTTTCCTCCTAAAATTTCAGTCCGATACCCTTCCGAGGTCCGTACCCTAAACGGTCGCCTAGTTTGACTTGAATTGTGGTATCAGTCCTGGTTGCAAGAAGAAACAAATAATCTGTTAGAATCCTAATTATTAAATAAACGTTTAATACTGTAACTTGCATCGGCGGTGAGGTTCTAGTTCTGTATCTCTGGAGTGTGTGGAGTCACTTCTTCGTTACCATCATTTCCAGGCCAACTCTTACGCCAAATGGTATTATCCCAGGACCATTATATAAGAATCATTGAACTATTCGTTAAATCCCCAGAGCGAATCATGAAAGGAGGTGGCCTAATAACAGGTCGGAGTTACCGGTTGAACAGATATGATTTGCAAAATCCGAAATCTGTAATGATACTGGTGTAACATCACTGATGATCTCCTTTAGTGCATTTCGGCATGTTTATTGAGACTGTCTGTTTCACTCATAGATTTGTTTGAAATAATGTTCAAAGTGACTGAATACTTCATTAATAGATTTGCTTGAAACCCCCCCACCCCCCCAAAAAACCCAAACAAACAAAAACAAAACAAAAAAGCAACAACATATATTTCATATAAGTAGTAAGTGTGTACCTGTTTAAAATGATAGTAAGAATACATTTTTGTACAGCATATAATTGGTAACCACATTTGGAAATTAATATTTCTTATCATAATAGAGATTGTGTGTCTGTGAATCTCTAACCAAAGCTACGTCACTACCAACGTCACAATTTCCATAGTTATTAACGTTATATTTTCAGTGGTTATTAAATAATAATTATCAAACCTTAATTAACATCTTATTTATTAACAATGTCTCTATTAAATTCTAGCTAAGATATATTTGCCTCAAAACAGCCCATATTATTAATGTGTTTAAAATCTACAATGTGTGTTATATATCATTAAGAAATAAATGTTTACATAGTATATGGTGTGAATAATTTGCATACCGGTTTTTACAAAACCGTGTTTAATAGATAATTACTCGGTGTTATTGATTTCTAATATCATTGTTTTATTCTCAAGCGTATTAAAAGCAATACAATGTATAAATTCATATTGAAATCAATTATAATAAAGTAAAATATGTGTAATCTTTTTTGTGTTTGTATCTAATTTCATTAGTCTTTCTAATTGAATATAATATTTAATTATATTAAAACTTAAATACTTGTGCCTAGAAGGCGCATTTTTTTAATTTATTTATTTATTTTATTTTTCATTTTTTTGCTAGTTCATATAAAGAATCCATTTTTGCTACGTGATTGGAGTTAGATTCTTTGTTTATTTTTCACCAATTTCCTTTTCAGTCTAAAACCAAAGTTAATATCACTTCCTTCATTTTTTTATCACCCGAAGAAGATTTCAGACATATTTACAGAGTAATATATTTGGCCTGTTCAGCCACTCACGCAGATGCATTTAAAACAAATTGTGGACACTACGCCATCGTCTTTAGCAGACGGAAGAATGCCAACAATATCTTCAGACATTGATTACTGAATAATTTCTTTAAATGGTTGGTCATTATATTTTGACAACATTTCGTTCGATAATGACAATTTTGAATCTTATTAATGAATATTTTCACATTTGATGATTTGAATTCTAACTTTTTTAATCGAAGATCTGGTTAAGTACGAAAATTTGTCTACGGGTATTAATGAATAATGAGAAATATTTGTAAATAAGGATGTTTTTGACATTTAAGAAGTTTAGTGTAAGTGTGAAATTAGAAGGCAATTGACAATGCAATAGAATAGGTATTGAAAATGATGTTTATTTACCTGTTTCCAAAATATTTTCGGGAGAAATCCCATCTTCAGAGGTTTTAGAAGTACTTGTGTTTTTTTTTAGTACTTATCTTACGGCGCTGGCGTAAACATTTGTTGTTTATTAAGTTAAATAAAGGAACGCCGAATGTTTGAAAATGTTCTGGTTTTTCCGTGGTGAATCGTCGGCTCGTTCGTGCGTGCGCGCGTTCAGTTTCAAATATGGATCTTCGAAATTTTTTTGATGGGATTTATCCCGAAAATATTTAGGAAAAAGGTAATTAAACATCATTTTCAACACCTATTCCATTGCATTGTCAATTGCCTTCTAATTTCTATTTTAAACACATACGTACAATGCTTCAAGCAAACTATAAAAACCCTTATTTCATATATAATATATATATATATATATATATATATATATATATATATATATATATATATATATATATGAAATAAGGGTTTTTATAGTTTGCTTGAAGCATTTATATATATATATATATATGCTTGAAGCATATATATATATATATA
The DNA here is from genome assembly GCA_023376005.1 of Doryteuthis pealeii. Taxonomy (NCBI): domain Eukaryota; kingdom Metazoa; phylum Mollusca; class Cephalopoda; order Myopsida; family Loliginidae; genus Doryteuthis; species Doryteuthis pealeii. The sequence continues at coordinate 83,944,079 of CM042143.1, read as the reverse complement.
TATATATATATATATATATATATTCAGCGGAATGTTTATCAATGGCTCATCTAAAGTAATACTGTGTGAAAATAGATTGAGGAATTAATGGTGTTATTTGAATTAGAATTGAATTAAGAAACTGGTAAAAATGACAGCTATGAGAATTGAATATAAATAATCAGGTGCAATTCAATTTCGATTATGTTTAATGAGTTTCCATAAATATTGGATAACAGTCATTTTGATATTATTTGTTTTGAAAAGGTTACATATTTTCAGTGCTAAAGTTGAGATCCTTAATCCACAGAATGCTTTTTGAGAATCCATTTGCAAATTGTAGATACTATGCATAAGGATCTAAGTTTTAATGTAATGAAATATATTAAATTAAAAAGACTAATGAAATTAAATAAGAACGCTTGTAAACAGAGTACACTTATTTTAATTATATTTCAATTAGTTTCTATATAAAATCATTCATAGGATTGATTTTAATACGTTGGAGAATAAAGCAATAATATTAGAGATCAATAACACCAAATAATTATTTATTAAACCCGGTTTTATTAAAACCAGTATGTAAATTAACCACACCATATATTCTGTAAACTTTTATTTCCTATTCTGTCTTTTTCATATATATATATATATATATATATATATATATATATATATTATATATATTAAAATCAACGGCGTATAGTAACAGACAGTTTCTCGCCTCTGCGAATTTAAGAATTGTAAATCGCATAGGCAAGAAACTGTCTGTTACTAAGCGTTAAAATGTTTTTCTCTCTACAACGGTTTCAGAATTCAAGGTACACCTGAAGGAGTGTACCTTTATATATATATATATACATATATATATATATATATATATATATATATATATATTATATATATAGTTGTAGTTTTTTTTCTCTCTACCACGGTTTCGGTGTTCAAGGTAAACCTTCAGAAGGTGTACATTGAACACCAAAACTATGGTAGAGAGAAAAAATGTTCTTTTATATTTCTACAACTCTAAATGGTCTATATTTTACAAAATCTATTGAGCCCTTTTGGGATTAACTACTCATGCTACTACAGTTAAAGAATATATATATATATATATATATAATATATATATATATATATATATATATATATAACTAGGTTTGATATAGAGTACTATATGAAAAAACTATGTTGCATTTATTTTTTACATTCCAAATTTTGATTAATAAATTAATTAGGTATATGTATATATGTGTGTTGCTTTTATATATATGTGACTATACAAGGTGTGTCAAAAATATCGAGATTGAAGCTATTTTACCAAGATAGGAATGAACAATAAATGTAACCTTAATTTTTTTCATAATACAAGGTGTGTCTAAAATTACAGATTTTAAAGCTGCATTTAGAAATGAAGAATGAATGGAACGTTAATTTTTCAGAATACAAGGTGTGCCAAAAAGTACCAAACATCTCATACTTTTTGTCATGCCTTGTGTGATCAAGTAATATAATTAATACCATCCCAGAAATTGTTAAATAAATAATGTGCTATTGAATTCAGCGATATTAAAATTGGCTGAAGTCATATACGTAATTTTAAGATATGTTTATTATTTAGTTTTACTATTCTATGAGCGGGTCTATTTATTTTCAACTGAATTAACACGAGAATAAAATTAAAACAAACAACTCTTATAATTCATGAATTTTTTTTTTTCACTTTTTTTCTCTTTTTAAAAAAACTAGAAAATATTTACATCTATGATTTTTTACTGCGTTTTATAACAAATAAAATGCGTTACTTTTGTTTCCATAAAAAATTAAAATATTTTTAGCATCTTTTGTCCAATTTTGTTTTCTGGTGCCCTAAAAATAATCTATATATTAATACTCGTGTTCCTTAATTGTATGACCGTTATCATCTTGCAACGCCCTCTGGTTAAAAACGGGACCGTTCAAATCATCCAAGATGAAATGCAAAAATGTAAATCGTGATTATCTGTTATTGCTTATACGCCGAATTCTTATTTCTCATGAGTGTCGTCACCTCAACTAAATAATGGACCATTCGGTTTTTATTATAAAGAACTGGAAGACAAAGGATTTACTACACAGAAAGATATAATAAAGAAAGAAAGAAATATAAAGGCCTGAGTGAAAGCGATAAAGCTCTGGAGAGAGAGAGAGAGCAGGGGGAAAGATAAAGGAATGAGCGCGCGGAAGCGATAAAGCTCTGTTTCAATCGAACATAATGAAAAGAGGAAAAGAAGGAAAAAAAGAAAAAAGAGTGAGAGAGAGTTGAATGAATATTATTATACGTTTTACATATGAACTATTTCGCAATAGTTCTTAAGTAAACACATCAAATGTTGTTATAATTAAATTATCATACTGTGGCATATCCACAGGCTTTGCTAGTTAATAATATAGTTACTATATTACTGTAGAGTTGATTTGAGGATCCATTTCTTGTCTAAGAGATGGATCCTCAAATCAACTCTACTATAAGCATCGTATGATGATTGTAAATAATTTCAAATTTGATAGCATAGAAAGTAGTAACTATATTATTAACTAGCAAAACCTGTGGATATATCATAGTATGATAATTTGATTACCGAAGTTAAGCAACATAAACAGTATTTGAATGGTTGACCTTAGAAACATACAATGTAATATAAAAATACTAGTAGGACCTGTGGATATACCACAATATGATAATTTAATTATTACAACGTTTGATATGTCGGTCGGAGAGGCCCCCACCAATCACTCAGCTGGTTACGTCAAACCCTGGCACCTATTGCCCTTGTGAAGTATCTACTTATTGCCTTTACTCCCAGGTCCACGCTGACCCGGAGTGGTAGTACCTATTAGGGCTCATCTATAGTTTAATATATAAACATTTGAGTATTAAGAATGTGTTTAAAAAATTGAGTTTGAAAAAAAATTGAATTCACAACAAGAATGAAAAAAATAAAATAAAATAACCTGACAAGGGTTAACATGCCGTAAAACCTAACCAACCAACAAACCAACTAATCGCAGCCATTTAAGTTTGTAAATACAGTATCACCTATAACTAACTACTTGACTACCAATTTTGTAAAAATAAAGTTGATTTTCTTGTAAACCAAAGATACCAGAATTCTACTATCTTTATTGGAAAACTAGAAGTGGCTACCCGGCGTTGCCTGGGTAGTGGGGAGGTAAACAAATTATTCTCGCAGATCCATTCTTACTGAATCAAAAGTTGGATCTCGAAGGACGCCCCATTAAATTCTTATGTAAAAAAAAACAAAAAAAATTTAAAAAAAACTTGCGTTGATCCAGCTGCTCTGAAAAGAAAAATTCATGTCTCTATTTAAAATATCAAATCCCAAAAAAATCTATGCTGTTATCATTTAATATAATTTAAAAAAATTATCTTCACTAATATAAATCAAACCGTCGTTATTTGTGCTAAAAAAAACCGAGATCTGGTCATAGTGAATGTGTATATATATTTACTTTGTCGTTAATTGTTTTATTTTCGAAGTTTCCTCCGGACATACACAACACACAACTTCCCTTTATATATGTATAGATTATACAGGTTGTAACTGAAATACTTCTCAAATTTTAAACTGTTTCCTTCGTGGTGAAAGTAAAAGATTGTGGGTGTGTAATTGCTACACAGAGAGATTTTCGGGCTTATTTCACGTTATGTCGGAATGATGCTGATAGAATTTTCTACCCACTGCAAATATCGATTTTCTATCCGTAACAACATGATTCTGACGTAACTTAAATTGACCACGAAAAACTCTGTGTGTAGCAATTAAAATTCACCAATCTTAAAATACGTTTCAACAGCAAAAGCATGGTGTACACCGGTCCAAATCATGATCGTAAGTGATCATATATGAAAAAAAAATGATAAGACATTAGCTTAAGTTCACACGCACTATACAGGTGACAGTCTAAAATGTGGGGTTATTTCTATCATTCCCTGTACAATAAAAACGGATATTATTAGGTATTATGTATTACCAAATTTTACAGTATTGTAACAAAAATATGAATATG